>CM066331.1:47756404-48283904 GCA_033807585.1 Hydrophis major
TGCTAGATGAATGTCATAGGGAACAAAGTTGTTACAGAATCTGATAGTCCTGCTAGAAATACTTCTCCCAGAGGGGAGCAACAGAATCAGACCGTGAAGGGGTGTGTGGGGTCTGTAATGATGCTTTGAGCTCTAATCATATAGGGCTTATAAGCAGTATCCTGAATGACAAGAAGCAAGCTTCATATAATCTTCTCAGCTGTCCTCACCACTCTCTGAAGGACTTTCTCTCTGAGGCACTGCAGCCACCAAATCAAACAGTGATACAATTTGTTAAAATGCTCTCAATCATGGCCAGGACAGAAGGGGAAAGATGTGCTCTCTTCATCTGACACAGAAAATGCACATGCTGGTTTGCAAGCTTCACTAAGGAGTGACCAATTCAGATTGTTAGTTGTCTGCATCTCCAGATACTTAATACTGTTGACCATCTTTATAGCTGAATCCTTGAATGGAGTATGACTATGCTGGCTCTTTCTAAAATTTACAATGATTTATTTGTTTTGTTAACATTTAGAACCAGGTTACTTTTATTGCACCGGTCCACTACCTTCACCTCTTCCCTATATGCATCTTCATTGTCATCCTGGATATGACGCACTACTGCTGTGTCATCCACATAGTTCACATTATGATTTGTAGCAGATTTGGCACAGCAGTTGTGGGTCATCAAGGTGAACAGTAGGGGACTCAAGACACAACCTTGTGGTGAATCTGTACTCAAGAAGATGAAGTTAGAAACCTTTCTTCCAAATCACAAACTGGGACCTATCAATGAGGAAATCCAGTATATAATTACATAAAGAAGTACTCAAACCTAATAGACCCAGTTTGTTCACCAAATGCTGAGGAATGACAAGGCTTTTACCCTTGTCTCAAAATATAATTTCCAAATACTATTATGTCAGTGGTGGTATTCAGCACCAGATTGGGTGAACCAGTAGCAAGAATTTGGCATGAGTCGCCGAACTGGTAGTAAGTTCTGATTGGCCACGCCCCTGACCTGGTCACCCTGCCACCTAATGCTCGCTCACTTCACCTGCCTGATGTTCACCTAAGTTATTTCTTTCTTTTTTTCTCTCCTGACAATCAGCTGTACATAGATCAGCTGTGCCGAGATTCCCCTTTCTGAGGCCCAGGAAGGCAAAAAAAAATGGCTCAGCCTCGCCCTCCATTTTTTACCTTCCTGAGCTTCAAAGGAGCCTTAGGGGAGCAAAAATGCCCCCACTACAGAGGCTCTTCTGAGGCCAGGAAGCTCCCAAAATGGAGCTTGGAGGAGTGCTGTGTGCCCCTCCCATGTTCTGTTTTTTTTTTTCTTCCTGAGCCTCAGAGAAGCCGAGAGCAAAAACACCCTCCCTAGAGGCTCCTCTGAGGCCCAGAAGGCCCAAAAAGGGTCTGGGGCTGCAAAAAAGAAAAAAGCCATGCCCACCCAGTCACATGGCCATGCCCACCAAGCCACATCCACAGATCCGGTAGTAAAAAAAATTGAATCCCACCACTGCATTATCGGTTGTTGTTTTTTTGGACTGATTCTTAGCATGGGTTTGGTGTGACTGACAACCATCTTGGGAGAGGTTCAGAAAAAGACTTCATCTCTGCCATTCCCTTGAATTTTCCAGCTGTTCTTTGGATTTGTTTATTTATATAAAATATTTGTATGGCTGACCATGTTAGGATATGACTCTGGGAAGTTCATAATAGCAGTAAAACCAAAATCAATAAAAATTATTATTAAAAAACAATGCCTACCCATCCTCCTTGTGCAAAACCCAGAGTCAAAACCATCCCTAAGTTTCTATGTCCCTAGCACATTGCCCACCACTGCCATGCTCACAAATAAAACTATGGAACTGCTATGGAGACACCATCATAATAAAAAAGGAACAGTTAGTGAAGACATATGAGATAATCAATATCTCATATAATAAAATACATTCCTGGATGAAAGTATTGTTTCTTCCACGATTATTTAATGTAGTGTTGTTTCCTGCTTATCTGTGCATTTGTTTCTGGAAGGGATATGTTTCTTAGGCCAGGGATCATCAACCTTTTAGACCTCAGGGACCACCAAACTCATACTTTTAAATCCCACGCACCAGGGACCCTGGCAAAATCCCCAAGAAGTCTACAGGAAAATTCCTCACTTCGTTTTCCTACCAATCAAATATTCTTTATTTGGGATTGCAGGATACCATCTCCAGCTCTGTTCTCAGGAGGAGAAAGAGAAAGACTTTTGGCTTCATGCAAGGAAAGCAGCAGAACCAGCAGAAGTATTTCTTTCTCTCCCTCAAACTCTGCCAGAAATGAGTCTTTGTGAGAGTTGTCACACTAGTGCAGCCTCTTGGAGCAGGATGCCTTGTAGGGTCCCAAAGTCTCGTTTCTGGCAGAGTTTGGGAGAGAGAGAGAAAGAGTTTTGCTGCTTTCCTTGTGTGCAGTCAAAAAGAAGTGGAAAGAAGCAGGCCAGTGTCCAGGCCGGGCATGTGGGGCAAGTTCCCCCTGTTCTGTCCTCAATTAACATACTCGAGATCCCCGCGCTTTGATTGGCCAAAGCGCGGGGCTCTCCGATTGGTCAGGCGAGCCGCGCCGATTGGCTCGCTTTGAATCTCCCGCGATTCGAATGGACCAATCGCGGGAGGTTCTTAGCGAGCCAATCAGCGCGGCTCGCCTGACCAATCGGAGAGCCCCGCGCTTTGGCCAATCAAAGCGCGGGGATCTCGAGTATGTTAATTGAGGACAGAACACCCCTCCCCTCTTGGTTCAGTCCTTACGTTGCGTAGTCGCGTAGGTAGGCAGGGCTCCGTCTAGTCCTACTTGACCTGCGCAACTCAGTTGTAGGCTGGATCCCGGCTGGTTCGGTCGGGGTCGCCGCTGCTCCTGCTGCTGTCGTGGGAACCGGCTGGTCGATCGGGCCGGTTCTTTCTCCGTAGCGTCCTCCTGGGCCTTCCGGGTTGGTTGAGCTGCGGGTTTTGCCGCTCCCGCTCGGTCTTTCCGGGTCGGTCGAGCTGGCTTGGCTGTTCCTTCCTGGCAAGGGGTCGCGATGGCTGCTTTCCGGTGAGTACTGCTGGTTTATTCTTTTTTGGCGTCGGCCCCCTGGGTATTCCCTCCCCACTTGGTCTGTGTTGTGGGGGTTGGTTTCACTTGTTTGTGCGTCGGTGGTTCTCGACCTTAGTTGGTCGATGTGGCGTTTCCACGCTCGTCCGTCTGCTGTTTGTAGCCGGTACGAGTGTGGGCCTGTTGCTTGTGTGATGACGGCTGGGATCCATAGCGGGTCTCCCGTCAGGTTCTTTGCGTATACGGGGTCGCCGGGTGTGAAGGTTCGTTGTTTGCTGTTCGAGTCTGGGGGCCTCTCCGGGTTATACGTGGGGTGTAACCTGTCGAGTGGGGATCTTAGTTTTCTGCCCATTAATAGTTCGGCTGGGCTTTTATTGGTTGTGGTGTTTGGGGTTATGTGTTGGGTGAAGAGTAGCCTGTTTATTTTTTCCTGGATCTCCCCGTGGTCTATTTTCCAGATGGTCTTTTTAGTGAATTGGACCATCCGTTCCGCCCTACTGTTCGCCGCCGGGTGCGCCGGTGCTGTCAGCGCGTGGCGGATGCCCCTTTCCACTAGGAATTTTTCAAATTCCAGCGAGGTGAACTGGGGCCCGTTGTCGGAGACGACGACGTCTGGGAGGCCGTGTGTTGCAAAGAGTTTGCAGAGTTCCTTGATCACGGCCTCCGTGGTTGTCATCTTCATGTTGCTTACCTCCAGCCAGTTGGAGTAAGCGTCAACTGTTATAAGGAAGGTGTGCCCTTTTGTGGGCCCGGCAAAGTCTATATGGATTCTAGACCAAGGTCCCCTTGGGGTTTCCCACTCTAGGACGGGTGCTGTGGGTGGGCTGGGCCTATTTCCTGGCATCGTTGGCACCTAGCTACCCAGGCCTCTATTTGTTTGTCCATCCCTGGCCACCAAGCGTAACTTCTGGCCAGGGCTTTAGTCCTCACGATGCCAGGGTGCCCCTCGTGTAGTAGTTTCAAAACCTTGCCCTGTAGCTTTTCCGGAATTACCACCCTGTCCCCCCATAGTATGCACCCTTTTAACAAAGAGAGTTCCGTTTGGCGGTTTCGGAACGTTTTGACGGACTCGTCGTTGTCCCTTTCCGGCCACCCTTTCTCTACCCAATGCAACACCCGCGCCAGACGTTTGTCTTTATTAGTCTCTTGGGCAATGTCTGACGCGGTTATGGGCAGGTTGGGTAGAGTCTCTATACTGAGGGTGGTCGTCGTGGGTGCTGGGTCGGTGTTGGGTTCCGGTAGCGGCGAGCGGCTTAAGGCATCTGCATGGGAGATCGTCTTACCCGGTCTGTGTATGAGTTCGTAGTTGTAGGCTGCCAGGAACTCGGACCACCTTGTCATTCGGGGAGACAGAATGTTCGGGGTGGCCTGGTTTCCTGCAAGGATTCCCAGCAGCGGCTTGTGATCCGTTACGATAGTGAAAGTCCGGCCGTAGAGGTATTCGTGGAACCGTTTTACGGCGGCGACTATAGCCAGAGCCTCTTTGTCCAGTTGGCTATAGTTCCGCTCCGGTTTGGTGAGGGTCCTAGAAAAGAATGCGATGGGCACTTCTTTTCTGTCGGGAAGGGTATGGCTGAGGACAGCGCCGACGCCGAAGGGTGATGCGTCGCATGTGACGGCCAGAGGTAGAGTCTCATTGAATTGTATGAGGACGGCGTCGGAGGTGAGGAGGTCCTTCGTTCTTTGGAAGGTGGCTTGCTCCCGTTTCCCCCAAGTCCAGGTCGCCGCCTTGTCCAGGAGCCTATGCAAGGGCTCCGCCGCCGTCACCTTTTGGGGTAGGAAAACATTGTAAAAGTTCAGTAACCCCAAGAACGCCTGTAGCTCAGTCTTTGATTTGGGGGTGGGGGCTTCTTTGATGGCCTTGATTTTTTTGCTTGTGGGGTGAATGCCGTGCCGGTCTAGGAGGTAGCCCAGGAATTCCACTTGTTCCGTGCAAAGCTGGCATTTTTCCCTCTTTACTTTTAGTCCGGTCTCTTTAAATTTAGTTAGGACCTCCCTTAGTCAACCTTCTAGTTCGGCTTGGTTGGCTGCCGACACTAGGACGTCGTCGAAATAAGGTACCACCCCCTTGATACCTTGCAATAGTCTCTCCATTAGGCTTTGGAATATGCCCGGTGCCACGCTGACTTCGAATTGGAGTCGGTTGCATTTGAATGCCCCCCAGTGGGTGACAATGGTCTGCGCTTCTGCCGTTTGCTCGTCGACCGGCAACTGTTGGTATGCCTGGGCGAGGTCGAGCTTGGCGAAAACCTTGCCCCCTCCCAGTGAGTGCAGTAGCTGTTGTACTACTGGGACGGGGTAGGCGCTTTGTTGCAGCGCGCCATTTAGGGTGGCCTTATAGTCCCCACAGATCCTCACCGACCCATCGGGCTTGATCGGGGTGACTATGGTGGTCTCCCACCGGGCGTGGTCTATGGGCTGCAGGACCCCTTGTTTGACGAGCTTGTCAATTTGCTCGTCTATTTTGGGTTTCAGTGTGAATGGCACCCGCCTTGGTTTCAGGCATTTGGGGGGGACGTTGGGGTCTAGGTCGAACGATATAAGGGGCCCTCGGTGTTTGCCTAGGTTTCCGTCGAAGACCTCTTGGAACTCCCGGGCTAGTTGCTGCTCCCAGCCGTCGTCGGTGACGTGGTCGACTCCCGTGAGGGCGATGTCGAGCGGGGCGAACCATTGCAGTCCCAGTAGGCTTGGGCGGTCGCGGTCGACGATCATTAGGGGGAGTCATTCGGTGCACCCCTTATAAGTGATGTTAAAGCTTTTGGTGCCGACTACCGGGATGCGGTTTCCCTGGTAGTCCTTTACAATGAGTCTCTGGCTGTCTACGTTCCTCCTTTGGAGGGTAGGCACCAACCGCTTTATCTCATGCCATGCAATCATGGAGAGGTAGGACCCGGAGTCCACCTCCATTTTGCATGGCTGGCCCTCGATGCATACCTCGACGTGGACCTTCCGGGCATCGTTGGTGATGGCGTGGCCGATGGTGACCGTCTGGTGGGTCTCCTCTCTCCGCCTGTTGTCGCCGCCTCGCGAGGATTGTCCGTTCCGGTCCCATCGGCTGTCCGAGGGGCGATCTCTGGTCCGGGGTGGTGTGCTTTCAATCCTCCGGTCGCTCTGGTCCCATCGTGCCAGACTGCGGTTTTTCTTCAGGCGGCAGACACGGGCGATGTGTCCCTTTTTGTCGCAATGCCGGCAGATTGATTCAAAAAACCGACATTCTGACCTGGGGTGGTCGCCGCCGCAGCCGGCACAGTTGGTCCTTGACTTACGACCTCACCGGTTCCGTGGGTCGCGCCCTGTCTGGAGTCGATGGATGTCCTCCTCGTCATCGGACATGCCTGATGCCGAGTGGAAGTCGCCCTGGTGGGTGGTCGTCTCGGTTTTGGGCTCAGTCGACCTCGCCGGGTTGTTGTTTCCGCTGCGGTCCCCCGTGTTCGGTCTGCGCATGCTGTCGGCGGAAGTTCGGGTTGCTTCGGCGGCTGCGGCTGCGGTGAGGGTGTCTGCTAGGCTGATGTTGCCCTTAGCCATCAGCCGGCTCTGGAGGGCGGGGTCCCACAAACCGAGCACGATTCGGTCTCTCAGAGCGTTGTTTAGGTTATCGAATTCGCAGAGCCCCCCTAGGCGCTGTAGCTCAGCGACGAAGTCGCTGAAGCTCTCACTCGACCTCTGGTCCTGCCAGTGGAACTCGTTGCGCCGGATCAGGATAGGTACCTCTGGAGCGTAGTGCCGCCGAAGTATGGGTTCGAGGACGTCCCAGTCCATCGCGGTCGCATCGGCGGGTTTGGCCAGCGCTTTGGCCATCTGGAAGACCTCGGTCCCGCAGTGGGTCAGGAAGACGGCGCGTTTCATTGGGCCGGAGGCGTCCTTCATGCCGGTGCACTCGAGGTACATGCGGAATCGGTCGGAGAACGATTCCCAGTCCTCGGTGGCGGGGTTGAAGGGTGCGGGCGGTGCGATTTTCGCCATCTCGGTGGTTCGTCTGGCTTCCGTTGGACACGTGGTTCGGTTCAGGGTCTGGATCCCACCTTCGTCGCCAGTGTTGTGTCCGCGAAATGAGGCCAGGAGTCAGTGACTTAGTGCAAAGCTCTTTATTCGTAAGTTGGAACCGAACTGGCGAAAGGAAAAAAGCCCGCGGCTTTTATTCCTTTCGCCGCCGCCGCCGCGGCCAATGCCACCACTTTGAATCTCCCGCGATTCGAATGGACCAATCGCGGGAGGTTCTTAGCGAGCTAATCGGCGCGGCTCGCCTGACCAATCGGAGAGCCCCGCGCTTTGGCCAATCAAAGCGCGGGGATCTCGAGTATGTTAATTGAGGACAGAACACCCCCCACTTTGCCCTTTCCCTCCTCCCCTCACTACCTCATGTTGTTTGCCATGCAAGTGATGCAAGCCTTGTGTTCCCACTGGTCATGTGAGTGATGCAGCCTTGTGTTTTTGTGCAGCCTAGATTAATTGCTTTGGGGGGATAATCTGGGGGTAACATTTGTCCAAAATTTTCTCATGGACTACCAGTGGTCCCCGGCCCATGGTTGACAACCATTGTCTTAGGCTGTTTATTTCCTTCCTAAGATTTATTGTCTCTTTTAAATGGCATGTCAATGGGTTTATCACTTTGGGTCTATTACTACTGATTTTTCTGAATGCCAGCTTGCCACCTTTAAACTTTATAAGTTTAAAGAAAGTCTTGGTTTGGGGTTCTTTTCCATAAGTACAAACAATAAATCCAATTTCGTGTGTTCAGACATTAAGTAAGGATGTAGTACTACCAGGATAATTATAATGTTGTTTCTCCAGTAATTACTTCCTATCTCTTAAAAATAAAAGTGAAGATTTTCTTCAGCCACATGATCAGCCAATCATTTATTATTACCACCAATTGTTGCATCAGATTTAGGAAAGGCTATGATGGAGAAATAGTAGGCATGAGCTTAAATGGACTCCAGAAGATGGTAGAGGACAGGAAGGCCTGGAGGAACTTTGTCCATGGAGTTGCGATAGGTCAGACATGACTTTGCAACAAACAACTTGATGGGAAAAGCTAAGCATGTTGAAGTGAGAATAAGCCACATTCAACTCTATTGTTCTTCTTTCTGAATAAAACTGTTTTGGAAATGGACCATTACTTAACTTAGATTTAGGAGCTCTGGTTATAAGTGGCATCTGGATTTGCTGTTTCTTTACGGGCAGTTTCTGCACCTATGGCAGCTTGTGTTGTAAATTATCCCTGGACCTCATCAAGAGGATTATTACTTAAAATGCTAAAAAGCTGAAGCAACATTCACCATTAAGAATAACAAAACATTGTCTGTGATATGGAAAGTAACCAATACTTTCCCTACAACAGTATTTGTGTCAGTCTAAATAAAATACAGAAGCCTCTGATGAAGAACTTTGAGGTGAAGCCAAGTGAAACCTGAAAATTAAAGCTGGACATAAATATGAACACAAAATAAATTAGCTATAATTTAACATGCAGTTGATATCAAGCAGGTTTTTTTAAATGAACTGAAAAAGATACTAATTGGTGTGCAGTAAGAAAATGTATTGATCAATATTTTATTAGCAGAGTTGAAGATTTCTAAAATAGGATTTAATGATTAAAATTATTCCAGCTATATAGAGTATGAAAGAAGAGTTATACCTGCATATGACCATCATTTAACTACCAGTCGATTTTGAAGATTAGTAGAACTGACATATAGATCTTGGAGTTAAAGATGAGGTCTATCATTCACCTTTGCAGTCTTGTTCAGTTAGGATGCTGATTTTACTTTTGGATTTTAGACTGACTCATATATCCGCTATCTATTAGAGCAATCAGCAAACCTGTCTCTCACAATCAGCACATTTATGGCCATAGAATCTTCACAAGCTCTCCATAGTGGTTCTTAATGTCCATGCTCCATACATGGAAAAATATGGTCCATTCATTCATATGATTCACAACTATATGAGTCACATCTTATAGCTCCAAAGCAAGGCTGAAAGAAAGTACAGCCCACTCAATGAAAAAAAAAATCTTCCAAACTATTAATATGTTTGTTAGGTGCTTTTGCTCACATTTGTTTCTATCATTTTGTTGTTATACACAGTATAAAATGCAATTGTAATAATTATGTATTATTGTTAACAGAAGTCACAAAAATATATGGCCAAACTGTTAGACTTACAATGAAATGTTATTCTCAATGATACATTTTCACCTGTTATGCCCAAGCAAAAACTATGCCAAAATTTTATGACTTATTCGATAATTCATTTGATATTCTCTGAAATTCCTCAGATAACAACATCAGATTCAGTTTCAGTTTCATGATTATTAGAAGATACATAGCTCTGCTAAATATTTTGAGAAAGGTAACATCATATTTCCTAAATTTAAATCCTTGCTGTTGCTTCCTTTGAAGGTAACTTTCAAAAATCTGTGGATTTCCTTTCCTCTAACTCTGCCTCTAAACTTAAACTGAATAGGGAACTGAAGTCTAAAACGAATATGAGCAGTTTAGGCATTAAATATGAACAATAAATGCCTAGGTTTCACTCCAAATTAGAGCTATTTCACTTCCTTGAATCCCATGTGAAGCTCACATGCTAAACCTTTCCAACATAATGACTAGGCAATGTATATAGTATACCTAGTGTTCCATATCAGCATACTTGAAATACCCGTTTCCAATTGGTCAACAGACACTGTACAATGATTGGTTCAAATAACCTAATGCCATTGGTTCGCTAAGAATCAACCGCGATTGGCACAGCTGATCACGGGAGATTCAAAAAACTGTCATAGGTTGCGAGCCGCGGGAAATCCCTATAAAAAGGGCTGCCGTGGCTTCAAGATCTTAAACAGAACTATACAATAAATAAAGAGCTGAAAAGTCACACTGGTCTCGAGACTCTTTCCCACGATCGAACACCTAGATATGACAGCAAGGTCTCCTTTAGGAGTGAGGTAATCCAAGGAGAAATTTTTCCCAAGGCATCGAAGAATGGAATATATATATTAAAAAATACTAACCAATCATCATCAGGAACCACTTCCTTTCTCTTCTTCTGGAGACCCTGTACCAAATCCCTCTGATGACATTCCAAAACATAATGAAACTGGTAAAAGTGGTGAATGTTAAATTGTTGTGAATTAATTCAGTAGTTGATGTCTGACTTCATCTTCTCTTTCTTATTCAAAAGAGAACTCTATATTTGATAGGAAAAACTATTTATCAACATACCCCATTTAGGGATAAATTTGAATGCCAGACATGTGTTTCTTGGTTGTTATCTTGGAATACTTTTAGTTACTAACCAAATTAGAATTTAGGATAAGAATTTCAACCTGGATTTTTATGAACCTTCCAGTTCTCTGTGGTTAATTATTGCAAAAGCTATTTGCTTCAAGATGAGAAGGATTTGAAATGAAATCAGTATTTCAGAACTTCATCTTTAATAAACTAGGAGGAAATTATATGCATCCAGAAGGCACTAATCAAGAATTACAAACTCTACGGGTAAAATGTATAAAAACACTAAGTAGACAATTCCTATATTTTTTATTTGTTATACAGTACAGTACAATTTGTTATACAGTACAGTACAATGTATTGCACAATCCTATTACCTTTGTTTTATTATATTATATTAACTTTGTTTTATTATAGCAAAGGTGGAATTCAGCAGTTTCTTACTAGTTCTGGAGAACCAGTAGTGGAAATTTTGAGTACTGGCAAATACCACCTCTGACTGGTCTCATCCCCATCTATTTTCTGCCTCCCAAGTCCCAGCTGATCAGCTGTCTTCTTTTGTTGCCCTGCACAGGAGAACGGAGCTGGAAAGCAGGTTAGTAGGGTATGGAGGGAATGGATTTTGCAGTAACCTTCCCCCTGGAGTGGGGTGGGAATGGAGATTTTGCAGTATCCTTTCCCTGCCATGCCCCCCAAGCCATGCCCACAGAACCAGCAGTAAAAAACTTCAAATCCCACCACTGAATTTCATATAGTCTTTCAAGTGTGTATAAAATTATAACCATTACCCTTTAATTCATTTTTCATTATTACCTTCCTTTCCAGCTCTGGTCATAAGTAGCGTGCAGTTGTCAGGCTATCTATCAGTTGTTCAAACTATCTTTTAAAATGTCAATTTTCCAGTAGCACAAGAAGCAGATTAAATTGGCAGGAGAGAAATAAATGACTCAGCACTCAGAGACACATCCCTGATTGTATTATAATAACAATTTTACAATTTTTCTTTATTTTGCTTCCTTATGAGAAATATTTACTAGTGTACACTTACTACCCTACAAATATAAATATGTTAATTCAAATTGCTAGCAGATTTAAAGTTAATCTTATTTTTCTGATTAACAGAAACTGGGGTGCTTGGAAGAGGATGAAATTTCCTTCTTAATTGGTTTATTTCAACTCCTTTTGTAATGTTAGGTATTAAAGTTTAATGTAAAATCAGTAAAATCCAAGTAAATAGTATGGATTTTGAAGTATATGACTGAAGTGGATAATTTTCTTGCAGCAGCTGAAAACTCAAACAACAAACATAAATTTAAAAATTTCTTTTCCATAAATGCAACCTCACACTGCTTCCAGCAAGATCTGAATAATGTTTATGTATACAAAATTGACACTTTAAACAGAACACTGTGTAGTATTTTATGTACAGATTTAATATAAGCAAGGCTGCTGCATTTACATCTAGCCACCAATTTTAGGATAGAACATTAGTGATACCTTCAACAGATTTATAATAAAGTATATCATTTTCTACTCAAAGGGCCATTGGAGAGTTGTTAAGAGTGAAATGGATAACCAGAAATCATTTTCTTTATTGGCTTTAATCGAAGCAGTTATTTCAGTCTTGACAGGAATTTCCAACTATTGTCTCAGGAATTTATGTCATATTTGAGTTGTGAAGAAATATGACTAGAGCAATATCTCAATTATTTTCTCTGTATACCTTATAATATTAATTTTATCCCAAATTTCCATTAAAAATATGCTAGAACTTTGTAAGATATTTTAAAATTGTGATTATTTAAGTCAATTGCCTCAACTGCTAGCCATAAATTAGAAACTATAAACTCAAATAAATGAGAAATCTCTAAAGACCAAATTTTCATAACAGGTAATAGAAGGGAAACTCTATCAATAAAAGTCGCATGGGAAGATCTTGTGAACTAACATATGAGAAACTAGGGAGTTTTGAAATTGTCTAATGTGTGATTGCATAACTGAAATGTTTGCATGTGTATCACCAGAAATCTCACCCTAAGAATGAATAAAACAAATATGAAAATAATGTACAGTAAAATATATATTTTCAAACAGGTCAGAGTTTTAGAGGTAAGAATTTATTTAATTAATTAATTTTTTTGCAATTTTACACATGATACCCTCTGTAGTCTTTAAATACAATTATAGACACACTTTCTCTAACATGCAAATCTTATTGAAATTTTTAAAATAATTTAAGCGCAATTCTTTTCCTGAAAGGAAGCATAACAAAAACAACATCAACTACACAAAAGAGGGGGAAATATGATAGATGAAATGAAACTGATTAATAATAATAAAGGTTAATAATGGAGTCTTTGGTGTGCATTCAGAATCTTATAACCCAATTCAAGTTTCCAAGAGTAGATCACAGGCTACGTGCTATACTGTGGGATTCTTGCTGTTCTCTGAATTTGTTTTTCTGAAGATGCTCATTACCAGCTGAGGTAACATCATCAGTTCATTAGGAAAATGCTGCAGGAGCTACATGTATTTTATTTTACGTAATATACCCTGGCAATGTTACTGCTTCTAATAAAAGGTGCTGTTTGAATCCATATGACTGTAGTTATTTCTGTTTCCTTCATTATCTTCTCTGGTTTTATGTTCTGTATTTATTTTTATTTTTTTTGCATCTCTCCAGAACTGATTGCAACATATTGGGCAAGACAAAATAATGATACAGCAAATAAAGTATGTGGCAATGTACTTCAAAAAGTGGGGAAAATAACAGTTAATCTTGCATTGGGTATAAGTAGCATGAAGTTTTTTTACTTGCACACAGTCTAGATCCAAATTTATTTCATGGCCAACCTTCCTGTTAACTGTATATCTATTTCACAATCCCCTAGTTGAAAGGAGGGGGGAAATTGCTGGATTATGGCTTATATTTAATGTCTTCAGTTAATCACATAGAAGGGTAGATGAGACCAACCCTTACTTCTCTGAAGTTCATATGAACGTTCCTTCTTTTCTCTTGGCAAGGGCTCATTTATATAAGCACAAATCATCTCACCTGCCCCCCATTATTATGGGTCTAATTTTATGCCCAAATGCCACAAGAGATAGCCAGGTGAATGGTTCAATTCTGGTGCACCAAATATCTTAGATGATCTGCAACCACAAATCTTTCCCATTTTCTAAAAGATGAAATCCAATGATCCAAAATGTACATTTATTTAGTCTTAATATCATACCAGTCATTCAGGATCAAACAAAAAGAATACATGATAATGAAGTAATAAAAAAGTGGCGGTCATAGTAAACTCCACATCTGCATCAGATGCTTCTTTTCTGAATGCCAACCAAGTGCGTGCTGATCTGACTTCTCTTGAGCCAATGGAGAGTGGAAGAAACAGAAGCAGTTCATCTTCATGTTACACCATAATAACTTACCTTCAATGGAATTTGAAATGTGCCTTCCTTATTGGATGTTATTGGATGTTATTGGGTAATTCTGTTATGTTCTTCATTGACTGCTGTAATATGGAAGCAGCAGTGGCCTTGATAAGGTTTGTATCTTTTTCTGTATGCATTTGTGTTGGTAAAGAAAAAGAAAAGAAAAGCAATTTTTGAACTAATTTAAAATTGACCAAATACAAAGGGAGATAGCTAATAAAATTTTCTCAGGTTTCCCCAGAAACAGAAATAAGAACTGTGCTGTTTAGCAAATACTGCAATTCCATTTGGGAGATGAAAGAAATGACAGAGTCTGTTTATTCAATCAACACCACAAAAACAGGTTGAATTGGGAATTTCAAACATTCCCAATAAACTGCTGTTGAATAACAAATAGGGCAGTATTACTGAATATATACATACAAACACGAACATAATTTTTGGAGAAAGAATGATGTGGGAGAAAATTGTTCTTGAGAAAAGTCTGCAGACAGAAATAATAGTAAATGAAATGAATTACTCTGATGCATTATGTATTATGGTTAAAGTCTTCATGGACTGTAGATGCACACTAAACTTTTTAAGAATTATTAACAGCTATAAAATTAGGTTTGATTTCTTCTCTAATAAAACCAGCTGCTATAATTTAAATAGTTGAATTGGCTAAGCTAAGATATTGGACCATTCAACAGAATGCATCTTGATAGGAAAGTCAAATGCTTTGAAAGAAAGCTATTTCAATGGCTATGATGGGAGTAAGAATGTACAGCTCAGAGTTGGCATGTTGCATTGATTGTTGAATTGCTAATATTTCATTACCTTACTACATCACTGTAGATGGACTGAAAAAGTAAGGTTTTTTTTAATAGGTGGTAAATCTTTCAGTATTGCCTACTTTGTGCATGCTTGGATAGGATGCTTCTGTGGCTAGATGGCTGTTTTGCAAATGACTGATGTCTTGTTGAGTGTAGAATATTTATCTGGCTGATAAAATGGAGGATCTGTTTTATCTATGTCTTGGTTGTTTTTTGCATGATTGGTGGTATTGATGCAGTGAATTGGCTGGTTTTCCTTTTGTGGTGCACTACCAAGAATTATATTGATTGGTTGTCTATGGAAACTCTCAGTAATCCAGGTCATAAGTATTCCAAAGGTGCTTTTTCTGAATGAAGTTCCCTCTTCATGGATTGTGGGGAGTCCATGTATATTTTTCCACAAACAAAAACACAACTGTGCCATAGGTTCACCTGTGTCTCCCATTGTGGCCAATCTCTACATGGAAGAGATAGAAACCAAAGCCCTAGCTAGATTCCTTCATGGGAATTCCACCCGCTCACTGATATAAGTATATGAATGATACTTGGGTCAAGATCAAAGATCAGGAATTGGAAGTGTTCACTAAACATATCAATTCAGTGGACAGATACATCAAATTCACATGAGAAGATATTAAGGAAAATAGTTTAGGTTTCCTGGAATGTGCAGTACATATGAATGAAGACAAACCTTATCACTGAAATTTACATAAAACCCCCACACAGAGATCAGTATTTACATTTTGATTCCCAACAACCACTAGAGTACAAAATAGGAGTCATCAGAATTCTACACCACCAAGCTGAAGGCCTGCCTACCAACAAAGATGGGAAAGAAAAAGAACTAAAACACGGAAGCCCTCAGAACATGTGGCTATCTCAAGCGATCCTTCATCAAATCTCAAAAAAGATCTTATAGGAGCTCATCCACAACAGACAATGAAGAGAACAATAAACAAAACAATGTTGTCATTCCATATGTTGCAGGAATATCGGGAAAGCTCAAGAGGATATTCAGATAATACAACATAGGTGCGTACTTCAAACCCAAGAATACACTAAGGCAGAAACTAGTCCATCCCAAGGATAAAACACCCAGACACAAGCATGGTATATTTAGTACAATGCAATGAGCTATGTGAAGATTTGTACATTGGTGAAACAAAACAACTACTTCATAAGCACATGACACAACATAGGAGAACAAACCAACCAAGACAAGATTCATCATTTGCATCTACATTTAAAAGGCAAAAAAGCCACTCTTTTGAGGACAGCAAAGTCCACATTTTGGATAGAGAGGACCGCTGATTTGAAAGAGGGGCCAAAGAGGCCATTTTCCAACTCACAGCTATCAATGGATACTTTCAAATAGCAGAGAAGAACATTTGATGGTATGTAGTGCTAGAGCAGAGCAAGCCATTACAATCCAGTCCTGTTCTACTTCTACGACCATCCCATTCTGAGGCCATCACTATTAGCTTGTTACAGAAGAACAACACAATGAAGAAGAAATTGAGAAACTACTGTGGACTCAAAAGCAGGATGACCATACCATGTGGCACATGGTTTATCTTAAGCTCTCTTTTTTTTTTTCAATTTTATGCATGTCCTTAACTATTTACATAGATTAAATTTCTTTCATTTCTGAAAGGAGGACCAGATTTTGTACTTCCCTCTTCTTTCTCTCTTTGCAAGCCCCAAAGAAATGAAAAGGAATATCAAGTTATGTGTATATTAATGTGCTTATATTCTGCTTAGGGAGTAACAGTTTGTGGCATACTTCTAAAGCAATAAATCTGAAATATTTATGACAGTGCTATTTTTCTATTCCAATCTCATTCAAGTTTGGAAACTTTACAAGATGAGAGAAGCAAAACATCTTCATTATGGAGTCATATATAGCCTAAATGAACCAATATTGAAGAGCAAAAGGAGAGATTTTGGATGCCTTAGAAGTCATTTTTTCCTATTTTTCTTTTTCAAGAAATAAATAAATGTAATCTTGTAAAAGGAAGAACTGTGCAAATTTATACAACAGGTCAGAGCCAACTTTTCAGTTTCTAAAATATTCATGAAGCAAACATTATACACTCAGTAAAAGTGAGAAGCATACTCTGTAATGTTTTTCTCAATTCTTAAAAACATATGTATCTTCTTTATCTTTCATCTTTCATCTTTCATCTTTGATCTTTTCTATTTTATATTCTTTGTTACTTTGAGATTCAGACTCAGATAGAGGCTGGGGAGAAAGCAATTTGTAAAGAGATTTAACTGTTTCCCCATCTGAAAGTTTGAGAGAAGCAGGTTGTTCCAGCCCATTCTAGAAGCTATTTGTAATAAATGAAATTTCATATCCGATGCTGAATTTAACTGCACAGAATACAGTTAGTCTGGACATGCCACGTGTGCCGGAAGTGGCATGCAGAACCATTTCCCATGGCACACAAGAGGTTGCCCAGAAGAGCCCTACTGTGCGTGCACATGCGCACCGCCGCCTGACAGCTGATTGTCAGATATCAGGTGCACATGTGCATGGGGCGGGGGGGTGCATGGGAGAGACACGTGCATGCGCAGGGATCCATTGTGTGCAAGGGGACTGTGCGTGCCTGGGCAAGGACGCTGCACACAAGGGGAAATCGCACGCACATGCGCAGAGATGCATGGCGTACTATGGGGGAATCATGCATGCGCAGGTATGCAGTGGGGGAAATGCATGTGCATGCACAGACATATGGTGCACGAGGGGGGGTCATGCATGCATGCACAGGGGTATTGGGGGGACCAGCATGCATTGCCTTCTGGGTGCTGGCATGTGAGCATGCACAAGAGAGCGATCACACAATTATCGGCACAGGAAGCAAGCCATTTCACTGATTAATTACTCTCACTGTCACTATCTCTTTTATCAGACTTTGGTTGTATTGATTTAAAATATTATAATGTATAAATGTAACGCACAATATTTTAAGAACTATACCAAATAAAGTGGGGAAATAATCCTGACAAATAGCAATGTGTCTATAAGCACATTGCCATGATGGGATTCTGCATAGGGAAAATTCTGGTCCTCAAGTTTTGTCATCTATCACATTAAGATTGTCTTCCATTGGGATAAAGTAATGTGATATTTCAAAAGACTTGTTTTTCCATGTAAATGAGAGTATCAGCCTAGCAAAATATTATGGAAATTATTTTGATTTCTTTCAAAATAAAAGCTATCCAGATAGCATAAGTTTCACCAAAATCTTTCAAAGTTCCATTTTATTTGAAAGTTAATTCACCCATTGACCTGATTTTTTGTTGGTTCTTTTATAATTTATCACATAATATTGCTTAGAGTTGTATTTATTGAAATAAAATACATTAAGTTTCTGCAATAATTATTACTACAATGGTTAATTAGATGAGCTGTATGTATGGATTTTCTATGTGTGAATTTTGTCGAGACCTAATAAACTTCCATTAAGTGCCATTCTAAAGATTTATAAAATAGATTTTACTGAGTGAAAACTTTTGGTATTTGACTCTGAAGAATAACATCAGAAAGAATTAGAGATAATGGAAGTCAGAAATACAGATTTAGATATTCTCCATCTAATATAACTTCTGCATCTTTTGTCAGTACCACTATATTTCATTACCCTTTATTTATTATTCTGTTTTTAGTTTCTTACTTCTCAACTGTGGAATTGCTAAACTGTTCATTTTTTTAAAGAGAACATCTACATGCTTGACTTCCCAAAACCATGCTTTATCAGTCATCTCCCATTTATTTTTAAACTGAATGGTAACTGACTCATTTACAAAAGAAAGTATAATAATACAATCTCTATAGCATTATTTCCTTCCTGGTTGATGCTATACTAGCATTGAATAATTAAAAGAAAAATTAAAGTAATTATACTCAGTGACACCCGCAGGATCCTTCACTTCCAATGTGAATGAATCAAAGCAAGATAAGCACATAGACTAAGTGTTAAACATATCCTTCCCTCAAACTCAACAGTTTATGGGCTTCTTCCTGGAAACAGTATTTATCCGTTTTAACAGAAAATGCAGTGCTGTTGGAACAACACAGGAAAAATAATAGTTGATCTTCAACTTATAGTTTAGAACATATGACTTAAATATATATATCACATAGAGCTTTCATCTGGTCATGAATTTCCAGGAGGTGTGTATATGGTAGAAGATTCAATTTGTGTTCCTCTGTGTATGAAAGTTTCAGCAGAGTCATATATGCTTTTATAATTAGAAATCAGTAAGAGTATTAACAGTGACTTAATGGCCCTACTATTGAGTTAATGAAGACAATAGTTAGTAGAAGATAACACTGAATGCATGACATGAAGGACTATAAACACAAATTGGCAAAAGTAAGTTAGTGAATTAAATGTCATTACTCCAAGAAACTAAATTGTTCAAAAACAGTATTTACATTATTGGAATTTAAAGTAGAAATTTATAAGAAGCCTAGTGTCTAGAGATGAGTTGTGAATTACTTTACTGAAGACTAGATTTCCACAATCTGATATCTTCCATATGTTCTGGGCTTAGAACTCTGTCTGGGAATCTGGGAATTGTAGTCCCAATAAACCTGAAAGGCTGCTGTGAACTGTGTGATGGCCCATTTGCCTGATCAAATAGATGTCAGAATTTCATCTCCTCTTCTTTTGTCTAT
Organism: Hydrophis major; assembly: GCA_033807585.1. NCBI lineage: Eukaryota > Metazoa > Chordata > Lepidosauria > Squamata > Elapidae > Hydrophis > Hydrophis major. The sequence continues at coordinate 47,775,628 of CM066331.1, forward strand.
TGTTTAAATGCATTAGAATTCAAAATATGGTAAAACTCAGTGACTTGATAGTGCTAGCAATAATACAGGAAACAGTAGATGAATTGGTCTGGCATCAGATAAAAAAGATGCTAATAACACTCTAGTTTAAGCAATGTGAACTCAATGCGGTAGAAACAAAAATGCAACTGAATGAATCCCATCTGGATGGCCTTATCATCAAAAGGCTTTATTTCACATTCCATTTGCTATGGCCATAATTATAGCACAGTTGTTGCTTTGCAACTCACATCCCTTGAAGCTCTGACACAGGCAATCAGAATGGATGACCAGCATTTTTGCCAAGACAAAAAGCAAAATATGCATACAAAAAAAGCCTCATCATCAGTTTACAATACTTGCAGCCTCGTTGATCTTCTCATTTGCAAGCTTTTTAGTTATGTTCATCTGCCAGGCTGGTCATACAAAGCATATGCAATTATTCAATGTTGTCTTTTGTGAGCCCCTAGAAAGATGGCTTAGACCAGCCTGGTTTAATTCACATCAGATTATTCATTTCATTCATCTTTTAAAAAGAAAAAAAACCCCAATCATGTCAAGTTTATTGCCTTAAGAAATATTTCATGTAAATTGAAGCAAGCCAACCATCCTTCAGCCATGGGCTCAGATTATTTTAAATGCTTTTTTATATTAAAAAAAAAACCCTGTTCTTAGGGAAATATGCTATAGCATATATATTTATGTTATTGTATTATAATACACTTTGAACACTGATCACTCCAGGTCTTCTGTCAATTTCTTCCATTTGAATCACACAATGGTCGTTGAATTATTTCAGAAAATTTTAAAAGCCATTAGTTGTAAAATTAATTTTATACTCCCATACTTATAAGTAAAGTTTGGGTGCTATCAATCATTTATTCTATTACACTATGTCAGAGGTTTTCAACCTTAAACACTGGAAGAGCCACTCGGACCCATTTCCCAGAGAAAAGAAAACACAGGGAGCCACAAAACCTGAGCCACGGCCAACTTGAAAGCCCTCCCACATGACCCCCCCCCCCACCAGCCACACATGCCCAGCCGGTCATTAGGGCAGAAACTGATTGTAAAAAAACACCCAGCACCACAAAACCCTTTTGACCCTCTCTCTTTCTCTCTCCCTCCCCCTTCTCCCTATCTCTGTCTCTTTCTGTAACTCTCTTTCTGTGTGTATCTCTCTCTCTCCCTATCTTCTCTTCTTTCTGAATATTTCTCTCTGTGTCTCTCTTCCCTTCTCTTCCCCTCTCTCTGTATCTCTCTCTCTGTGTGTGTGTCTCCCCTTCTCCCTATCTCCCCCTCTGTCTGTGTGTGTCTCTCACCTTCTACCTATCTTGCCCGCTCTCTGTATCTCTGTCTCTGTGTGTCTCTATGTCTCTCCCCATCTCCCTCTCTCTGTATGTCTCTGTCTCTGTCTCTCTCCCCCTCTCTGTATCTCTGTCTCTGTGTGTCTCTATGTCTCTCCCCCTCTCCCTCTCTCTGTATGTCTCTGTCTCTGTCCCTCTCCCCCTCTCTGTGTCTCTGTTTCTCTCTCCCCCTCTCTCTCTCCCCCCCCCCACTGTCTCTGTCTCTCTGTCTCTGTGTGTGTGTGTGTGTGTCTCTCTGTATCTCTCTCTCTCTCTTCTCTCTCAGAAGCAGAGGCTGGGCCAACCCAGTGAGCTCTCCTTGGGGGTCTTTGGTATTCCTTTCTTTCTTCTTGGCAACTTTTTGGAAGTCCGGGCTGGCTGAGGAACAAGTGCCAGCTGTGGCAGAGACTTCCCTTCTGGTGACCCTCCTCCCCACTTCTCTTCTCATGCCCCCCCCCAGATGGTTGTGGTTGCAAGAGGAGAAGGAGAGGGAGGAGGGTGCCCAAAAGGAAGCCCCTGCCATGGCTTGCGCTCATTCCTCAGCCAGCCTGAGTTTCCAAAATGTTGCTTGAGAGGATGATGCTTGATAATGCAACAATTGATGAAGCAACTTGATGATGCTTGATAATGATGACGACGATGATGATGGTGGTGATGGTGATGACGACAGTGGTGATTTTTTGTGCAAAACCTTAAGGGATTCTTGGAGTGATTTGAAATGCCTCTATGAAATAATGTGGAGTTTGGCTTTAGAAAGCAGAGCAATCTATCACGCTGCTTTGCTTGGTGTCAGAAGCTCCAGCACAGTTCTTAATTGAAAATGAAGCAGGGTACCTCATATGGCAAAGAACCTTGTCAAAGAAGATTGCTATTATTCTACACTTTCTTAATTATTGTGCCATACTTTCATTTAAATTTCAATTCTCCTTGGGCATTCATCTGAGCATGTGAAGGGACTGAATGCGATAGGGAATGGGATTACATTTCTAGCCTGAGGTCTAAAGATGACTTCTATTAATGCTGGTTTGAATTTAAATACAGCTATCTGCAAGATTTAGAGTTCTAATCAAATAAATTTGCAGGTCACACAAATAACTATGTTGCCACCAAGGGGTAGGAGTGTAGGTGGTTGTTATTTTACTATTTATTATTTTTATTTCTTTTATATTGTGTTTTTATTTCCTGTAAACCACCTTATGTCATCGTGAGAGAGTAGGTGGAAATATAAATTTTCCAAATAATAATAAGTATAGCCACAATCATCCAGATATGGGAACAGTTTACCTTTTTCCCTCTGGATGGAGATGAAAGAAAATGTGGGAATGGACTAAACGTTTAGTCTCATTTTCTAAGTATCTGAAAAAGATTATAGACTATGGAATGGAAAGCCACCACAAGAAAAATCATGTTAAAATTACTAAATCAACTAACTGTGCAGCGCATTCAGAAAGTATTCAGAACTCCTTCACTGTTGTCAATTGTGTTATTCTGCATCCTGATTCTATTGTTGTTGAAATTCATTTTTATCTCATTAATCTACATTCATTATCGCATAATCACAAAGTGAAAACTTAATTTTATATATGTCTGTAAATTTATGAAAAATTTATTTAAAAATTAAAATATCACATTGGTATTCAGATCCTTCACTCAATTACTTTGGTGTGGCTTGGTAGGTGTGGCTTGGTAGGCATGGCAGGGGAAGGATACTGTAAAAGCTTCATTCCCACCCCACTCCAGGGGAAGGATACTGTAAAATCTCGATTCCCTCCCCACTTTTGGGGGAAGGTTACTGCAAAATCCCATTCCCACCCCACTAACCTGTTTTCCAACTCAGTTCTCATGTGCAGGACAACAAAAGAAGACCCAGGTGATCAGCTGGGACTCAGGAAGCAAATAATAGATAGGGGCAGGGCCAGTCAGAAGTGGTATTTGCCAGTTTTCCCAACTACTCAAAATTTCTGTTACTGGTTCTCCAGAACTGGTCATAACCTGCTGAATACCACCTCTAGGTTCTTAGTCACATCTCTTATTAGAGCCCTTTCCCCCTTATTGTTCAGTTTGACTAGCTGATCAGCTCTCGGAAGAATCCTGGTTGTGCCAAATGATTCTTTCATTTGAGAATTATGGAAGCCACTGTGCTCTTAGAAACCTTCAGTGCAGCAAAAATTTTATTGCAACTGTAAAGTCGCAGGAATGAGAGTCAGGACACCAGCATGATTTTCTAGTTTTATTTCCTTCTAGGACTGAACACCGAAGAAACCGCGGCAGCCCTTTTTATTGTCAGGCTGTTCACGGCTGTGGCCAGTGACGGCTCTTCAAATTTCCCACTGCCATGGACCAACCAATTGCAGGTAAGTATACTAATACATAACACCCCTCCCCACCTGGTCTGGTCCAACCAATCTGAGCCTCGCCGACCGTACATAATCACATAGGTAGGTGGGGCTTTTATGGCTTCTATTGGACCTGCACAACTCAGTCATGGGTTGGCCTCTGGACTGTTCAGACGGATCTGTTGTTCTTCCCGTCTGTCTTCTTGGAACCTCCTGGAAGGTGGAGGTGGCCATGCAGCTCTCACCAGGAATTTCCTGGCTGGTTGAGTTGGCCTGGCTGCTCCCTCCAGGGGCTGCTTTCTGGCTGTAATTCTGGACCTGTTCCTGTCTCCCTGACCTGCCTTCTTCCCTGGTCTCAGGTATGTGTTTGTGTTTCCCAACCAGGGCTAGTGTTAGTAATGGTTGTTGTGTAGTTGTCAGGGTTTGTTCTGTGATTTCTCTCATTCATGGAGGGTTTCCCCCTCCCTTACTACTTGTATTTTGTCTGTTTGAGGGGTCTCCCCTTTCTTCTCTGGTTGTGTTTTGTTTGCCTGAGGAGTCTCCCTCCTCCTCTATGGTCATTTTTGAGAGGTCTCCCCTTTCTTCCCTGGGTTTGTATTGTATTATTTGTCTGAGGGGTCTCCCTTCATGGCTCTGGATGTGAGCTGGTCTATGGGCCTTCTCTGGCTCCTCCCATCCTCAGTGTCTACCCTGTGTGAACGGGGCCCGGTTATCTGGATCACCTTTCCGGTATCCACAATAGTTCTCCCATGAGATTTTTTTGCGTATACTGGGTCCCCTGTTTGAAATGTGCAGCAACTACTGGAGGAGTCTGCTGGTTTTTCTGGGCTATATGTGGGGTGTGATATTAGTTTCCTCCCCATTAGTAACTCTGATGGACTTTTATTTGTTGTGGCACTAGGTGTCATGTGCTGAATGCTTAGTAGTTTATCTATCTTTTCTTGTGTGTCCCCAGGCCTCAGCTTTTGTAATGTTTCCTTTGTGTAACGTACCATGCGTTTCATCCATCCATTTGTGGCTGGTGTCCCAGCGCTGTCAGTACATGCCTTATCCCATGTTACGCTAAAAACCCCTCAAATGTTGTTGCCATGAATTGTGGCCTGTTGTCGCATACAATTAGATCCGGCAATCCATGTGTTGCAAAAAGTTTCCTGAGCTGTCTAATGACAGCTTCTGTTGTGGTGGAGTGCATGATGCTTACCTCTAGCCATTTGGAGTAAAAATCTATGACTACTAAAAATGTATGTCCTTTGGTTGGGCCTGCAAAATCAATGTGTAGTCTTGAGCATGGTCCCCTTGGTGTTTCCCATTTGTGTTTTGGTGCTGTGGGGGGTGTTGGCCTAGATTCCTGGCAGCATTTATATATTGTCATCCAGTCCCCTATTTCTTTCTCCATCCCTAGCCACCATATGTAACTCCTTGCCAGGGATTTCATTTTTATAATACCCGGGTTCCCGCATGCAACAATTCTAGTATGCGTTTCCTTAAAACGTCTGGTATGACCACTGATACCCCCATAGTATGCACCCCTTCAGCATTGAGAGTTCTGTTTGTCTATTCCGGAATGGTTTGGTGGTCTTGTCATTCTCCATTTCTGGCCATCCTTTTTCTACCCAATTTAAAATCTACGCCAGGTTTTTGTTTCTAGCCATTTCCCTAGCGATGTCTGCTGCTATTATCGGTAGGTTTTCTAATGTCTCTGTTTGAAGAGTTGATGTAGTTGGTGCTGAGTCATCTTCTATGTCAGGTAGAGGGCAACGGCTCAGCACGTCAGCATGATTTATGTCCTTTCCGGGTCGGTAGGTTAAATTGTAGTTGTAGGCAGCCAAGAATTCTGACCACTGCTTCATTTGTGGTGACAGTATGTTAGGTGTAGCTTTGTTTCCTGTGATGATACCCAGGAATGGCTTGTGGTCTGTGACAAGTGTGAAAGTTCTTCTGTAGATATATTTGTGGAAACATTTTATTCCAGTGACAGCGGCCAATGCCTCTTTGTCTAGTTGGATGTAATTTCATTCTGGCTTTGACAGAGTCTTTGAATAGACTGCTATGGGTGCTTCTTTCCCATCTGGTAATACGTGGATGAGTATAACGCCGACACTGAAAGGTGATGCATCGCAGGTTAATGTTATTAGAAGTGTTTCACTGTATTGTATTAGTATGTGGTCTGATGTGAGCAAGTTTTTTATTTCCTGGAATGCCGTTTCTTCCTGTCGCCCCCAGGCCCAGGTTGTTTTCTTGTCAAGGAACCTGTGTAGTGGTTCAACAATGGTTGCTTTCTGTTGTAGGAATATATTATAACAATTAATGAGTCCTAAGAAAGCTTGCAGATCAGTTTTATTTGTGGGTCTGGGAGCTTCTTTGATTGCTCTGATTTTATTTTCTGTGGGATGGATCCCTTCACTGTCTATCAGGTAACCTAGGAATTCACCTTTGTTGGCAGCTAATTGGCACTTCTCCTTTTTTACTTTTACTCCCGCCTCTTTGAATTTGTTAAGAATTCCCTTAGGCGGTCTTGCAATTGTTCTTTGTCCTTGGCTGATACCAGGACATCATCAAAGTATGGTACTACCCCTTTTATCTCCTGCAATAGGTGTTCCTTAAGCTCTGGAACACCCCTGGGGTGACGCTGATGTCGAATTGTAGTCTGTTGCATTTGAATGCCCCCCTGTGCATCACAATTGTCTGAGCTTCTGCTGTTTTGGGGTCAACAGGCAACTGTTGGTATGCCTGTGCAAGGTCTAGTTTGTGAAGATTCCCCCCCCCCCAAGGGAATATAATAGGTGCTGTACCACTGGAACCAGGTATGCACTTTGTTGGAGTGCATGGTTAAGGGTTGCTTTGTAGTCCCCACAGATGCGCACTGACCCATCTGGTTTAACTGGTGTAACAATTGGGTTTTCCCACTTTGTGTGGTCAATTGGTGACCACACAATTGAGTGGTGTGAGTGGTGTGAGTGATGAGCTTATCCAACTGTTCATCAATTTTCAGTTTTAGCGTGAAAGGAACCCGCCTCGCCTTTAATCTTATAGGGGCTATGTTTGGGTTTAGACTAAAAGAAATTGGGAATCCCGGTACTTGCCCAGTTCTCTGTCGAACATGTCCTGGAATTCTTCTATTAGGTCCTCTTCCCACTCTGCCTCAGTGATGCTGTTTATCCCTGTGACTTCAATTCCTAATGGTACCAACCATTTGAGTCCCAATAGGCTGGGTTGATTTCGGTCGACTATGGTTAGTGGAAGGATTCTGGTGTACTTTTGAATTGTACTTTGAATTGTCCGGTAACTACTATGGGAATTTTATTTCCCTGGTAGTCTTTCAGCATTAGTGTTTGTCTTTCAAGTCCTTTCTGGCTTATGTCTGGTATCTGTCTTTTTATGGTGTCCCACGATACCACTGATAAGTATGAGCCTGAGTCCACTTCCATCTGGCACAGCTGGCCTTCTATGTGACCTGGATATATACTTTTTTGGTGTTTGTCATGTTGGAGTGTCCGATGGTCACCATTTGGTGTGTTTTATCTCTTCCACTGCTCGTCTCTTTCCCTCGCCTGTTTCTGTTGTCTTGATTCCAGCGGGTCCCTGTTTGTTTCTCCCTCTCTTGGGGGAGGGTATTCTATCTTTGTCTAGAGCCGTAGTTTTTCCTTGCTCCTCATGTCCTAGTAATATGTCCCCGCTGTTCACAATGTCTACAGATCAAATCTAGGAAATGGCATTTGGAACATGGATGGTTCCCCTCACAACCGGCACAACGAAATTCCTTCCTTTTTCTGTTCCAGTCTTGTCTGCCCTGTTCTGAGCAGAGTTGATTTACCCCTTCTTCTTCCTCATCATCTTCCAATGGGGACTCGATGTCCTCGTGGTGAGTTGTGGTGGTGTTTTTCGTGGTTTCCATTGGCGCTTTTTTCATTTTCCACATGGCAGCTGCCGATTTCTGCATGGCTTCTGCCATGGTAGCTTCTTCTATAGCTTCTTGGAGTGTTATTTTGGGTTTTGTTAATAATTGACCCTGTAGTTTAAGATCCTCAGCCCCAGGACTCTCATGGCTCCATCCATATTTAGGAATTCGCACGCCCTGGTGATGTCCCCCAGTATTGCAATGAAATCTCCAATGCTCTCGCCTTCTTTTTGGTTGCATCGATAAAATTCATGTCTTTTGATTAGGCAGGAGACAGTTGGTGTGTAGTGAGCCCTCAGTATTCTTTCCAGCCAGGCCATTGTTTTCACATTGGTGGGTGCCATTAACACTTTGGCCATCTTGAATACCATGGGCCTGCAATGGGTGAGGAAGACGTCTCTCTTCCTGTGTGCAGATATATTATAGAGGTCGCTCCCTTCGAGGAACATGAGGAATCGGTCAATGTACGATTCCCAGTCTTCGGTTGCTGGATCGAACGGTGTGGGTGGCGTGTTGTTTCCAGCCATTTCATCTAGATGCATTGCCAGTGTTCGTCAGTTGCCATATGCTCGCTGGTTCCCATTGTCTCAGTATCCCACCTTCGTCACCAGTGTTAAGTCATGAAAATGAGACTCAAGACACCAGCATGATTTTCTATTGTTTTATTTCCTTCTAGCACTGAGCGCCGAAGAAACCGCGGCAGCCCTTTTTATAGTCAGGCTGCTCACGGCTCTGGCCAGTGATGGCTCTTCAAATTTCTCACCGCCACAGACTGACCAATTTCAGGTAAATATGCTAATACATAACAGTAGCCTTGCCCAGATCTATGCCTCACAATAATTCTGTCTTTGGCCTTTGCAGGCAATTTTTTGACCTCATGGTTTTTGCTCTGTTTTTGCTCTGCTACAATATGCATTTTCAGCTGTGAGGCCTTCTACAGAGAGTTGTGTGCCATTCCAAATCATGTCCAATCAAAGATCAAAGTATACCCAATCAATCAAAGTATAGAAACATGTCGTCTGAGCTAAATTTCAAGTATTGTTGCAAAGAGTCTGAATACTTATGCCAATGTGATATTTTTTTTATTTTTAATAAATTTACAGACATTTCTAAAATTCTGTTTTTACTTTGTCATTATGGGGTACTGAGTGTAGATTAATGAGAAAAAAATGAATTTCAACAACTGAAGAATCAGGCTGCAGCATAACAAAATTGTCAAAAATGAAGGGAGTCTGAATACAATCTGAATGCACTGTAAATCTCCGCATAAAAGTAGCATGTTTACTCAAGTTCTAATTTTTATATGCATAATCCTGTTTATATTCCAGACATTCTGGATATTTTTGTCCATATCTATTTTACTCAGAGGCCTTCTCTGACACTTCACTTCAGGAAGACTCCAACTAAGTAAATTAGTCCACTTTCTAACATTTGGGGGTCTCTGTGACACATCTATCATCACATGGGAGTACAGTGAAGCAAAGATATGTCATTGTGAAGACTGGACTCCATTAGAAGGCACCAAAGAAATAGAAGATGCAATAGAATTGCTCAATTCTTTCCACATGAATGCCTGAAGAAGCACCCCTTATGGGGTTTTAATCCATTTTACTTGATCCCATAGTTTTTTGCAAGAACCGTCTGCAAACCCTCAGAAAATCATGGTGAGGGTGCCCAAAGTTCATTTTCCAACTGTTGAAAGATGGTTAATTATACTAAACCAATACCAAAATGGATTAAAATTAAGGAAATACTACTATTAAAATAATTACTATTGTTATAATAACCCTTGTGGCATATTCTCCAAGTAGCTAAACACCACACGGCCCTTTACTCTGGCATGACATCATACCCTACTCTCAGGGGTGGGATTCAAATTTTTTAACAATCAGCTCTGTGGGCATGGCTTAGGTGGTGGGCATGGCTTGGTGGTCATGTGACTGGGTGGATAGGGCTTGGTGGTCATGTTATTGGCTGTGTGTGGCCAACTCAATATCACTTACATTGAGGCATGCATCTCCTCACCTGGCCTCTCATGACTGTGGGGATTCTGCAACAGTCATAAGTGTGAAAAATGGTCATGTCATTTTTTTGGTGCCATTGTAACTTTGAATGGTCATTCCACACAAGCAAAGTACCAGCAAAGGAGAGGAAAAAAACTCCAGAGAAGTTCCTGAGACAGAAAGTGTAATCCAGCCAAGATGTAATAAGGGATAACAGAGAGGCAGTTTCTGTAAGAAACACCAGAATGTTTCCTTCCTGCCTTCCTTACAGGATTAGGCCAGTAATTTCTTCTAACAACCAGTTCTTCAAACTGCTTAGAATGTTAACAACCAGTTCTAGTGAATAGGTGCGAACCTGTACAATCCCACCCCTGCCTACTCTCAGCTGTCTTTGAAGTTTAATATAGGAAGACTTCTTGGAAGGTCCAATGATCTTGTGACTCTGGACACAGAAATAAAACAGAATGTACTTCTCTAGTGCCTGCATTATACAGATATCATGTTAGCCTTCTTTCACCATTACTACAGAAATATCCAGGGTGTACCAGCAATTCTACATCTGCCTGCTGCTTTCAGATACCAACACTGCTGCAACATATAATGTGCCAGATTCTGTGCAACAGCAGTAGCAAGCAGCCACAGAAGAAGCGGCCACAGAGGAAGGTAAGGCAGGTGTTGGGATATGCAAGGCCTGGTAAGTAGGGTAGCTCCAGCACCCCCATCCCCACCCTAGCTTATTTTTTACCTGTGTGCCTTGCCCCACCTCCCTGCACCCTGGGGTGGATGGAGTCTTAATTAGAGCTAATTTTGTGGGTGGGGCTTAATTTGATTGCATGTCTCAAAAACATGATAGGGCTTTTTTTTCAAGGTGTTTTGGCTTTTTGGAGAAACATGGTACATATACACATACACATACACACACCCATGCACACACATAATATTTTATCTTTAAAATTTATTATTACATTATTAAATAAAATAATTATGTTTTATGTTTTTTAATTGTCTATATTCCACCCTCCTTATGCTGTTCTATGATTATAATGAAGATTTGATTTCATATTATTTGATTTGATTATTATAATCATCTCTATATTAATCTCATTTCTAAAACTGAGCATCTTGCTGCCAGAAACACATTCACAAACTTTAGGTCCCAAATTAGAAATAATCCTGAAAGAATTCAAGTCTGATTGTTTTCAAGAGAAAAGTAAACCAAAGATTATTAAGAGAAAAGAGATCTACATCATCAAAAGTTGGACTCCAGCTGATTTGCAAGACTTTTTTTGTGTGTGAAGACAAAATTTGCAACTCTTTAGTGTAGAGAATCATTTGTGCTTTGCATGCATTTCTTTGTGCATAATTTTCCATTAGGAAAACTCTTAAACCAGAAGTGAAAGCAACTCTTCCCTGAAGCTTTTTCAAAGCCTGAGGGTTGAGATGTGGGAGGTGACTGTATGTTAATCATTGTGAAGTTTCATGATCTCTAATCTTGGAAACTGTTACAGGGTCTTTGGCTCATAGACACAGAAAATCCTATGAAGAAATACTAGAGCAAAAGCAGAAAATTGCTAATCAATAAGAAAGTGATTACATTCCGAGTTATAGGCATAACACAGAAATTAAGTTTAAGAGAGAACATTTCTATGAATAAAACAAATTTACTCATCTGCCATAACTTAGCTGCCTCTCAAGCGAGTTATTAGTTTTACCACAGCGTGCATTATCATGTATCAGGTCTGAAGGAAATCAGTCCAGTGGTTTTAAATTTATGAGCACTGAGATAGCCAATTTCATGGCTGTGTAGTAAATGAGTTTTCCTTTGTTGTTTATGTATTCTGTTTGCTGCATAATTTTCTCCATGCCCCCCAAAGCAATAAAAATAAGATAATCTCTGCCCATCCCACCCCAAGTTTATATATCTAGAACAGTATCATAAGAATATTTATCCTATGATAGCTTATTCTGATATTTTAATAATAAAGGTTGGCTTTAGGATTCACAAGCAACCAAAAAGGATATTTCATCTATTCAATTTAAAAAAGCAATTAAAAGATTACATGTGTAATATCAAAACAGAGACTGAAATTCCAGATTGACTTTCAAGGTATTAAGTCTGTTTTAACTGGATTCTAATGTTTTTGTGTATTCTAACTATAAAATTAGAATACCAAAGGTTTTGCCTCATAAGTGGTATAGAAATGAATAATTCAATGAATGTAAAGCACCTTGCATTAAATCGAAAGGTCTAAAACTCTGATTATAATTTTTTAAGCTAAAATATGCTTGTAATTTTAATGATGAAAATTTTTGTATTTACTTTGTCTTTCTGGTTTAATTCCTTTTTTTGTAAAAAGTTTTTTATTTTTTATATTTCAAAAACATCTCTTAGTGAACAACATGGTTTCAGGTTTCACATTTCCATACAAACATGACCTTGGTTACATATTCATCGTTGACATTGGTTAGATTTCATATTTTATAAATTTTCTCAGATATTCTTATATTCTTCAATTTTATTTTATATATTTTCTATTCCTTTCTTAACTTATTTCTTTTTATTTTAAATAGTTCTCATATCTTCATATTCATTATACTTTACATTTTAATCTGTCATGTTTGCAATTTCATCACATATTCTTATTTCATTATTCCAAAAGTTCCATCTTAATTTTAATAATTCAAAAAGTTTCTCCTTTAATTATTAATTTGAGTGTACCATCCCTTCTTCTGGTTTAATTCCAATGTGGCTGTAAGCCTAAATACATCCAGTCAGTCCCTTATTCATATTGTCTGAGAGAAAAACTGTCGCTCTGAGAAAGAATGTTTATACATGAGCATTTGTTAGTTAGTTTATCTTTCTTTCTTTCTTTCTTTCTGCTGTAAGGTAAAGGTAAAGGTTCCATTCACACATTCGTGCTAGTCAATTCTAGCTCTAGGGGGCAGTGCTCATCTCCATTACAAAGCTGAAGAGCCAGCGCTGTCTAAAGATGTTTCCATGGTCATGTGGGTTGCATGATTAAATGCCGAAGGCACGCGGAATGCTGTTACCTTCCCACCAAAGTGGTCCCAATTTTTCTACTTGCATTTTTATATACTTTCAAACTGCTAGGTTCACAGAAGCTGGGACAAGTAATGGGAGTTCACTCCATTACACAGTGCTGGGGATTCGAACAACCAAATTGCCAAACTTTCTGATCAACAAGCTCAGTGCCTTAGCCACTGAGCCACTGCATCCCTTCTTCTTTCTACTGTACAATTGTACAAATATGCAAAATGGACTTGGACCTGTTAATTGACTTTAGCATATTAGAAATGAACATTTTTATGATTTATTGTGGAAAAAAACATTCAAAAAGAACAATGTAAGAGATTAACTGTAAACTTCATTAAATAGGTATAGTATGCAAATAAGAGGCAACTTAAAAAGCTGCGCTCTCTGTTTTAAGCAAAAAAAATTGCACTGTTGTGCATAAGATTAAAAAAAAAGATATATCATAAATCCATTTCCATAAGAATACCCATTGTGCTTCCTATTAAGTCTTTTAAAATATATACACAAAGACCTAAATATTGTTCATGGCTTTCCTTTTGAGTTACAGAAACAAAAGCAAAGGTAAAAATATTTTTAGAATATTCTAAAACAATAGCAAAGACTTACCAAGATTTTGATTAATAAATTTATAAAAAAAATACAGGACACTGTAAAAAATTAAAAGACCAAGATTTGGAATGACCAAGAATGGAATTTATTAAATAAATAGGCCAGACCTTGTGGGAATGTTAACTGTTTCACATTTAAAAAAAGAAAAAATGGTGAATTTACACAAAAAGAAAAAAAAAGAAATATAACATGAGCTTCACCAAGGAATTAAAGCTACAAAAAGATAGATTGAACTAAAGCCTTGAGGGTATATAGAAAATATTCATATACCACAGGGGTGAACTCGATTTCATTGAGGGTCCCATCAGGGTTTGTCCTTGGGGGCCGGGTGGGTGTGGTCAGGATGGGTGTGGCCAGCTTGACAACACCCGGCCCCCAAGGACAAACACAACCCTGATGGGAGTGCCTGTGGTGGCCCAAGTGCTCTGCCAACGAAAACGGAGCTTGAGAGGCTGTGACAACCTCCTGAAACCTTTTACCAACAAAAATGGAGCTCCATTTTCACTAGCTGAGGGTTGCAAGAGGCCGTTGCAGTGTCCCAAGCTCTATTTTCACTGGCAAAGGCACTGCGGGCCAGTCCTTCGCTGTTTCCAGGGTGGCCCCATGGGCCATATTTAAGCACCCTGTGAGCTGGATCTGGCCCACAGGCCTTGAGTTTGACACATACCACATCTCAGCATGGATGAGAATTCAGAGCAAACCATCTGAACATGATTTTAGAGCATGCATAGGAATATAGAGAATTAAATGTTCCTTCAAGATACTATTTGAAATGGTTTCAGGCATGGGTGAAATGAATGGAGACAGTCTTAGTTGGTGAACTTTCAGCTCTTTATTACATAGTGACTTAAAACTTTAATAACAACAACTCTGCCTTATATAGGCAAACTTAATGAGAAATAACCAATAGGGAGCTGTATGACACGAGCTCCAAAACCAATAAGAGTCCTTCGTTAAGGACCAATCGGATACTCTGAACCCAGCCAATCCGATCGAGCCGCTTAACAACCAATCAGAAGTGCAGGGCCAGAACCCTGCACTTTACCCCAAGCTCGCTTTTATTTTAACTATTTACATACATAACACCCCTTCCCCCTGGCTCCTCAATTATGGTGTGATTATATAGTCCTTCAAATAGGACGGTTGTCTTTTGGGTCTATCAGATTTTCTTTGGACTGGCTGCGTGCAGTCCTGTTGAGGTAGAATGTTGTTTGGCAGTGGCTCAGCTTCTCGTTCTGGTGTGATTTCCCTTGGAGCATACGATTTCCTGAGCCTGCTCCATTTCCTGAGTTTCACTTGATTCATCGCTCTCTTGGAACAGGTTCCCTGGAATGTCGTCTTCTTCCATTCCTTCCCCCCCCCCTCAGTTTGGTCATAGGGGAGTTGTTGGCTGGCCGATATGAGTCGTGACCGTAATTGGTCAATATGTCGTTTGCACAGTCTTTCATCAATACATCTTACAATATAGGATTTAGGCCCAGTCTCGCGTATTATTGTTGCTTCAATCCAAACCGGGTCGCCCAATAAATTTCTTGCATAAACAGGGTCGCCTACCTTGAAGGTACGGTAGCGTCCATTGGATCCTGCAGGCTTTTCTGGCTCGTAAGCAGGGTGCAGTCGGTTGAGGCGGGAACGGAGTTTTCGCCCCATGAGAAGTTCTGCGGGGGTTCTGTTGGTTACACTGTGCGGAGTGATGTCTTGTAGAAGTAGAATGCGGTTTATTTTTTCGTCAATATTATCATAGTCCACTTTTTGTAAAGTCTTTTTTACAAATTGGACCATGCGTTCCGCTCGGCCATTGGTAGCAGGATGCGCTGGCGAGGTGAACGCATGGCGGATGCCATTATCAGCAAGGTACTGTTCAAACATTAGCGCTGTAAACTGTGGTCCGTTGTCGGACACCAGGACGTCCGGCAACCCATGAGTTGCAAAGAGTCTATTAAGGACTTTAATGACTGCTTTGGAGGTTGTATTGGTCATTCAATGAATTTCTAACCAATTAGAGTATGCATTGACAGTCAACAGCAATGTATGTCCTTTAATCGGCCCTGCGAAATCCAGGTGGATTCTGGACCAGGGTCCGCGTGGCGTCTCCCATTCAGTCGGTGCAGCTTTTGGCAGTGCATTGCTGGTTTGTTGGCACTTAGTGCAGGCCTTGACCCATTGCTCGATGTGTCGGTCCATGCCTGGCCACCAAGTGTAGCTCCGTGCGAGTGCTTTCATCCTCATGATCCCGGGATGTCCTTCGTGCAAAATTTGTAACAGCATCTTTTGGAGTCATTCTGGAACAACGACTCTATTGCCCCAGATGACACAGCCTTTTTGTGAAAAAAGTTCAGTCTGCCTTGTTTTAAATGGCGCGAAGTCATCTGGGACCTGGTCCAATGGCCATCCACGTTCTACCCAGCCTAGGACTCGAGCTAGGGTGTGGTCTAGTCTGGTCTCTCTCGCGATATCTCGGGCGGTCATAGGGGGCGAGTTGAGCGTCTTGATTTGTAATGCCGATACTGTTGGTGCCGGATCGTCGAGAGTCTCTGGTAGCGGTGCTCTGCTGAGTGCGTCGGCGTGGCCAATGGCTTTCCCCGGGCGATATAACAATCAATAATTATAAGCAGCTGGGAACTCTGACCATCGAGTCATTCTTGAGGACAATATATAGGGGGTTGGTTTGTCCCCAGCGATTATCCCCAGTAAAGGTTTGTGGTCAGTTACAATGGTAAATGTCCTTCCATATACATACTCATGGAATTTTTTTACGGCTGACACAATTGCAAGAGCTTCCTTATCTATTTGTCCATAGTTACGTTTTGCATGGGAAAGAGTCTTCGAAAAGTATGCAATGGGGGCCTCATTTCCATTAGGCAGCACATGGCTCAGAATGGCGCCCACCCCAAACGGTGAGGCATCACAAGTTATAACCAATGGTAATGTTTCATTATATTGCATAAGTACAGAATCAGATGTAAGTAAATATTTTACATTTCGAAACGCTTTTTCCTCCCGGTAACCCCAAACCCACAATGCTTTCTTATCTAATAACCGGTGTAACGGTTCAGCCACAGTCGCCTTATACGGAAAAAACACATTATAGAAATTGATAAGGCCTAAAAATGCTTGGAGATCTGTTTTGTTACGGGGTCTGGGAGCATTTTTTATCGCCCTTAATTTACTCTCGGTAGGGTGAATACCCTGACTATCAATGCGATAACCTAGAAATTCAACACTGTCGGTATACAGATGACATTTATCCCTTTTTACTTTCAGTCCCGCTTCTTGGAATTTTTTAAGAACACATTTTAAGCGATTCTGCAGAATTTTTTTACTAGGAGCTGCAATTAACACATCATCAAAATACGGAACCACACCCTTGATTCCCTGCAACAATCATTCCATTAAACTTTGGAATATTCCCGGGGCTACACTTATCCCAAATTGCAATCGGGTACAGTTAAAAGCACCTCTGTGAGTTATTATCGTTTGAGCTTGGGCTGTTTTATCGTCCATGGGCAATTGTTGATAGGCTTGAGCTAAATCTAATTTAGCAAAAACCTTTCCGCCTCCCAGGGAATGAAGGAGGTGCTGCACCACTGGCACTGGGTACGCGTTCTGCTGGAGGGCGTGGTTTAGAGTGGCCTGGTAGTCCCCACAGATTCGGATCGACCCATCTGGTCTAATGGGGGTTACAATAGGAGTTTCCCATGGAGAATGATCAATGGGTTGCAGTACCCCTTGTTTAATTAGTTTGTCAAGTTGTTCATCTATCTTAGCCTTAAGGGCGAACGGAACTCGACAGGGCTTTAAACGGATCGGGGTGATCTTAGGGTCGAGGCTAAATGAAATTGGGGTCCCCTTATACTCGCCCAGATGATCTGCGAAGGCATCGCTGAATTCAGAAATAAGGTCCTCCTCCCACTCGCAATCACCGACTTGGTTCACGCCGGCTACTTCGATGCCGAGTGGCGCAAACCATTGGAGGCCCAACAAACTAGGCCTGTCCCTATCGATGATCGTTAGAGGTAAGTATGCTGTATGCTTTTTAAACGAGACACGGACTCGACAAGACCCAACCACAGGGATCCGATTCCCTTGGTAGTCTTTAAGGATGAGACGTTGCATTCGAAGGTCTTGGTGTTGGATGGTAGGAATTAGTTGCTTTAATGTCTTCCACGACACCATCGAGAGGGACGATCCCGAATCGACCTCCATGTGGCAAGGTTGGTTCTCTATGGCTACTGTAACTCGAATCTTAGCGTCCATGGCTGAGGCGTGACCTATAGTGATAGTATGGTGAGCCTCTTCTTTCTGCAATGCTCGACATCTGTAGGAGTGGTTTGCTGGATCTCGCCTTACAGGACGGTTTCCTGCTGATTGGCGACCTTTGAGGCCTGACTTGGTCCCGGTAAACTGCGACAGACTCGACTGATGTGGCCTCGTTTTCTGTACTCATGGCAGAGTGCGTCACAGAATTTGCATTCAGCCCTGGCATGGTTCGCTCCACAACCTGTGCAGGGGCATAAGAGCTTAGGGCATGGGTCCCGTTTGGAACACAGTCGATGAACCCCTTCTTCGTCGCTGTCTGACGATGAAGAGAGGTCCTCGTGGTGCATCGTAACGAGCTGCTCTTCTGACTTGGATAAAATGTCGCCTGTTGGTGGGGTCATTGGGTTTCGGCTTCGCCGTAGTTGCGCCGTGGACTTTTTGGTCGCCTCAGCAGCAGTGGCTTCGGCGATGGCATCAGCAAGGCCGATGTTGCCTTTCGCCATCAGCTTGCTTTGCATGCCTAGCGCATCTAATCCCAGAATTAACCGGTCTCTCAGTGCTTCATCTAAGTCTGCGAACCCGCAGAGGCCTCCTAAGTGTCGGAGGTCTGCCACGAAGTCAGCCACACTCTCTTCTTTTCGCTGGCTTCTTTGATAGAACTCGTGGCGTCTCATGAGTGTAGGTACGGTTGGCGCGTAATGGTCTCTCAGGAGAGGTTCGAGATCGTCCCAGCTCATTGCTTTCACTTCTCGAGGTTTCACGAGTGCTTTCGCCATTTTAAAGACAGCCGGGCCACAGTACGTCAGGAACAGCGCCCGCTTCTTGGCTGGTGTGGCATCCTTCAGGTTGTTTGTTTCGAGGAACATTTGGAAGCGATCCATGTAGGATTCCCAATCCTCTTGGTTCGGATCAAACGGAGCGGGTGGTACGATGCCGCTGGACATGGTTTCCGTTGGTGGCGTCGTCTTAACACGTGCTCTGTTTTTCTTCCAAGTTCTTTAAGATCAGATGTCTCCAAATCCCATCCTCGTTGCCAGTGAAATGGTTTCAGGCATGGGTGAAATGAATGGAGACAGTTGGTGAACTTTCAGCTCTTTATTACATAGTGACTTAAAACTTTAATAACAACAACTCTGCCTTATATAGGCAAACTTAATGTGAAATAGCCAATAGGGAGCTGTAAGACACTAGCTCCAAAACCAATAAGAGTCCTTCGTTAAGGGCCAATCGGATTCTCTGAACCCAAACAATCCGATCGAGCCGCTTAACAACCAATCAGAAGTGCAGGGCCAGAACCCTGCACTTTAGCCCAAGCTCGCTTTTATTTTAACTATTTACATACATAACACTATTGTCTGAAGTCATAGACAATACAGACATATGGCTCATTTTTTCTTACTGAGTAATGAATTAATTACTCTCCCAATGCCATATTTACATAATTGGGACACTTCCATCAATACAAATAATATTATTGCAAAACTGACTCATGCAAATAAAGTGGCCCTTCCTCCACTCCCAAAATGGGGCTCCCACTCACCCTTTCAAAGTTGATTCCACAAGGGCTGCCTACCACCAGCTCCAGACCTCAGAGATCTTCCATTATCTCTTCAAAAGACCAGGGATAAAGAATATCCAAGGGTGGGGCCCTTCTTACCCAGGCTATGAGGCAATGTATACTTCTGAAAATAGTGGAACTAAACTGGTGTTGCTGCTAATAAATTGCTCTATAGCTGATTGGAAACTTTGAAAGAATCATTTGAAGTTTCTAAGCCTGTAACTCATTTTTATCAGGAATTGAATGGAATTGATAAATTTGGCACTAGTCATTTATGTGCTTTTTGGAATAATGAGCTTGAATGTCATGTCCGGGAAAACCAAGAGAGCTAGTGTGATATGGCAATTTAAAAATTAAACTAGCACCAGGGAGACACAGTTTCTAGTCTAGCCTCAACCATAGAAGTTCACTTATGACTTTGGGCCAGTCAGTCTCTTTCCACTCAACTTTCCTCAGAGTTGCTGTTGTAGCAAAATATGAGAGGAGAGGGCATTATGAATGTTCCCTTTTGCTCCTGCATGAATATACATCTAACAAAAAGATAAAAAGCCAGTGGCAGAATGCTTAAATAGTTTGAAATTTATTACCTCTGATTTTAAAATGAGTTTCCTACAATAAACTAAATGCTTAATCAAAGAATATTTCATAAAGATTGGTTGTAGTTGCCTTGCTGTTGAAGATTCTATTCGGGAACTGGAATATTGACTCCAACAGTTTGGACTTGTCTTATTATTGCCACATTTTGGATTGAAGAAAAAACCATTAATAAGACTCTGAATTAATTCTAAGTATTAAAGATGCACATGTTCTCTTGGCTGTATCACTAATATCTCAAATATATCAAGAATTGTGAACTGCTCAGGCTTTGGGTCTTCCTAAAATAATTTATATGTCACACTTTATTTGCTGATTGTGTGTTGATTGTTGATATATGTTGATTATTATTAGTTCACATAGATTCACTTATATCTTATTTGCTTACATATTCACCCATGGATAAATACTACTTAGTGCAGTTAGGCAGTTTGGTATATTCTACATTCTGACAGATTCAGAAGATTGTTATTAGTTATTATAATTTCACTTAATAGTAATTTCACTGTAAGCATTGGATGAAATTACCTATATTTCTTGGACATAAATATTTGGGTGCTTTGCTACAATTCACCAGATATCTACATCTTAAATCTATACTTACTTAACAGATACAAATACTATTGATTTAATGTATCCACATGCCCAACTAATTGGGTAAATCAAATCTACTGTGTGGATATATTAAGAACCTGGTCTTGTTCAAAATTTATTAAATGAAAGAAATAAATATCATGAATTACAGTTTAATAAGAGAGTTTAAATAAGAATTACAGTTTAGAAAAATCATTCTTTCAGAACTGGATGTGCCAGAATCAAGCATAATAAATGTCATCTATGCATGGTGACTATGAAAACAAGCTATATGGTAGCGGACAAGGAAAAGGGAGAAGCAAAATGGTAAAAAATCAATAGCTTGTTTTATTTTTATTTCAACCTAAATTTAAGTTATTTACATAGATTCTCAAGAGTTCATAAACACCTTTCTTTGCTGTTTTCAATTTGATTTTGTTTAGGCCAGAGGTTGCAAATGTGTTTTTGTTCAGTAACTGCTGATACTGCTACTTCCACACAAGAAATGAGCTGCCTTTTCATGAGTGCCTCATAAAACAGGGATTAAGAGCACTTTATTAAATGCAGTTTTTGTAATAGCCCAATCCAATCCCTTTCAATCAAGCAAACTTCAGTGAAAATGGACAGGCTAAACTGCCATTCTGTAACCCACAGGACAAGCAGCATCACTTGTGCAGATAGTCTGTCAGCAGGTGAGGAAGATTCATACTACTTTTTAATTGCCCCTGGCAACATTCCGAGTCCAAACTGCCTCAGCCTGGCCAGGGTCATTCTCCTTCACCTGTCTTTTCAAAATTGATTCTTATTCATTTTAATGACTTAGGGCAGAGTGTATGAAGAAAGGAAACATTTAAGAAATTCACAGGTAGATCACGTGTCACTTCTTGGTTGATTCATACAAGTAAGTAAACTGGTGGGAGTCCTTGCTGCCATTAGTAGCCTAAGCATGCTGCCTTTTTGGTGGGGTATGTGTGACGGGGGAATAATTTCTGGGAATTATTTTTCGCCATTTATAAAAGGAGACCTACAGTTTACCATGTCCTGGATTTTGGAAAAGTTAGAGTGAGCTATTCACAGACCACTCTTCTGTTTATAGTTCACCATAACCTTGATAATTAGCTCTTTTCCAAATTCCAAGATATGGTGAATTATATCTCCCCTCTCATAAGTGGCATCAGAGAATTTCCATAAAATATTGTCATACATCCATGAACCATAAATTTATGTTTAAGAAATCACAGTGTTTGGAAAATGTATGCATTTGGACCACCCATCTCATGATCATGAGTTTTTTCCTTTTTCTTCAAGGACAAAGAATGCTGTGTTTGTTCAAAAACCATGTGCTATGCATAGGGCTTTTTAAAAAAAAAAAAAAAAAAGTTTTTATTAATTTTCTACAAACAAACAAGACAAACAAAACATAAAAACATCAAATCTTATATATACATCCAGTGTGTCAGTTGGTTCATCATTTTTGTGCATTCATTCTGTAGTCTCAATTACAATTATGTTACATAACAACTCATATTGTCAATCCAAACTTATATATCCTAATATCACTAAAAAAAGAAATTTTTGACTATATTTTTAATCATTTATGCTTAATGAGCTAACAATACTTTAAACCAGTTTACTCTATAACAAATCATCTAGTCATATCAAATCAATCCTAAAAAATCCTTTATAAATATAATATCAAATAACAAAATAATGACAAAATAAAGATATTTCTTACTATCTAGCATTCTAAATATTCTATTATCGTATTTTATCATCTAGCCATTTATAAAAAAGATCCCAAATTTCATAAAATTGTTTATCCTCTTGCTCTCTAATTTCAAATGTCAATCTGCTCATCTCAGCACATTCCAATATTTTCTTAATAATTTCTTCCTGTAATGGTATTTTCTCATTCTTCCAATTTTTAGCAAATACAATCCTGGCCGCTGTTAATACATTTACAATCAGGTATTTCAAATCTTTACTATATATATCAGGTAAAATTCCCAATAAGAAGATCTCTGGTTTCAAATCTATATGTTTCTTTGTCATTTTTTCCAACCACATGCGAATTATAGTCCAATATTTTCTAGCATCCTCACAAGTCCACCACATATGGTAATACGAGCCGGGTATCTGATGACATTTCCAGCATTTTTCAGATTTGTTCTTAAACATTCTTGCTATTCTTGTCGGAGGAAAGTGCCACCTGTAAAACATCTTATACAAGTTTTCTTTATATGCTGTTGACATTGTCATTTTATAATTTTGAGACCACAATTTCTGCCATTTCTCCAAATCAATCCCATATCCAAAATTCTTCCCCCAAACAATCATAGTTTCTTTGACTTGTTCTTCCTCTAATTTCATTCCCAGTAAATAACCATATAATTTTTTAATCACCTTCTCATCAGTACCCATCAAGATCTTATCTAAATCAGTCTGTTTATCATAAAATCCCTCCGTTTTAGAATCTTCATCATACCTTGAGTGTATTTGTGCATATGAAAACCAATTCATCCTTATACCTTGTTCTTCTAAGTTTTGGATCGATTTAAGTTCACCCTTTTCATCCAAAAGTTCCCCATATCTAACTGTTTGTTCCTTCTTGAAAATTATAGGATAGGAAAATGCTTCAATGGTCGATAACCAAACTGGAATTTTCAAATAACATTGTCTTTTTATCTTCTCCCAATTTAACCACAAAGACTCCCGTACATAATGTCTTCTAAAATAACCCTGTGTTTTAGTTCCCTTATACCATAAAAAAGCATGCCAACCCAACAGCAAATCATGCCCTTCTAATGTCAACAACCTATGTTTCCTTAATGTTATCCATTCTTTGACCCACATCAAACTTGCAGCTTGATAATACAATTCCCAATTAGGCAGACCAAAACCTCCTCTAATTCTAGCATCTTGCAAAAGCTTTAGCTTTATTCTCGCTTTTTTACCTTGCCATATAAACTTCAACATAATTTTATTTAAATCTTCAAAATAGTCTTTTCCAAGCCTTATTGGTATTGTTTGAAACAAAAATAAAATTCTAGGTAAGATATTCATCTTAATTGTTGAAATTCTCCCTATTAATGACAATTGCAAGTTTTCCCACTTCTTCAAATCTGTAGTTATCTGTTGTTTAAGTTTAATATAATTATTCTCCTTTAATGTGCTACATCTTGTTGTCAAATATATCCCCAAATACTTAACCTTATTTGTAACTTGAATTTTCAAAAGATCTGCCAATTCTTCTCTCTGTCTCAATAACATATTCTTTGTCAAAATCTTTGTTTTATCTTTGTTTATTTTCAAACCAGCCACCTCTCCATATGACTCTATCCTTTCCAGTAACTTTGGAGCTGTTTCAATCGGATCTTCCAAAATAAAAGCTAAATCATCAGCAAAAGCTTGTAGCTTAAATTCTTCCTTCTTAATTTTCATTCCTTTTATGCTTTTATCATCCCTAATATTTCTATTCAAGACTTCCAAGGTCAACACAAATAACAAAGGAGATAGGGGGCATCCTTGTCTTGTGCCTTTTCTTATATTAATAAAATCTGTAAGTTCCCCCTCCATCATTACCCTTGCTGTCTGTTTATTGTATATAGCTTCTATTGCTTGAATAAATTTTTTAGCAAAACCCATCTGCTCCAATAATAATAACATAAATCTCCAGTTCACGTTGTCAAATGCTTTTTGAGCATCTAGGAATATCAAAGCCATTTGCTTTTCAGGATGAGCCTCATAATATTCCAAAGTGTCCAAGATTACTCTCATATTGTCTCTAATTTGTCTCTTTGGCAGAAATCCATTTTGATCTGAGTGAATAAAATTATTTAAATATTTTTTAAGTCTTTCTGCTAAGATTGAAGCAAAGATTTTATAGTCTGCATTCAATAAAGAAATAGGTCTATAATTCTTAATTTGCAATGGGTCAGTCTCTTCCTTTGGTATAAGTGTAATATAAGCCTCTGACCATGTTTTAGGTATCATCTTTTTTAACATAACTTCATTCATAACTTCTAACAATGGGATGCTCAATAATTCTTGAAATGTTTTATAAAATTCTACTGGAAGCCCATCTGGGCCCGGAGCTTTCCCATTATTTTGTCTCTTAAATGCTTCATTTAGTTCCATCATTGTTATATTGCTTTCTAGCATTTCTTCAGTCTCTCTAGGTATCTTTGGTAGATTAGCTTCCTGTAAATACTGTTTGACTTTTCCTTCATCAATATTCTCTTGTTTATATAATTGCCCATAAAAATCTCGGATAATTTCTTTTTTCTCCTTATTCCCATAACAAACTTGGCCTTGTTCATCTATTAACTTCAATATTTTTCTTGATTCCTTCTCTTTTCTCAATTTATATGCTAGCCATCTACCTGGTTTATTTGCATCTTCAAAATAATTCTGTTTAGAGTTTCTAATTTTCTGTGCCAATTCTTCTTTCTCTATTAAATCCATTTTATGTTTAATTACATCCAGCTTCAATTTAATATCCTTTTTCTGTGGCATTTTCTGTAATTCTTTTTCAAGAGTTTTATACTCATTTTCCAAGGCCTTAGAAGCTTGCCATTTCCTAATATTCTTTTTTCTTGTATAATCTATTATCAAACCTCTAGCATATGCCTTCATAGTGTCCCACACATTTTGCGTTGAAGTATCCTCTTTTTTATTTTCTCTAAAGAAAAAAGCCAATTCCTTCTCCATCCATTGTGTAAAATCTTTCTCCTTTAAAATAGTATTATTTAATGTCCATCTCGATCTTTTTTTTTGTCCCTTCCATTTAATTGTCATTGGGCTATGATCTGCCCAGGTACTTGTTTCAATGCTTGTTTCTTTAATATTAGATATTAGTTCTGTTGAGATCCAAATCATATCTAATCTGGACCATGATAAATGTCTATTTGAATAAAAAGTATATTGTTTAGCTTTAACGTTTCTTTCTCTCCAAATATCTTTTAAAGTTAATTCATCTGTCATTTTAAAAAAGGACCTTGGGAGAGCCTTTCTATTTTGCTTTGTTGTTGTTGCTATATAGTCCAGTTTATTGTCCACAATTCCATTAAAATCTCCCATCATAATTATATTAACATAGTCCAGTCCAATTATTTTCATGTGCAGTTTTTTATAAAACTCTCCTTGTTTATCATTCGGAGCATAAATTGCAATCAAGAGTATTTTTATATTATTATCCATTATTTCTACCATTAATACTCTTCCATCTTCATCCGAGTAAATCAATTTTGCTGGAATAGCCTCTTTAATATATAAAACCACACCTCTTTTCTTACATTGAGTCAAAGAGGTAAATGTTTTCCCTAATTTTGGCTGTAATAACAATTGTTCATGTTGTTTTTTAATGTGAACTTCTTGTAAACAAATTATATCAAATTTTAATTTCTCTAATTTATGAAAAGTTTTCCTTCTTTTAACAGCTGAATTAAGTCCGTTTATATTCATTGTAATCAGTTTTTTTTCCTCCATGATTATGCTTTATATTTAGGTCTAACAGCTCTCGTGGATCTCACTTCACGCTGTTCTTTATTATCCATCTGTCCCCCTGCTGCTCCTTTCTCTTTTTCAATCTCCAGTTGTTCATCTTGAAACTCAATTGATAAGGCCTCTTTCTCTGTTTCCTCTCTTCTTCCTCCAAAAAATTCTGCATGAAAAAGTTCTGCTTTCTCAATTGAATCAATTCTATATCTCTGCTCTTGCCACCCAAACACTAGTCCTTCTGGAATCAGCCATCTATAATTCACTTCGTTTTCCAATAGTATTTTGGTCAGAAATCGATATTCTCTTCTCATCTCTCTCACTCTTCTAGGTATTTGTTTTATAACCACAACCTCTTTACCCTTGTATTTCAGTGTTTTCTCTCTTGCTACTTGTAATATTTGCGTTTTAATGGATCTTTTGGTAAATCTAATATGGACTTCCTTGGGTAATTTATTTCTCATCGCATATCTTGTATAGACTCGATATATCTCATCTATTCCATCCATCATCTTTTCCTCTGTAATTTCCAAAGCATCTGCCAAAATTTCTATCATTACTGCTGCCAAATTTTCTCCTTTTTCCTCTTCTATATTTTGAAATCTGAGGTAAAATTCTGACCTTTCCATCTCCCACCTCAGCATCCCACCTTTTTCTTGTTCGACCGCTGTTAATCTGCTGTCAATATTTTCAATCTTCTTCTCTCTTTGTTTTCCTTCTTCCTCATTTTTTTGGAATTTCTCCTCATACTTAACCATCATTTGTTTAATATTTTCCACTTTTTCATCAGTCTTCTCTATTCTTTGTTCAATATTTTCTGTTCTTTGTTCAATAATATCTGATTTTGTCTTAAGTTCTTGAATTCCTTGCATAATCATCTGTAACTGTAAAGTTATTTTTTCTTGTTCCTTATCTTGCTTCAACATTGTCTGAATTAAACGTTGTCCTCCAGCTGGTGGGGAAGCAGAGGTAGAAGCAGCAATGCCAGATGGTATTGGTTTCTTGCTCATTTCAATGTTTGCAAAACTTCAAATTCTTCTTAACTTTTAGCCCAACTGGTAGGGCAGCCAATTATAATCCAAAATGGAGAACTCCAATAGTAAAAAACACGAAACCAAAGAAGAAACAGAAAAAAAGGAAGAAGACAGATCTTCGGGTTCTTCTAGACCCTAATCCAATTACGAGATAATCCACCATAAAAAAGGAAAAAATAAAAAGGAAAAAACAAACAAATCCAAAAATAATAATATTGATTAAAAGCAAAAGAAAAAGGAAAAAGCAAAAAGGGAGAGAAGAAAAACAAAAAACAAAAAATTCCTTCAGGTTCTTCACACCTTAATCCAATTAAGAAATCTCAATAATCCAAAAAATAATCCAAAAGAGGAAGAAGAAAAAAAAACAAAAAAAAATCAACCACAACAACAGAATAATCCAAAAAGATAAATATGAAAAGCAAAAAAGTCCCAATAAAAAGGAAAAAAAAAATAAAGAAGAAAAGAGAAAAAACTCTGAGGCTTTCCCTTTAAAATAAAAGGCAAAAATAAAAATATTACTAAAAATTAAGATTTAAAAAAAAAAGCTAACAAATGGGGTCCATATAAGAAAACACACTGCACTTTGTTATTTATCCAAGGCTCTTGTTATGACTCTCTTCTCCAGCAACTTCAAAGCCAAACCTCAAGTGTTGATAACAGTCCAGGAAAGCACCTGCAATAATATTTTGCTGTGCTCTCCCTCTATCTTATCACGTTACAAAGTCCTTGAGATGAGGTCTTTTTGCAATTCTCTCCAATTCAAATAGAATACTTTCAAGCCTCTAGTTGGCAGTGTTACAAAGTTTCTTAATGCTCTTTCTCAGCCCCAACCGGAAAAAAGAATTAATATATACAAAAAAAAGAAAAAAATGACCAAAGGAAGCCTCTATCCTAAAAAAAATAAAAAAGTCAAAGGGAGCCTAAAAGTATATATATAAGAAAATTCAGTCCGGTTACCTAAGTCACAGTAAAATCTTTCCCAAAGAATATAGAAAAAAAAGAAAAAAAAAACACCCCAAGCCTCAATTTGACAACACTTTAAAAATGCCGCTCAAACAATTTCAGTCAAAAAAAAAAATCCCACAGCTTCCTCCTCTCTTCAGAATGAACTTTCCAATCTCAGCGAATTTTCAACACAAAAGAGTTTTTCTCACCCAACCGACACACTTCAATCCAGTCACTTTCTTTTCGGAGCTGTCCCGACTTCAGCAGCTATGGAGGCTGCCTCTCCGCCGCCAGCAAAAGGGCTTCTTCCGAATCTAACCAGAGACTTTGCGATGTCTCTGGGATCCTGGAACAGTGCCCTTCACAATCACCGTCTCTCCGGGACGATTTAGGTCCGTTAGGACCGACCAGGGGCGAAAATATCAGCTGCGATCTCAGAGCCCCGAGATCGCAGCTGTAACGCCGGCACGAAGCTCCGCCTTCTCCCCTGCATAGGGCATTTTTGATATCAAAGAGAATGTGATGCAAAATCCTGGACAGAAAGGTTATGTCATCCTATTTAAAATTTCATGACTGTTTCATGATTACAAGTCCAAGAACACATACCTTTTGCTGCAAATAATTAGGAATAAATACATCCATTTCACTTTTGTCTTGAATTTCATGCACTTTTAATGTTTGGGGACTTTTCATCTTCATGCAAATAAACATGTTGGTGTGTCCAATTAATTATGAGGAGTGGAGGCAATAATTAAAAATCACTGCTTGTTAAGTCCTGAGCATGGGCGCAAGGAACGGAGACGAGACATCGAACTGTGACTTCAACTCTTTATTCGTGACTTCAAAACAGAGCAAAATACTTGGGCAGCAGCAGCTCTTTTATAGAGCTGGCTGCTGTCAAAACAACCAATGGTTTGAGTTTACTGCTCTAACAAGTGTCCAATCAGAGAGACCCGCTGTCAGCCAATCAGATCGGCCAGAAACGACCAATCATGACTCGCTGTTTGCGGGCCAATGAGAAGTGCAGGATTATGAGCCTGCTGTTAAAGTAAAGTTATTAGGGTTGTTACTGATGCGTTGGCTTAGTCCATAACACTGCTCATAGGTATAAAGAAAGTTAATATAAAGAACCAGTGATCCAGAGTGCACTATAATAACTGGATAATGACTCCAGTAACCCTTTGCCATTGGCTGATGGAAAGCATTAGATTTTTCCATCTCCAAACTACTATAAATCAAAACTATATCCAGTTTGCCACTATGCAATGACCACCATGTGGAGTGTATCACAGTGATAGTGACATATTTTATATATAGACATTCTTTCCCTTCATATCTTAAGGAACTCAGCCAAGTTTCATTTTTTAAAAAATGATTTTTCATTGGATATTTTGGTTCATTCCCAAAGTCCATATTTTGCAGAGAGAGTATCACTGGTTTGAAATAGAGGTCAAAGAGGCCATTTATGTCAAAATTGAACAACCCTCTTTCAACAGAGGGGGAGGGATATGGCATCATCTACCTCCAATCTACAACACAGTCCTTTAAACAGTTCCAAGAAGGCTCCACACCAATTTGTACCACTCACAGGACCCTGATGACACAGATAAACCTCCAGGTGATTTAACGATGCACTAAAATAATGCAAATGATCAGCTGTCTGCAAAGAGTATAAATCCTTCCCTTCCCCAGCATCCAGTAAGAGTAAAGAAGCTTCCCGGATGAGAAATGAAACATCTTCAAAGAAAAACCAGAAAGTCCAGTTGCCTCTTAGAAAAAGCATATTTGGGACAACCGTGACCTGGATGACTGAGATACTAGGTATCCTCCTATTCACAACTATTTACCTTTATTGTATTTCTTGCCATAGGCCACTTAATGCCCACTCTCCTTCTACCAGCATATCTTACCATTTCTTCATATACTTTTACATTTATAACAAGCTGTCTACCAAGGTACGCTAGCACACTTTCTTAAATCCTTGCGTTGGATATAAAGGGACTGTGATGGCCTAGCCCCAGACAAAGCATCAGTATAAGCATCAGCAGCTAAAATCTCAGAATTGGTCTGAGCATCAGCCTGGCCTTATTGCTAATTCATTTAAAGAAAACAAGCAGCTTCAATCTCAGAATTGCTCTGAGATTTATAAGTACATAACATTTTCCTTCCTTCCTTCATTCACTTTTTACTACTTATTCTATTTTCCAACTCACAATCTTCCATATGCTTTAGTCATAATCAGATGGGCTTAGAGATATTGATTTTTTTTCCCATCCATCATTTGTAATACCTTTAGTAAAACAGATAAGCTATAGATTACTTGACCAGCCTTGATCATTCCCATACCACATGCAGCATTTGTTGTTAATGATACTAGGTCAGTCTGGCACAAGCACAATAAGGTCAATTTGGCCCCAAATCTTAGAACCGAATAGCTTTGCACACTAACATATAGTTTGTTTGCTTCCCACAAAGTAGGATACATATGTTATGCCCATATACTTTAAGGATGCCCAAATGTAAAAGAAAATAGGAATGAAATTGAAAGAAATCTTAAATGAGTATTTGTCGTTCCTGAATGCATATGACCTAAAAAGAAAAACACTGCACTTTTTCTGATACTATAAGCAAGAAATATGCAGTATGCAAATCATATATGCAGGAACCAGAAGTCTTGTTAGAGATGAAAGAAAAAACACTATAATTGTGTGTGCATTTATGCATACACACATGCATACACAGTTATTTTGCACTCCACATAAAACTGCATCTTTGCACAAAAAGCTATTCCAGGAATGACAGTAAAGACTAGATGAATGAATAGATGAATGGATAACTCAGCTACATACTTAATAGCAAGAGATTGTGCTTTTCATTAAGCCAATGTTATGATGGACAGAATTCTGATTGGATCATATTCTAAAGAAATACTTGAGAAACTATTGCAGGAAGTTGATTTGCTTTTAGACATTGGTATAAAGATAGCAAGAGCTCATGAAAAAGCAAGAGCATAAATGCAAATTGGATATAACAAAGGAATGCATGACATTTGATTTGATTTAGCTCTATTTTATAGTGAGCCTCAGGCTATTGCCTGAGATCCAGTATGTAGCCAGCAATCCTGGCCATTGATATAGTGTTCTCACAAGATACCTGAGCAGAACAACAGGAAGGTAACTTATTTATTTATTTTTTATTTTTTTATTTATTTGGTTTGTCAATTGCTTACAAAATTATAGGTATAAGTAAAAAGATAGTTATGAATACATGGATACATATAAGAAAAATAATAATAAAAGAAACAATAGGACAGGGATGTAGGCATGTTGGTGCGCTTATGCACGCCCCCTACAGTCTCTTAGGAAAGAGGTGAGGTCAATAGTAGACAGTCTAAGGTTAAAGTTTTTGGGGTTTGGGGAAGAATTCCTTTCTTTTGCATATTTTCCCTACAACTTCGACTAGGTGATTCCAGGAATTATATAAATGCCTAATCCAGACATCTGATACCTTTAATCGTTTGTTCCAAAATTCAAGTAATCTGGACTCTGTTCTCCCTTCCTAGTTTTGCATTCTGCCGCATTCATCAATTACTAATCAGTCTTAATTGGGCCTTCCCTATACCCAAGAATTTAAGGCTCTCCCGCTCCCCTCAGCTATTTCACTCACTCGTTCATTTTTATTCGTACATGCATCTTCTTCAGAGTTTTCTTTTTTTAAACTTCTACAAATCTTGGCATCGCCACAAGCTGATTGATTCTTCCCTCTTATTTATTACAAGTGACATTTTGGCTATATCAAGATTCACATTCAGTAAGAATGAATTTGCTATAAATATATAGGCTGTCCTGAATTCTGCATAAATTATATTGCTGCATGAGATTCAAGAGCTGCCATTTGCCATATCTATGGTCATCTGTGTTACTGACATTCAACAGCCACTTGTTTGTTGGCATCATATTAACCACTGGATGAAACAAAGAACCTGAACAACTTCTTTGTGTCCTTTTTTCCATCTTCCATAATTACTAAGTATTACAGTGGATAATGTTATTTATTTAGCACAGTGCCAATGACACATTATAATGGGCCTCCATCTGGAGAAGGAAGGGTTCTTCAGTATGAAACTAATTTGAATTCATTATAAACCGGTACTGCGTGGTTGAAGTATATCCACGAAGATTATCAAACCAGTGACCTTGATGCAAAATATATCACATCACATTTTCCTATGAAAGTAATAAACACAGTAAGCAGTAAACAAAACAATCAGAATGTGTCTTGGAAATAAATGAAGAGAGTGGATGATAGATGGTGAGCAATTAAATTTACATTATGGGATTGGATGCATGCAACCAAGGACATTATTTTTCTTTCCAAATGATGTTTCTCAAACTAGTAGCAGAAAGATCAACAACAGACTATTGCACATCAATTTTGCAACTATTATTCTCCTTAAAACAAATCTATAAGGTTACAGCATTAAATGCTAAGTATATTTTGTATACAAATCCAATGAGAACTGCAGAAAAACGTACCTGTACCAGAGGATGATATGTTTATAAAAGGTTAGATAGTATACAGGAACACATTTCTTCATAATATTAGAACTTGTTATCATCTACTGAATATGGTTAACAATAGATCCAAGATTAACAAAAGAAATAACTTACTTATGCAACAGAAAATTAAATGCATAGAATGCAAAAAGGTAGTTCATCCCACCACCTGACTTCCGGTACAATGTGTTGTATGTTATTATTATTATTGCAATAGAATTCATGTCTGACCACAATTTTGGAATTCAAATAATTCCAGACAGCGTGACCAATGTTCATACCAATAGGGAATAGTGACATATGAAATCACAATATGTTTGGACAATTACCTGATATGCTAAATTTAATTGTTCTAAATATTTTATAAATGGTTTTTAGTTTCAGAACTGGTGAGGTAATAAATTGGCAACATGACTGGACAGTTTCTATATTTTCATTATTAACCTAAAATAGATGACATCAGACTGGAAAGAGTATGCATGTATATGTTTATATGTGAGTCTTGTGTGTGTGTAATTAATGTTTATTTATCATTGGTTCAGGTGCACAAACTTGTCCAGATGCAATTTAAATACACAATTTGATTTGCTTCAAATATTCAGATTAATAAAAATGCATGTATATGCACATATGGGAAAATCTGTGGCATCTTCAAATTTTCAAAAGCATCTGCTTTAATAAGAAGATTTGATTCAAATGGATTATTCAATTTAAACTTTCTAATCAAATCTTCAGATCAATGTTTTGTAAAATCCTATTAATTAGTATTAAACCATCTGGAAAAGTTTGGAAAAAAGTTAAGTTGCATGCTATTTTTTTTTTTTTACTTTTTTTCAAATGTGGAAAACAATCCACTCAGAAACTTTTACTACGAAGATTGTTCTCAGTCATTGCTTCTCCTGAACAATCACTTAGCATTAGCTAAACTGTCCAATACTTACACTTAAACAAAGAAGGAACTAAAAGATGGAATGTCTTAAGACTTCTTTCAACTGTCACTATTCCATTATCCTAGTCTTGCTACAATAATTGGTTGCTTGTGGTACCTCATCATGTGCGCTTTCTCTCTCTCTCTCTCTCTCACACACACACACACACACATACACACACCACACTCTCATACATATACATACATGCATCTTTTGGTGTAGTTTAGAACAGTGGTCGCCAAATGGTGGGCTGGGGACCACTGGTGGTCCACGAGAAAATTTTGGTGGACTGCAGAGAATTGTCCCCCCCAAAGCAATTAATCCAGGCTGCTCAGGAACACAAGACTGCACTGCCCACATGGGCCACCCACCCGCTGGCTCTCACCTTTTGGCCGAGTGCAAACCTTACCTTGGGTAGAACCATGTGAGTTGAAACTGGAAGGTAAGACCAATGGCGGGAGAGGGAAATCCATCCTGGGGTGGCTTGCTGATGTTGGTGGGAAAGTCGGTCCCATATTCCAGAGCTGCAATAGTCACAAGACTGTCTTTGGTCATCAGCTCCTCCAGTCCATGGCAGGCCGGTGCACCTGGGTGGAGGAGCAGGTGTTCTGGGATGACCAAAGGGCCAGTCTGGAATATGGATACTGACTTTCCCATCATCAGCAAGCCACTATCACTCAAAATTCATATTAGTGGTCTGCGGGATTTAAAATTATGAGTTTGGTAGTCTCTGAGGTCCAAAAGGTTGGTGACCCCTGGTTTAGAACATAACCTGAGAGCAGGAGCTGTCATATCACTGACACTTGCAAACTGCTTAGGACTGGAACAATGGACATTCAACATTTAAGTAACTACTGTACTAATCCTAGGAAGCAATCCAGAAAGTAGAATTTGAATGACATCTTGGTATCTTTTTCAGTGGTTTCAGCATGTATTTTCTTATCTGCTAGACAATTGATGACTAAAGACTTGAGACTGCTGACAGCACTGAAAAGAAGTTGATAGGAGAAAGATAACTTACTGTGACAGTGGTCCTTGAAGCTCTCTGAGCTTCGTTGTTTTCTTCCAGATGTTTCATTACTCAAATTAGGTAAAATCAACCATGCTAATAAGGAGTGGGGTTTGTTCTCAATTTATATGCTAGTGGCTTGCCCTGTCAATGTTGGTCAGAGTGGTCTTGGAGATTATTTGGTTGTTTGGCTGTTTACTTTTAGCTTGCTTGACAGTTATGTGTTTACTTCTTGTTTGTTGGTCTGATGTTAATTTTGGTGCTCATCTAGTGTTGAGCATCCTGGTGAGGAGGTGTTTTGGTCTTTTTGTCTACAGGGATTCTCAATCATCTGTCTCAGGCCCTTTTCCAAAGGCACCTGGATTTTCTTGTTTTTTCCTTGAAAATATTTCACTTCTTCGATAAGCTTCTTAGTTCAATTCTTTTGGGTTTTTTAGTTCCCTTTTTGATTTGTTGATTATCTCATTTGCATAGTATGTAGATGTGTCTACTGATGGCTTATTTGTCAGACTGCAAGGCTTCCAGGAATTCTCTAGCATTTTTGGACTTGACTTGGATTAGGATGTCATAGTTTCTGAGTTGAAACTATGATTGAATCTGTCCATATGTTGTGAAATTAAAGACTTTTCATCATGTTTTCTGACTACTAGTCTTTGTACTGTATGTATACTATGGGGGGATAGGGTGGTCATACTGAACAGGATGACCTGTTAAGGAAACAAATACTTGAATTATTGCATGAGGGTCACCTGGGTATTGTCAGAATGAAGTCCATGGCTAGGAGTTATGTATGGTGGCCAGGGATGGATAAAGACATAGGAGAATGGGTAGCAACTTGCAAATGATGCCAGGAATCTAGATCTACACCCTCTTCTGCACCTATACATGAATGGGAAACACCTAGGGGACCATGGTCTAGAATACACATTGATTTCGCAGGACCAACTAAAGGACACACATTCTTAATAGTGCTAGATGCTTACTCAAATTGGCTAGAGGTAAGCATCATGCACTCAACCACAACAGAAGCTGTTATTAGACAACTAAGGAAACTTTTTACAACACATGGATTGCTGGATTTAGTTGTATCTGACAACGGACCATAATTCACGGCAATAACATTCGAAAGGTTCCTGGAAGAACAAGGAATAAGGCATGCACTAACAGCGCCGGTACATACGGGTATGAATGGATGGGTGGAACGCATGGTCCGTTACACTAAGGAAGCACTACACAAATTGGGACCAGAGGATATACAGGAAAAAATAGACAAACTACTAAGTATACAATACATTACACCAAACACCACAACAAATAAAAGCCCAGTAGAATTATTAATGGGAAGGAAACTAAGATCAAACCTAGAAGGCTACACCCCACATATAGCCCAGAAAAGCCAGAAGACTCCTCCAGTAAGTGCCGCATATTCAAAACAGGGGACCTAGTCTATGCAAAAAACCTCATGGGGGAACCATTGTGGATACCAGCAACAATAGTCCAAATAACAGGACCCCAGTCATACAGGGTAGACACAGAGGATGGAAAGAGCTGGAGGAGACACATAGACCAAATCAGATTGAGAACCACACCGGGAAACACTAACAATCAGGATGAGGAGGGGGGAGAACCTACACAAATAAAGGAATTGCTGCAAACATTAAACAAAAATAGCCAAACCAGAGAGGGGAGAGACCCCTCAAATACAAACAAAAGGGGAGGGGGAGACCCTCCACAAGTAAAAGAAGTGACAAAGCAAACCCTAACAATGACACAACAACCAATACTAACATTAGTCTCAATCGGAAATCGCAAACACGTACCTGATACTATAGAAGAAGAAAACAACTTGGGGACACTGGAGCAGACTTCGAAGAACCATAAGGAAACCACTCCTGGTGGGAGCGGCTGAGCTGACTGCCTTCCAGGAGGCTCCACGGAAAAAAACGGGAAAAACAGCAACGCCATCCGAACAGTCCAGAGGTGAACTCATGACTGAATTGCGCAGGTCCAGTCGGAACCATAAGAGCCCCACGTACTTACGTGACTACATAAGATAGGTGAGGCCTGGATTGGTTAGACTGTACCACATGGTGAGGGGTGTTATATATTTGCATACTTACCTATGATAGGTTGGTCCATAGTGGCAGGAGATTTGAAGAGCCATCATTGGCCACGAGCCACGAGCAGCCAGCTATAAAAAGGCTGCCGCGGTTTCTCCGCATGCGATTACGAGAAAGAAAATAAAAAGGAAAAAGTCAACTGGGTCTTGAGTCTCTTTTCCCACAACACAACACTGTATATTGTAGATGATTTCTGGTTTTTCTTCTGAGCCTTCTGGGTTTTAAATCTTTTGGTCTAATTAGGATATTTTGGAGGGCTTTATTTTATTTGTGTGCTATGCTGATTCCATGTGGTTGTAATCATCTGTTGGTGGTTTCTGAGATGTTTTTGATGTATGATAGTGTTGCCCTTTTTACAGTTTCTGTTGGTTGTACTATATGGGTTGAATGGTCAGGTAAGTTTTCATGAAGTTGCGTGGATATCCGTTTTGTTAGAAAATGTTGTATAGATTATCTGTTTCCTTCTTTTGCTGTTCAGGATTGCTGCTGTGTGTCTGTGCTTGTCTAAATAGAGTTCTTACATTACTTCTTTTGTGATTAGGTTATTAATTCAGTTGTGGAGCACTTGATTGGTGGGGGTGATTTTTTGATACACTTGTGTTTCTAATTTGCCATTGTGGTTTCTGCAGATATCCAGGAAGATATCCAGATATCAGGATATCCAGGAAGGATATTGAGTTGTTTTCTTCTTCTCTGGTGAATTGGATTCCTTTGAGGATTTTTTTTCCCTAATTCTCCTGTTGATATTGACAGCTTCTCTCATTTTCCTGATGATGCTGGAAACTGAACCTGAAAATTACTGCATGCAAACCTTACCACCAATCTACATCATTTCTCCTGTGCTTACTCTGCTAAGTAAAATATGTGTGTTTGCTTTGAACAGATGCCTATTTTTCTGCAAAAAGGATCCTGTGTCTTGGCATTTGACTGAATTCTTATAAAATCTCTTCTGAACTGTGTAGCACGAAACAAAATGATCCAATGCAGAGTTGGTATTCAGCAGTTTGTGACCAATTCTGAGGAACTGGAAGCAGAAATTTTGAGTAGTTTGGGGAACTGGCAAACACCACCGCTGACTGGCCCTGCCCCCATCTATCCTCTGCCTCCTGAATTCCAGCTGATCGCTTGGGTCTTCTTTTGTTGCCCTGCACAGGATAATGGAGCTGGAAAGCAGGTTAGTGAGGTGGAGAGGGAATGGGATGTTGCAATAATCTTCCCCCAGGAATGGGGAGGGAATGGAAATTTTGAGTATCCTTCTCCTGCCACGCTCACCAAGACACACCAACTGAACTGGTAGTAAAAAAAAAAAATCGAATCCCACCACTGATCTAATATCATGAACTAAGAATGAAAAACACTTGGAGTTATATCCTAAAAAAATATGGATGGATGCTTTTCCAAAACCATTGTTGAATACTTTCCTTTCCTGCATATTTTTTTTAATCCTGCCTTTATTATTTTCATAACAAAACTCAAGAAAGCAGCCATATATAGTATTCTTTCCTTCTATCTTCCTCACAACAACAACCATGTGAGTGGGATGAGACAATTATAGGCTGAAGATACCCAGCCAGTTTTCGTGCCTAAGACCTATAACTCACAATCTCTGGTTTCTAGCCGGGTTCCTTCACCACAAAATCAGATTGGCTCTCATATTAATTTTAAAGTATATAGGAGAAGAAGACAGTATATGAAAAACATCAACCACTGTCTTATCTCAAGTATTCTGGTCTATTCTTGTCTTTTTCACCATGGCCAGTCAACCAACATTGGGTTCTTATGTGAATAGAGACTGACAGCATTTCCATGATGTTCTTCAGAACTTTATAAAATTTTGTACTTATCTTAAATAAGCAATAGCAACCTTTTGCTCTATGCTTTTGTCCCATTTATTGCAGCTATTTGAGGAGGAGGAGAAGGAGGATATAGAATATGGGATGATCTTGGGGAACAAGGGAAAGAGGTGTTGCCTGGGAAACAAACAATATAACTGGAGCCCCAGTATCTTAATTTTCAGACACAGAAACTTAGAAAGGATCTTCCCTAAAGTATCATACAGTTAAAATTGCATCAGGAAGTTTTGTACTTTTAGACTTGCAAGATTCTGTTAATGTAGCCTTACAACAGTGGTGGGGTTCAAAAAATTTTACTACCGGTTCTGTGGGCATGGCTTCATGGGCATGGCAGGGGAAGGATACTGTAAAATCTCCAGTCAGAGGTGGTATTTGACGGTTCCCCAAGCTACTCAAAATTTCTGCTACTGGTTCTCCAGAACTGGTCAGAACCTGCTGAATACCACGTCTGCCTGAGAATAAGGTAAATTTAGCTCATCTAGTTGTATTTACTGACTGATACTGGCAAGCTAATAGTTCTTGTTGCTAGGGGATAATTTTGTGTTGTTCATTTTGTTTATTGTATTTTTATTGGTCAGTGACTAAAATAAAGTTCTGTCTATCTGGCTGTCCATCTACCCTGAAGGTCGGAATAAATCTTTCAGGTCTCAAGTAGAAAACTGTTAATGTAGCCTTACAATAAAGTAAATTTAATTCATTTAGTCATGTTTTCTGTCTGATTTACCCAGG
The DNA here is from genome assembly GCA_033807585.1 of Hydrophis major. Classification (NCBI taxonomy): domain Eukaryota; kingdom Metazoa; phylum Chordata; class Lepidosauria; order Squamata; family Elapidae; genus Hydrophis; species Hydrophis major. Next base: position 47,814,549 of record CM066331.1, read on the forward strand.
AGGACCAACATCATTGTTCCAAGTACAGAACTTCCTGCCACTACTTTAACTATTTAATACAGGGGTCTCCAACCTTGGCCCCTGGAAGCCTGGTGGACTTCAACTCCCAGAATTCCACAGCCAGCTTTGTGGAACTCTGGGAGTTGAAGTCCACCAGGCTTCCAGGAGCCAAGGTTGGAGACCCCTGATTTAATACATTAGGATGGGTTCTTCTCTGACCATTAAGCAAAGTAAGGGCTTCTGCCTCTCTTGTCTGATTGTTTTCTAGGAAAAATCTCTTCCATCTTTTATTTATTTTTATTTATTTGGTTTAGTTTGTCAAGCATGTATGAGAAAACAAGTGTAAGTATGAACATAACATATAAACATATAAGTATAAACTGGTATAAATATATACATAATAAATGAGTATGAATAAATGGGAACAGTAGGACAGGGACGTAGGCACGCTGGTGCACTTATACATGCCCCCTTACAGATCTCTTAGGAATGGAGTGAAGTCCATGGTAGACCTCACCCCATTTTCCCCAAAGCCATTCCCACATTCTATTAAAGGTGAAGAACTTGCAGGTTTTCTTGAATTCATAGCTGTTGCTCAAATATATCAGCCTTGTGGCATAATCCAGACAAGAATCACAGCCAGGAGTATTAACTCTATCTATATCTCTATAGCAGGGGTCTCCAACCTTGGCTCCTGGAAGCCTGGCGGACTTCAACTCCCAGAATTCCACAGCTGGCTGTGGAACTCTGGGAGTTGAAGTCCGCCAGGCTTCCAGGAGCCAAGGTTGGAGACCCCTGCTCTATAGTATTGTAAGGTTACATTTCAAAATCTTGCAAAACTCACAATACCCCTTCCATCCCTCACATTTACTCCTTTGAAAACTAGGGGGGGTTCTTCTGAAATGTTTTCACCTTCCCTCCTCTTTTAGACTAAAATTTCATTTATTAAAATGTTGTCTAGGACAGTGGAAGGCGGAGCTTCATCGCCGTGACAGAGCTGCGATCTCGGGGCTCCGAGATCACAGCTGATATCTTCGCCCCGGTTGGTCCTAACGGACCTAAACCATCTCGTAGTGATGGTGATAGTAAGGGGCGCATTCTGTAGATTCCGGGGACATCGCAAGTCCCTGGTCGATCCAGAAGAAGCCCTTTTGCCAACGGCGGAGAGGCAGCCATTAGGCTGCTGAAGCTGGGACAGCTCCGGAAGAACGGGATAGAAAGAAGTGTATCGGCTGGTGAGGAACTTTTTTTTTTTTTGCTTGGCACTCAAGAACACTCTAATATTAGAAGAAATCTGTAAAATTATTGACAGAATTTGATTTAGCAGTGATTTTTTTTAAGTAATGTCACAGTTAGGCTTGGCTTTTTATTTTTACTTTTTTTTTTTCTTTACTGAATTTTTATTGCGATCTAGTTAACCAGACTGGCTTTTTTCTTTTATATTTTTATATTTACTTGCTTTCTCTTTGCCTTTCTGATTGTTTATATTTTTTAAAAATAGAGGCCCCCTTTAATATCTTTTTTTAATATATATAAATATACATACATACTTTTTTTTCTCTTTTTAGGCTTTTTTCTGGGGGAAAGAAGGGGGAGTGGATTGAAGAAACTTTGTAACACTGCCAACTAGAGGCTTGAAAATATTCTGTTTGAAGTTGAAAAACTTTTGTTTGAAAAACTTTTCTCAAGGCTACTGGAAATGATAAGATGGAGGGAAGAGTACTGGAGGATGTTTATACAGGTGCTTTTTGGAACTTCTATTATTAAATGAATATTTGAAGTTTGGCTTTGAAACTTGTGGAGAAGTCAAATAAGAGCCTTGGATAAATAAAAGGCAGTGTGTGTCTTTTTTTTTTTTAACTCCTTATTAATTGTTTCATTCCTCCCCTCCAACCCCACACTATTAATATTGATATATTTATTTTTTATCTTTTATTATATCTAATTTTTTATTTTATTTTTTTTAAAGGGGAAGCCTCAGATTATCCTTCTTTCGCTTTTTTTCTCTTTTTTATAGGGATGTCTGTCTTTTGATTTTTATTTTTGACCTATTTTTATGGCTTTTTTTTTTATTTTCTGAGGTTTTTCAATTGGATTAAGGTGGGAAGAATTTGAAGAATTCTCCTTTTTTTTCTTTTCCTTTTTTTTTTTTTGCTTATTATTTTTTGATATTATTGGGCTTTATTTTGCTTCTTTTTTTCTCTTCATCTTTTAATTTTTACTTTTGAATTATATTTGCGCATTTTACAATTGGATTAAGGTCTTGAAGAACCTGAAGAATCTTTTTCTTTTTAATGTTGGGCTTTTTACTTATTACTGGTTTTGTTTTTTGTTTTTTGTGGTGTTTTCTTTTTTTTAAATTGGATTATAATTGGCTACCTCATTAATTGGATTAAAAGACCCGGAAGACCCTGAGTTATCGAAATGAGTAAGAAAAGTTTACCTTCGGGCATCTCAACTTCTGCTCCTGTTTCCCCATCATCTGGAGGACGACTCTCAACAATGGTGAAGCAAGACAAAGTGCAAGTGGATTTAACGATGGTTATGCAAGGAATACAAGATCTTAAAATGAGTATGGAACAAAGAATGGAGAGTATTGACCAAAGAATTGGAAAGATGGATGAGAAAATTGAAAATTTTCAACAAATGATGGTGAAACATGATGAGAGACTCCAAAAAATAGAAGAGAAAGACAAACAAAGAGATGATACAATTGGGAATATTGATAACAGATTAACAATGGTTGAACAAGAAAAAGGTGGGATGTTGAAGTGGGACATGGACAGGTCAGAATTTTATCTTAGATTCCAAAATATTGAGGAAGAAAAAGGACAAAACTTGGCGGCAATAATGATTGAAATTCTGGCTGGAGTCTTGGAAATAACAGAGGAAAAGATGATGGATGGAGTAGATGAGATATATCGAGTCTTCACAAGATATGCGATGAGGAACCAGTTACCAAGAGAGATCCATGTTAGATTCACTAAAAAACTATTAAAAACCAAATATTACAAGTGGTAAAAGAGAAGGGGTTGAAATATAAAGGCAAAGAGATTCTGGTCTTAAAACAAGTACCTAGAAAAGTGAGAGAGATTAGAAGAGAGTATCGATTTTTGACTAAAATGCTATTGAAAAAAGAGGTGAACTATAGATGGCTGATCCCAGAAGGATTAATGTTTACATGGCAAGAACAGAGACACAGAATTGATTCAATTGCGAAAGCAGAAATGTTTTACAAGGAATTTTTCGAAAGAAGAGAAATGGAGACAGAACAAGAAAAGATTTTAACTGAATTTGAAGAGGATCAAATGGAGATGGAAAAAGAAGAAGGCGCAATAGGTGGACAAATGGAGATCAAAGAACAACATGAAATAAGATCCATGAAAGCTGTTAGACCTAAATATAAAGCATAACCATGGGGGAGAAAAAACTGATTTCCATGAATATAAATGGACTGAACTCAGCTATCAAAAGAAGGAAAACTTTTTGTAAATTAGAGAAGCTAAAATTTGATATAGTTTACAAGAAGTACACATTAAAAAACAACATGAACAATTATTGATATGACCAAAGTTAGGGAAAATATTTACTTCTCTGACTCATTGTAAGAAAAGAGGACTGGTTTTGTATGTCAAAGAAATCACTCCAGCTAAATTGATTTATACTGATGAAGATGGAAGAGTATTAATCGTTGAAATAGTGGATAATAATATAAAAACTCTCTTGGTTGCAATTTATGCCCCAAATGATAAACAAGAAGAATTTTATAAAAAATATTACATATGAGAATAATTGAACTGGACTATGCTAACATACTTATGATGGGGGACTTTAATGGAATTGTAGACAATAAACTGGACTAAACAGTAAAAACAACACAACAAAATAGGAAAACTCTCCCTAAATCCTTTTTTAAAATGACAGATGAACTAAATTTAAAAGATATATGGAGAGAAAGAAATGCTAAAATTCAACAATATACTTTTTATTCAAATAGGCATTTATCGTGGTCCAGAATAGATATGATTTGGACATCAACAGAATTATTATCTAATATTCAAGAAATAAATATTGAAACAAGTACATGGGCAGACCATAATTCAATGACAATTAAATGGAAAGGACAAAAAAGAAGATCTAGATGGATATTAAACAATACGATTCTAAAGGGAAAAGATTTTATACAATGGATGGAAAAAGAATTGGCCTTCTTCTTCAATGAAAATAAAAAAGAAGATACTTCAATACAGAATGTTTGGGATACAATGAAGGCATATGCAAGAGGATTAATAATTGACTATACAAAGAAAAAGAACATTAGGAAGAGGCAAATGATTAAAGCTCTAGAAGATGACCATAAAAAACTGGGAAAAAAATTACAGAAGATGCCACAGAAAAAAGATATCAAACTTAAAATGGACATAATTAAACATAAAATGGATCAAGCAGAGAAAGAAGAACTGGCACAAAAAATTAGAAGTGCTAAACAGAACTATTTCGAAGATGCAAATAGGCCAGGTAGATGGTTAGCATATAAGTTGAGAAAAGAGAAAGAGTCAAGGAAAATATCACAGTTAATAGATGATCATGGTCAAATTTGTTATGGTAATAAGGAGAAAAAGGCAATCATTCAAGATTTTTATGGACAATTATATAAACAGGAGGATCTTGATGAAGGAAAAATTAAACAGTATTTACAAAATGCTAACCTACCTAAGATACCTGATGAAACTCAGAAAATGTTAGAAAGTGCTATAACAATGATGGAATTAACTGAAGCACTTAACAGACAGAACAATGGAAAAGCACCAGGACCAGATGGTTTCCCGGCAGAATTTTACAAAACATTACAAGAATCGTTGAGCATTCCACTGTTAGAAGTCATGAATGAAGTTATGATAAATAAGAAAATACCTGAAACATGGTCAGAAGCTTATATTACACTTATTCCAAAAGAAGGGGTTGACCCATTACAAATTAAGAACTATAGACCTATTTCTTTATTGAATGCAGACTATAAAATCTTTGCTTCAATCTTGGCAGAAAGGCTTAAAAAATACCTAAATAACTTTATTCACTCTGATCAGAATGGATTTTTACCAAAGAGACAGATTAAAGACAATATGAGGGTAACCCTGGACACATTGGAATATTATGAGGTGCACCCGAAAAAACAAATGGCTTTGATATTCTTAGATGCCCAAAAGGCATTTGATAATGTGAACTGGAGATTTATGTTATTACTATTGGAACAGATGGGCTTTGCTAGAAAATTTATCCAAGCAATAGAAGCCGTATATTATAAGCAAACGGCAAAAGTAATGATAGATGGAGAATTCACAGACTCTATTAATATTTAAAAAGGTACAAGACAAGGATGTCCATTATCTCCTTTGTTATTTGTATTGACCTTGGAAGTCTTAAATAGAAATATTAGAGAGGATATAAACATAAAAGGAATGAAAGTCAAAAAGGAGGAATTCAAATTGCAAGCCTTTGCGGATGATTTGGTCTTTATTTTGGAGGACCCTTTAGAGACAGCTCTAAAACTATTGGAAAAGATAGAGACATATGGTGAGATGGCTGGTTTAAAAATAAATAAAGACAAAACAAAGATTCTGACAAAGAACATGTTATTAAGACAAAGAGAAGAGCTGGCAGATTTATTGAAAATTCAAGTTATGAACAAAGTTAAATATTTGGGGATATATTTGACGTCAAGATGTACTACATTGAAAGAGAATAATTATATTAAGCTTAAACAGCAGATAGCATCTGACCTGAAAAAATGGGAAAACCTACAATTGTCATTGATAGGTAGAATTTCAACAATCAAGATGAATATTTTACCCCGAATTTTATATTTGTTTCAAACAATACTAATTTGGTTCAGGAAGCATTACTTCGAAGAACTAAATAAAATTGTGTTGAAGTATATATGGCAAGGCAAGAAAGCGAGAATAAAATTAAAATTTTTACAGGATGCTAGAATTAGAGGAGGATTTGGCCTTCCTAATTGGGAGTTGTATTATCAAGCTGCAAACTTAATGTGGGTTAAAGAATGGATAACGTTAAGAAAGACTAGATTGTTGACATTAGAAGGTCATGATTTATTATTGGGTTGGCATGCTTTTTTATGCTATAAGGGAACTAAATCACAGGGTTATTTTAGAAGGCATAATATACGGGAATCGTTATGGTTGAATTGGGAGAAAATTAAGAAACAATGTTATTTGAAAATTCCAGTTTGGTTATCAACTATTGAAGCTTTTTCGTATCCTATAACTTATAAGAAGGAACAAACAGTTAGATATGGGGAAAATTGGATGAAAAGGGTGAACTTAAAACAATGCAAAATTTAGAAGAACAAGGTATAAAGATGAATTGGTTTTCATATGCGCAAATACATGTAAGGTATCTTAAAGATTCTAAAACAGAAGGATTTTATGATAAATTGACTGACTTAGATAGGATTTTGACAGGTACTGATGAAAAAGTGATTAAAAAGCTATATAGTTATTTGTTGGAAATTAAATTAGAGGAAGAACAAGTTAAAGAAACAATGATTGCTTGGGGGAAGAATTTTGGATATGGGATTGATTTAGAGAAATGGCAAAAATAGTGGTCACAAAATTATAAAATGACAATGTCAACAGCATATAAAGAAAATTTGTATAAGATGTTTTACAGGTGGCATTTTCCTCCGACAAGAATAGCAAGAATGTTCAAGAATAAATCTGAAAAGTGCTGGAAATATCATCAGATACCTGGCTCATATTACCATATGTGGTGGACTTGTGAGGAGGCCAGGAAATATTGGAGTAGAATTCGCATATGGCTGGAAAAAATGATAAAGAAACACATAGATTTGAAACCAGAGATTTTTTTATTGGGAATCGTACCTGATATATATAATAAAATAAAGTATCTGATTGTAAATGTATTAACAGCAGCTAGGATTGTATTTGCTAAACATTGAAAGAGTGAGAAAATACCATTAGAGCAAGAAATTTTTAAGAAAATATTGGAATGTGCTGAAATGAGTAGATTGACACTTGAAATTAGAGAACAAGAAGATAAACAATTTTATGAAGTTTGGGATCTTTTTTATCAATGGTTAGATAATACAATATGATAATAGAATATTTAGAAATTTAGGAAATAATGAATATATAATTTTTCTTGGTTTTGATAATTTTTAAGAATATTTTATTAAGATAGATTTGGTATGATTCTATGATTTGTTATAAAATAATTTAACTTAATTATAGTTATCTCGCTTAAGTATGAATTAGTAAAATTATAGACAAATGATTGTTTAATAATGATATTGGGATATTTTATTGATGATTGATAATGTGAGTTATTATGTGATATAATTATTCTGATGACTATGAAATGGATGCATAAAAGGGAGTGGTAAACCAACCGATAGACTGTAAATTTATGAAGAATGTTATAATTTTTTTATTTTTTATTTTTTTTATGTCATGTTTTATGTCTTATATGTTTTTTGTCTGTTGTTAAAATCAATAAAACTTTTACCAGAAAAAAAAAATGTTGTCTAGGACAGCAGTCGCCAACTGGTGGGCTGGGAGAAAATTTTGGTGGGCCACAGAGAAATGTCACTCCCAAAGCACCCCCCCCCCGCCAAAAGCAATTAATCCAGGCTGCACAGAAACACAAGGCTGCTTCACCCACATGGCCCGCAGGAACCCTCCCTGCCCACTCACTCCTTACCCGGCAGACTTGCTTGCTTAGTTGCTATTTTTCCTGTTTTCTGACCATCAGCTGTTCTGCTGTGAGCGGAGATTTAGATTAGCTTGGAAGCAGGAAATGGTTGCATTTCTTGCTTTCTAACTAGTCTTTAGATCTTCGGCTCTGCTTTTAATCACAGTTGAACTTTCCTTAGGACTGAAGTTTCTATTATTCAATGCAGACTCACAGCAAGCAATTTTTATGTGACAGACTCAGGTAGCCAATGGCAGATAGATAGATCACTGAATGATTCTGTGAACAACTCAATCTACCTGCCTGATTTGCCTGATTTGGGGTAAAAGTTGCTCTTTTTAAAAATAAAAACTTCAATATTTACATACATGGTGTGCTGTGAGTTAATTCCCGCTACTGGTTCTCCAGAACCTATCAGAACCTGCTGAATACCACCTTTGTTACAGACTAACTTTTTCTCCATTTTGAATAGCTTTCACATCTTGAGCCACTAAATTTCTCAACATGCCAAAGAATCTCTAGAAAAATCAATACACATCCAGTTGGAAGAATATATTTACAGACTGCTTGGGGATGATGTTATTCAAAAGAGAACAATTGCTCTAAAATTCTTTGGCAGTTTGGTTATCCATCTTTCATTTGTGTAAAGAATCAGAGTATAGTTTAGATTTTCCCCGTTACACAGATAAAATGCTTAAAGATGAAAACAGAGAAGTGATTCTGCCAACCTCTTGAGTCTAATGTATTCTACAGTCATTACTGAATTGGATTGGAAGATTTCCTGCTGAGTGCTCTCTCTCTCTCTCTCTCTCTCTCTCTCTCCCCCTCTCTCTCTCTCACACACACACACACATACACACACACACACACACACATCACCATTGAAACTACAACCAGGCTACCTATTTTCTATCCTGAGAGAAAAGTGTTATGCTATAATAGAGTTTTAGAAACCAAACCAAACAGCTATCTTCCTAATTGTTCAGTAAGGTCAAATAAGCCTTAATTAGAACAACTTCCAGCCTTTCTTTGTAGTCAATAATTTAAATAATAAAGCTCCAGATTTGGATTCCTAGCTTAAAGGCTAGATCAAAAGTCCCCAAACTTGGCAACTGTAAGACTTATGGACTTCAATTCCCAAATTCTCCAGCCAGCAGCTGGCTGCAGAATTCTGGGAGTTGAAGTCTACAGTTTTAAAGTTGCCAAGTTTGGAGACCTCTGGGCTAGATATTTGGGGCATGTGCTAGTGACAACTTTTTGAGGTAGAAAAACAGATGGAAAATACAAATCAATAAGTATTTACCAGAAGGCAGTTTATCATTTGGAGCATAATTAGATGAGAATTTTTTTGTGGATCAGACCAAGATTCATTTAACCCATCCTTTTATTTATCACAGCAGTGAGGTAGACGCCAGACAACATTTGTTAGTGGAACATGAAAATGCTGTTCTTTGCTATAGTTTGCCTCCAGGATTTAGCACTGAGGCTGTGCTGCCTCATTTCATTTAGCTATCACCCCAGTTGAGTACTAACAAATGCTCACATTAAACATTTGAAAAGTTATTACTTCCTTCCCCACCCCCACCCCCCGGTTTTGCCAGTATCTCTCTCCTGCTGCCAGAGTCTCACCACTGAACACCATTCAATATGCACACATAAGTGAAGGAAAACCAGTTATTTTTTGTATGCAAGTGTACATGGAATGAAATTTTTGTCAAGACCACCAAATGTGTATTTTATCACTTGCCCTTCCATGCAATGTTCATATTTAGATGAATAATTCTTCCAGAGTCCAATGAAATTAGATTGAAGTCTAGTGGGGAAAACCATGACACTAAAGAACAATGCACAGAAGATCCAGAAACAAGCCAAGGTTCCAGGAAATAATTAAGAGGAATAGGTTGCTGATAATGGTTACATGTGTCATATAAAGAACTGCAGTTGCAGTCAGTTCAAAGAGCAATGACAGGAAGGCTTAAATGACATCATTAGGGAGATTCCCCTGGGCTCCCAGGTACTGTGGATTGCCTGAAACTCTGGAAGAGTTCCTCAGTCTTGACACAAACTCTGTTGCTTGTGTACTTAAATCATGATGGCTCACACAAACAGATAAGGGATGTAGCTTCCACCATGGATTCACAGTACAGATTTTATCATTCAGACAAAATCTCTGTTTATTGTGGATGCCTATGCCTATATGTCCTCAGTTTCAGATTCTCAACCCCTCTTATTTTCTTCAGTATTTCATGGAATCCAAAGGAGGAAAGTAGTGTGAGAATTGAAACAATGTAACGCTATTTCTGCTTCTGTTAATCCGCTTACGCTCAGAATTAGTTACAAAAGCCTGCATCTTGTAACCTTTCGGGAGATAAGAATCAGGATAAAACAAACATTGTTGCATGCACGTATGTTTCAAAAGCAGTGTCTAGACCTATAGAGGGACCATCAGCAAACAGCTGGAGGTCTAGGAAATACCAATAACTAAAACAATCAAAAAGCCACTTGATGGACCGGGGGAATGTTAATGGGCAATAAAGTATCCCCCGAAGGTATGAATTCCAATGACAAACCGCGAATCAAGCCCTCATACAATGAGGCATTTAGGGTATAAATATACTGTGTAAAATATGCTCTGGGTTCCATCCTGCTGCCTTGGATGTGAACCCGCTTCTGCAGAACCGAAATAAACTCAGAGAGAAAACTCAGCTCCGTGTCGTGTCAGTCTCTCGTGCGAACGCAATCTGACAGTTGAGCGCAATCTGACAGCTGGCGAGCCAGGTAGGAGATTCCACGGCGATCCTCGGTGTTTTGGGGACTGGTGAGTAGTGGCCACTCCGTCTCGTTTGGAGACACCCCCACTCCCCATTGATCGAGAGATCCCAGGAATCTCCGATCCAAAACGAAGCCTCAGAGAGAACGAGAGAGAGCGAACGGACTGAGTGAAGGTACCTTGCGAGTGATCTGGGATCACGGGAAAGCCTGAGTCGGGGACGCCCACACATCCGCATACCTGGACTGACAACAGGTCCCCGGAGTGATCAGGTAAATTTGTTCCTTTTCCAAAAGAATAGGGTTTTTGATAGAAAGGTGTCCTTAAATTTTCTCTGGGAGAAAGTCCAGCGCCTGCTGGAGGACAGGTCTGGTGACGAGAATGGGGAAAGGGCAAAGTAAGAGGTTATTGGAAGCCTCAAGGGGAGAGAAGATAGAGGAGGAAGAAGGCAGAAAACCTATTCCGGTAGATTCGCCCTTGGGACAACTACTAAACCAGTGGTTCTCCCCGAATCTAAAGCATTTTACCCGGAATCTGGAGAAAAAGCACGATTTTTTTGTGCAAATACAGGTGGCCAAAATACCCCCTTTCCGATCCAAAATTCCCTTATCATTGGGCACCGGAGGGAGAAACCAGTACATACTGGATGAACCAGTTAAAAATTTACCAATTGGCTCACAAATTAACCGCAGAGATACCGTACCTGGAAGTATGGTATCACGTTGAATTTGAAGGACCCAGCCTGCCACCGGCTGATCAATTTGTGTCCAAACTTAAAAATCCGGAGTCTGACGATGAGTTCTATCGTCCTCCACCAACTGTTCCTCCGCATAATCAGCAAGATTTATTAGCAGCAGCGGCAGCGGCTCCATTGCCTCCCTCCCCGCCGCCTACACTCCATGCACGCTTGCGGAGAGAGTTAAGGGATTTAGAACAAAGCGTTCAGAACTTTCCCTTTCCACCGGCACAGTCAGCGCACGCTTATCCCTTGCGCGAAGTGCCAAACGGTCTAAACGCTCAGGGACAGCCCGTGGCTATGTATGCCGTTCAACCTATGAGACCTGGGGAACTGAGAGAGTTAAAGCAATCACTTCCCCGGCTTCATGAGGATCCACAAAAAGTAAGCCTAGAATTAGAACTGTTTCTGGGACCAAATGATTATACGTATGAAGAGCTGATGTACGTTTTAGGGCATCTATTCAGCAGGGAGGAAAGAGATTTGATTAGGCAGGGAGCAATAGAACATTGGCGAGTGTTACAATTGGGAAATGACCAAGCAGTTGCTAGGGATTTTAAGTTCCCTTTGGCACCTCCCAATTGGAATATCCAAAATGCAGAACATAGACAAAATATGAAAGATCTAAAGACAATGATCATTGAGGGAATTAAAAGTGCAGTCCCTCAGGGTCGGAACTTAACAAGAGCTTTTGAGATAACCCAGGGAAAAGATGAATCCCCAGGGGATTATTGTGCCAGGCTAAGACAAAGCTTAGAAAAATATTCAGGGGTAAAATCAGACACTCCTGCATTTGAATTCATGTTAAAGATGCAGTTTGTGGCAGGAGCCTGGCCGGATATTCAAAAGAAGATCCAGAAGATAGATAACTGGGGGGCGCAGGGAATTACTGAATTGATCCGAAATGCCCAACAGACCTTTGTAAACAGGGATGAGATCAAGACCAGGCAGAAGTCTCAAATGATGCTGGCAGCGGTACAGAGCACTGCTAAAAATGAAGTGAGGAAAACGGGAGAAAGTGATCAGCCAAGGAAAGAGACGTCTGGAGGAAGGGGGAGAGGATTCCCTCCCAGAGGGAGACCTTTTAGAGGGAGAGGGATGAGCACTAATAGAGTAGGTATAGATCGTAACTGTTTCAGGTGTGGCAAGCATGGTCACTTTGCGCGCTAGTGCCAGAACAGCCACCCTGAAAGAAGTTACGCTCTATATGAAGACTAGGGAATTTCCGGCTCCTTTAAGAGGACCTACGGGGAGCCACTGGTAAATATAAAAGTAGGTCCAGACCGTCAGGAGTTAACTTTCCTGATAGACACAGGGGCAAGTCGTACCTCAGTATGCGAGCCCATAAATAAAAGGATGAAGGGAAGGGAAACAATTTTGGTAGCTGGAGTGAGTGGAAAGCAGAATAGAGTGAGAGTTTTGGAAGAGGTAGAGATGAGTATGGATGAAATAGAAGTTTGTAGCAAGGTGTTGTATATACCAGAGTCAGGGGTGAATTTGTTGGGAAGGGATCTCATGCCAGCGTTTGGATTCCAGTTGAGGGATAATAGTGGAATAAGGATGTGTGTTCTGAAGGAAGAGGATATAGAATGGATTCATGATGGTGTTTGGGCAGATGGACAAAGTGTGGGGAGGATGGAAATAAAACCCATCGAGATCAAGGTACAGCCAGGGATCGTTAAAAGTTGGACACCTCAATACCCAATGAGTAAAAAGGGTAGAGAGGGATTGAAGCCTGTAATTGATCAGTTGTTACAGCAAGGGTTATTGGAACCAACCATGTCCCCTTTTAACTCTCCTATCTTGGCTGTACAGAAGAAGGATGGAAAGCACCGGCTAGTAATGGATCTAAGGGGGATCAATGGGCTTGTAATACCACGTTTCCCGGTGGTACCTGATCCCTATACCATTTTGGGTCAGATACCCCCAAAGGATGGGTGGTTTACAGTCATTGATCTAAAGGATGCTTTTTGGGCATGTCCGCTTGAAGAGGGGAGCAGAGATTTGTTTGCCTTTGAGTGGAGTGATCCTGAAAGTGGGAGGAAACAACAATTGAGATGGACAGTATTGCCCCAAGGGTATACAGAAAGTCCTTTGTTGTTTGGCCAGGCTTTGGAGGAAAAGTTGCAAGCTTTTCCAAAGGAGCCAGGGGTAAGTTTGATTCAGTATGTAGATGACTTGCTGTTGTCTGGAGAGAAGGAAATGAGAGTTAGGGAAAGTTCAGTAGCTTTACTGAACTGGCTGAAGGAGCAAGGATTGAAGGTATCAAGGGAAAAGATTCAATTTGTAGAGAGAAAAGTGAAGTATTTAGGACATTACATCATGCAAGGAGTCAGGAGTTTGGATCCTGAAAGGGTGAAGGGGTTAATGAGTTTAGCTCCACCCAGGAATAGGACGGAGGTTAGAAAAGCCTTGGGGTTAGTTGGATACTGCAGAGCTTGGATAGATCAATATGCAGTGTTAGCCCAGTTCCTGAACCAGAAGTTGCAAGGAGAAAGGGAGACTATTGAATGGACAGAGGAGGATGAGGAAAGGTGGGAGGAAATCAAGAAGGCATTAGCCACAGCACCAGTGTTGGCTCTGCCTAACTTGAAACTCCCATTCCATCTATATGTTTCTGCAAAATCAGGAGTTGCAGTAGGAGTGCTTGCTCAGAAGAGGGGGGGGCGGTTTCAGCCCATTGCCTTTCTGAGTAAGACATTAGAACCTGTGGTGAGAGGTTGGCCCATCTGTGTGCAGGCAGTAGCTGCCACAGCTGTTTTGGTGGTGGAAAGCAGGAAATTGACCTTTGGGGGAGCTATAGTAGTACATTCCCCACATCAAGTAACCTCAGTGTTGAGTCAGTTGGCTTCCACTTGGATGACTGAGGGAAGGATTTTAAAATATGAAACTATTTTGAGAACAAGTCCAGATATTATTATCGGGACTGATAAAAATTTGAACCCAGCAGAGTTTTTGGAAGGGATCAGAAAAGAATGGGAAGCTGAAGATCATGATTGTCTGTTAGAAGTTGAAATTATGACAAAAGTGAGAAAAGATTTAGAAGAGGTTCCACTGGAAAGAGGGGAGAAGTGGTTTGTGGATGGCTCAAGCAGAGTTGAGAATGGCATAAAGAAAGCAGGATATGCAATAGTTACTCAAACTGGGGAAGTAATTGAGAAAGGATCATTACAAAAAGGATGGTCAGCTCAAAAGTGTGAGCTATACGCTCTCAAAAGGGCTCTGGAATTGGCTGAGGGAATTGAGGTGACTATATGGACTGATTCTAAGTACGCTTGGGGGGTGGTCCACACTTTTGGGAAGATCTGGCAAGAAAGAGGGTTTATAAAATCAGATGGGAAACAGATAGAGCAACTCCAGCTAGTAGAAGGAGTGTTGGAGGCTTTACAATTACCACAGCAGGTAGCCATTGTTCATGTGAACGCACACCAAAAGGGGAATAGCCTGGAAGTTGTTGGGAATAGATGGGCAGATAGGTGGGCAAAAGAGGCAGCTGGGGAGGTAACTCTACAAATGGTATCAGTACCCATGTTGCCTGAAGAGCCCGAAGACAACTGGGAACCAGATGGAACTGTAATAGAAAGATTAGAGAAGGAGGGGTGCAGAAAAGCAGAGAAAGGATGGGTGACTGGGAATGGAGAAAAAGTTTTGTCAGAAACACAAATGAGAAATGTCATGCAGTATTTACATGAGGGGAGTCATTGGGGGACTGAAGCATTGGTACAAGCTGTCAAACCAGTGTATTGGAGTCTAAACATGTGGACCATTGCCCATTCCATTTGCTGGAAGTGTTTGATATGTTTGAAGGTTAATAAAAGTGCATCCCGAAAAACAGAGAAGGGGGGGCGGCCTTTAGCAGCTTGGCCGTTCCAGAAGATACAAATTGATTACACTGAGCTGCCACCCAGTGGGGGATGGAAATATCTGTTAGTAGTTAAAGATCACTTGACAGGGTGGATGGAAGCTTTTCCCATTAAACAAGCCACCGCTTCCATGGTAACAAAAATTCTGCTAGAACAAATAATACCTAGATATGGCATGTTTGAAGTGATAGACTCTGATAGAGGCACACACTTTACACAGAAAATTCTTCAAGAAGTAATGAGGGCTCTAGGGGTGAGATGGGACTTACACACCCCTTGGCATCCTCAGTCTTCAGGGAAGGTTGAAAGGGGCAACTCAGAAATTAAGAAACACTTAACAAAATTGCAGTTGGAAAATGGATTACCTTGGACTAAGAACTTACCCCTAGCTCTGTTGAGAGTTAGGACTTGTCCAAGAAAGGACGTGGGGGTTTCACCTTTTGAAATGTTAATGGGTCGCCCCTACTTGACAACTTTTGGGGGACATATACCTGAATTCAGGGATATGTTTGTAAGGAAGTATTTGCAGATGCTGTCCAGATCTTTATTGTCTCTTCGCAAACAGGGACTGTTAGCACAACGACCACCACTAGTAGGAAGTCAACATCCCTATGAAGTTGGTGATTGGGTGCTTGTGAAAACTTGGAGGACTGAGAAACTGCAACCTAGCTGGGAAGGACCATACCAAGTACTTCTGACGACTGAGTCTGCTGTCCGGACAAAGGAAAGTGGATGGACTCATCATAGTCGTGTGAAAGCAGCCTTGGAGAAGCCACCCAGTGGAAGGACAACCTTTGAAACTGACTCTTAAAAGATAAAATCATGCGTCTGTTCCTGTGTACTTCAACTGTACTTGTAAGTATTTTCATCTTACAACAGGTTAAAGAAGCAGGAACCGAACAATCTCGACATGTGCAGAGAGCAGGAGACCTTGGGGAAGAGCTCTGGACAGACAATTGCTACATCAAGAATATAAGAATAACGGCGAAAGATCTAAACATCACTAACTGTTGGTTATGTATGCATTTGCCTGGGAGAGCTGAAAGAGGGGTCATTTTACATGGAGTGCCTTTGACAAGACAAATGATGGCGTTTGGGGAAGGAAATAAAAGAGAGTTTGGGAGAAACATGACCGGGAGGGTATTCCTCCAATTGCGAGAGACAGCGCATGTTTGTTTTAAAAGGAATGTTACTGGGGGAGTCTTCCTGGGAGATTGGGAAAGGTGTAATAAAACATTTGTAATGCCTGCAACATGTTTCAATACCAGCAAACCAAATTCAGGTGACTGTACAAATGATCTTTTACCATTCCCTACATATTATTGTCAAATGTGTGTGTATTTTGAGGGGATAATCAATTGGACAAGGCTTTCCAATGCTACTTGGGCAATGGATGATAGCAGGTGGATGTTATGTGGAAAATATGCCTATAGAGAAGTACCAAAATTGTGGTCAGGGACTTGTACCATGGGGTTTGTGATACCAGTAATATATAAATTAGATAAACTACCCAACACCCGGATCAGAAATAAAAGAGAGCTAGATTCCAGAGTAAGTGAAGGAGCCTGGTGGGAAGGTATGGGAAGAGCCCTTATCGCACCTATAGGCATTGGGTTAAATTACCAAGACATCAAACGATTGAATAATTTTACCATCACAATGTTTAATGACACCATAAAAAGCATAAAAATGATTAACGAAGAATTATCTGAAGTTAGACAAGTTGCATTACAGAATCGCTATGTTTTAGACATAGTGCTTGCCGCAAAAGGAGGTGTCTGTGCCTTAATACATTCTCATTGCTGTACATATATTCACAACTATGAGCCAAATATAACCAAAACTGTACATGAAATGGAAACCAGGATAGATGAATACCAGAAACAGTGGGATAGCGGTTCAGGATCATTGTGGGATATGTTATGGTCTTGGCTTCCTGATGGATCTTGGTGGAAATCGATAGTGACCACTCTAATAATCATAGCAGTAATTTTGATTAGTCTATGCTGTTGTATCCAATGTATTCCCAACGTAATCAATATATGTATACAATCTTTAAGGAAAATTAGGTTTACAAACAAAAAGAAAGAACTCATTTTATACAATCAATCAGAGAAAATGCTAATACAAGTTAGTAAAGATCTTTGTGCTTTTGAAACAGAATGTAACCAGAAGAGGAGGGATTGTGAGAATTGAAACAATGTAACGCTATTTCTGCTTCTGTTAATCCGCTTACGCTCAGAATTAGTTACAAAAGCCTGCATCTTGTAACCTTTCGGGAGATAAGAATCAGGATAAAACAAACATTGTTGCATGCACGTATGTTTCAAAAGCAGTGTCTAGACCTATAGAGGGACCATCAGCAAACAGCTGGAGGTCTAGGAAATACCAATAACTAAAACAATCAAAAAGCCACTTGATGGACCGGGGGAATGTTAATGGGCAATAAAGTATCCCCCGAAGGTATGAATTCCAATGACAAACCGCGAATCAAGCCCTCATACAATGAGGCATTTAGGGTATAAATATACTGTGTAAAATATGCTCTGGGTTCCATCCTGCTGCCTTGGATGTGAACCCGCTTCTGCAGAACCGAAATAAACTCAGAGAGAAAACTCAGCTCCGTGTCGTGTCAGTCTCTCGTGCGAACGCAATCTGACAGTTGAGCACAATCTGACAGTAGGAAAAATCCAGCATTTCTTTCTTCCTGTAAGTTACATTTTCAATCACGGTACTTCCTTGAGATTTGTTCCTGTTTGCTAGCTGTTGTCTGGACATGTAATTGTTCTACTTTCTCATCCCAGAATTGACTTAGGTGCATGTAACACAGGAACTATGCATGGAGTGTTACACTCCTCTGGATATTCAAGAATTTGTAACAGCAAGGGAAAAAAGATACACCAGTCACCCACTACTTTAACTCTCCATATCTTATTTATTTTTGAAATCTGTTTCTAGATCTTGCAGCAAAAGAGAAAAGACACATAACATTCCTAAGTTAGCATAGCCCTATCAGTCATGTTCTGCTTAGCCAAAGTGTGCTTCAAGCATTTTTGCTTCCTTAGGTAACAGCTTTCACTTGAATTTTCCCAATATTCTGAGCTAATTCACAAATCTTGTTGAGTGTACTACTCTGTTGCAAAGGTAGATCACAAAATATATGTTAAAAGTTTCATGTACCGGGAACACACTCTGGATGCAGGATATGACATCATACTGTCACAAAATGTTATGCTAGTCCAGTCAAAAGGCTAGGTGTCATATATCATTTTTTGTTGTGAATGCATAATACCAATAAAGTTATCATTGAGCTTGAAGTCTAGTGCAGGGTTCTGGCCCGGCACTTCTGATTGGCTGTTGATGGCCCGATTGGATTGGCCCGTTTGGAAGTGCTAGGGATAACATTGTTTACCCTAACTGGTTTAGGTAAAATAATAAATATGTAATCATAGTTTATAAGTTAAAGTGTCTGCAACTTTAAATATGGGAATGTAATTAAGGGAGTGGTTGTGAAAGCACTTTAAAAGAAGCAAGATGACAGCTTGCTCTCTCTCTGGCTTTGATGATCCCTAATTACTGCATGGACTCAAGACTGCGTTACTCGAACGGGAGAGAGACAAAGGACTGATTTGTAAGTGAACTGACATAGGATATTCTACACGGACTTTGCTAACTGAATATCCTTTAATGGATTGACTAAATGACACATGACTAATGGACTGTTATTTTGACTATGCTATAAACTCTAAATGGAATAAACTATCTTTTGATAGCACAAGCGTATCTGTTATTTTTTACTGTATGTTAATAAACATACAAACATATCTCACTCATTTATCTGTGTGCCTATCTGACTAACGCTGCACATTCTGTATAGCTTGTCTCCTTAACCCTGGTTGGGGAACCCAGGCTTAACAGGAAGCATCTGATTGGCCACTAACAGACCATTCCTATTGGTTAAACGGAGCTAGCACTCCAGGTTCGCTATTGGTTAAGTAGTTAATGAGTTGCCTATATAAGTAAGGCTTGAGCAGCCTTTGAGCTGAGCAGTCACAATATGTAAATAAAGAGTTTGAAATTCACTGTTTCCACCGGCTCGTTTCCATCATTCGCACCCATGCTCCAGACTTAACACTGGCGACGAGGGTGGGATTAGATGACATCAGAGCCAACTAAGCACATGACTGAAGCACAAAACGGCGAAACCATGTCCGGCGGCGCCATACCACCCGCTCCATTCGATCCGGCTCAAGAAGACTGGGAGTCTCACATGGATCGTTTCCAAATGTTTTTGGAAACAAATAATCTAAAGGATGCCACGGCCGGAAAGAAAAGGGCGGTGTTTCTGACGCACTGTGGCCCAATGGTTGTTAAGATGGCTAAGGCATTGGCCAAACCAGTTGAAGTGAAGACCATGGACTGGGACGTCCTCGAACTGCTACTAAGGGCCCACTACGCACCCGCTGTTCCAACGCTCATAAGACGACATGAGTTCTATCAATGGAACCAGCAGAAAGGAGAAAGCATTGCCGATTTTGTTGCAGATCTCCGGAACTTGGGAGGCCTGTGTGAATTCACCGACCTGGAGGAGGCTTTGAGAGATAGGGTAGTCCTAGGGCTCGACGCTCTAAACGTGCAGAGCAAAATAATGGCAAAGGGTGACATCACCCTTAAGGATGCCATAACTGAAGCCACGGCAGTGGAGGCAACCAAGAAATCGGCTGCCCAACTATGCCGAAATCGCACTCACGCTCACCAGCCGGCCGGCAAAATTTCACCTAGCGCAGAAGGGCAGCTTTCCACGGCCCATCATGAGGACCTCTCTTCATAGTCAGACAGCGACGAAGAAGAGGTCCATCGCCTACGGACCAATCGGGAACGACACCCAAAGTTCCAACTACCCTGCGCAGGTTGCGAGGCCAACCATTTTCTCTCTGACTGCAAATTCCGCGATGCACTCTGCCACGAGTGCAGGAAACAAGGCCACATTGGATGGGTCTGCAGAAGCCTCCTTACCGTAATCTGCGTAACCGGCCCGAGATCATACCTTGTTCAGTGCCCCAACGATAGACTTTGGAAGCGCCACATAGATCAGTTACGATCACGGCTACCACCTCGCAATTCCGAACTCCCTTTTGATCAAACTGAGGGGGGGGGAGATACAGAGGAAAGCAAACTATTATTCGAAGGAAACCCCATCGAAGAGACTGATATTGGAATGGAAACACAGGAACAGGAACCTGGGACCGGAGTGAATGCACCTCAGGAAATGGCCAGTGATATTGATGACAACGAGAACGCGAACTCAGAACCAGAGGCACCCTTACCGCTAAACAACGATCTACCTCAGCAAGAGGGCAGCCAACCGACTGGCACCTTGTGAAAATCAAAAAGACTAATTAAACAACCGTCCTACCTTAAGGACTATGTAACCGTGCCCCGTGGGCAGAAGCCGGGGGAAAGGGGTGTTGTGAATGCATAATACCAATAAAGTTATCACTGAGCTTGAAGTCTAGTGCAGAGTTCTGGCCCTGCACTTCTGATTGGCTGTTGATGGCTCGATCAGATTGGCCCATTTGGAAGCATCCGATTGGCCACTAACAGACCATTCCGATTGGTTAAACAGAGCTAGCACTCCAGGTTCACTATTGGTTAAGTAGTTAATGAGTTGCCTATATAAGTAAGACTTGAGCAGCCTTTGAGCTGAGCAGTCACAATATGTAAATAAAGAGTTTGAAGTTCACTGTTTCCACCGGCTCGTCTCCATCATTCACACCCATGCTCCAGACTTAACATTTTTAGTGAAATAATTGTTTTGAGTCTAAATAGTAAGCAACTGAATAGGCACCTTCATATACATATGCTTATAAATATATATGACCAGATACCATTTCTGATAGTGAGTTTCATAAGAGAGAGTTGCTTGTAACATGTTCCAGTGTGCTATAAAGAATTTCACTAATCAAGCCTGGTTAAATTCTTTCCATTAAATACAAATTAGGGACAATCTCAATGGATGCATGCTCACTCGAGTAAGATGCTACTAGGTAAATTATTGCTCACATTTCTGCACTGCCTTTATGACAATAAGGTTTCCAAATAATAACCAAAGCCTTTTGGGCATTTCTGTATTACACACTGTTGTTCTGTGGTTGTAATGATCTGATTGTAATGATCTGATCATATATTCTGGCTGCTCAAAGAAGAACATTTTCATTATTTATTTTTAGTCTCGCTGTTCAATCATTCATTACTGTGCCTCATTTGCTGAAACTCATCGAAATTGTGAAATAGATTTTTTTTAATTGAATATTTTATCAGGCAGTAGCTATATGTGATTTCCCTTTTCTTAATGTTAATGAATCTAATAACGGTATTATCAGGATTTCCTGCATAATGTCCATCTTGTGGGCTTGCTGTTGGGCAAATGTTTGTTAATGAAAATGAGGAGATAGGTGTGAGAGATATACCAAGCTATGATCTAGCTATGTAGCCTTTAATTGTTGGCCAATAATTACATAGGTCTAATGGAATGGGATGGTTAGGTAGAATAGAATGAGATAGATAAAAGAGAAAGACTCCTATTTCTGATACAGCCTGTGGAAAATAATAATTGGGGGAGGATCCTTTCTTTCCTTGTATAACCTTATGCAGCTCTGAGTTAGAACAAAGGTGGTACTTATCTTCATATTTTAAAACCATAAATATTAAGATGAAACCATAGCTTCTATGACAAAAGTTAGGTAGGTTTTGCTTTTTTTGGCTCTACAAACATAGTTTGCACTTACTGACAAATGTTACAGGTGCTAAAACAGTTCATAAAGCTTATGTAATTCTAGCCTACAGTAATAGATGAAGGTTGTGAAACCATCTGGGTCCAGAAGAAAATGCTTATTGTGTGTGTGTGTGTTATGTATGTATATGTATACACACACACACACACACACAGAGAGAGAGAGAGAGAGAGAGAGAGAGAGAGAGAGAGAGAGAGAGAGAGAGAGAGAGAGAGAGAGAGAGATGGTTCCAGGGGATATTTTACCATTTATCCAGGCACTGTTCTATAATCTTGATCTCCTCTGACTTCAGAAAAAAAAAACACTTTACAATTTTCACTGTGTGTGGAGAAACTGGGAGTAAGAGATAGGGACCCAGCATAGCTTGCTGACTAAAAATACTGTTAATATATTACACTGAACATAGTTCTTTAATAGATTTTAGTATTAGGTGTGCTGATTCTCACTGGCAATGCCTTTGACTATTTCTGGAGTCATGGAGTGTGCAAATCCTAAGACTCCATGAGATGACTTTATCAACTCAAATCCAGGACTTTTAGATGCTCCCATAAAACAATACTGAATAAAAATATATAATAAGAGTAATACATTTTCCACAAAATATAACAATATAAAATATTGAAGTAGTTTATTTGTCTGTTCATCACATTTATAGACTACAACAATAGCAAAGGACTCAACATTTCACAAGATAAAATATATAAAAATATATGATACAAATGCAGACTTTAAAATTCCACAAACCAATTAATAAACAAGGAATAAAATCTAGAACCCAACAAATTATTCCCCATTTTTAAAGAGCTCTGTTTGAGATGCAGATTACAGATTAACAGAGTTGGAGGGACCTTGTAGGTCATCTAGTCCTAACTCCTGCCCAAGCAGGAGATCCTACACAGTAATGGGTTCCTACCTTGGTCACTACCAGTTTGGTGGATATTTGCACTCGTGCACCCCTAACACACATGCACACATGCCCCTAACGCACCAATCAGCTCAGAGGATGAAGAAATGAAAAGGTAGGAGTGACCCTACCACCTGCCCATGCGCTTGTCATTTCTTTTATTCTCTCAGCTGATCATCAGAGGAACCAGTTGAGATGAACTGGTAGTGCTTTTTACTACCGGTTTGGCCAAACCGGGTTTAACTGGTAGCATACCACCATTGTTCCTACACCATTTTTGACAAATGGCAGTCCAATCTCTTCTTGAAAGCCTCCAGTGATGAAGTTCTCACAACTTCTGAAGGCAAGCTGTTCCATTGGTTGATTCTTCTCACTGTCAGAAAGTTTCTCCTTATTTCCAGGTTGAAATTCTCCTTGTTCAGTTTCCATCCATTATTCCTTGTCTGGCCTACTGGTGCTTTAGAAAATAGCTTGACCCCTTCCTCTCTGTGGCAGCCCCTCAAATATTGGAAGACTGTTATCATGCCTCTCCTGGTCCTTCTCTTTACTAGACTAGCCATGCCCAGTTCCTGTAACCATCCTTCATATGTTTTAGTCTCTAATCATCCTGGTTGCTCTTCTCTGTACTTTTTTTTGCTTTTGAAAGGCAGTAAAAGTAGGCGTCAATCAGATGTCCATTATTTAAAAGAATCAATAATGTTATTGGAAGGCATCTATACACACGCACACACATACACACACATGCCTTATCTCCTGTACCTTAAATGGGAACCACTTTCAGGTAGACTGAATTTCAGGTAGACTGAATTTCAGGTAGACTGAATTGGTCAGTTCAGTTCCAATAGGAGAATGTGATGACTCACAGTGTAACACAAATGTAACAAAATCCAAAACATAAATTAATGTCCTTTATTGCCTCCAACTTGGCCTCACTGTTCAATAATACTCAGTTGGAGATAAAACTTACTCAAAAATAGTCTTCAAAAGAAAGCAATACAGTCCAAATTTAACGTGCAGATAGCGGTGAAATAAAAAAACAAACAAAATGACGAAATGTCCACAGCGGAACAGGAGAAGTATTTACCAAATTCAAGGAGATAACAAAGCACAGTCTGTTGGAAGGACACCAACCAAGATAACTTCAGACCAAAATAAACATGCTTGTTTCTGGCAACCTGTGTTCTAACCATCTCTCTTATATACTCATCTCCCCAGCTGTAACCAGTGAGGAGGATCATGTCCGCTTCCTCTCTCGCAAGCCAAGTTGTTGCCTTCTCCTTTCCTCCCTGCGTGTCCTAGGATGCAGAGGGGATGGGGATGGTTCTTCCTCTGACTACCCAGCTGGCCTCAGCCCTTTTCCAGCCTCTTCCACAACCTCCAGAGCCACACCTGCACTCCCTGTCGGCTGTTCCTCCTCTTCCTCAGAATCTGACTCTACCAAGGGCATGACATAGAATGTGGTTTTGAAGTAATTTGACACCAGGCCATGTTGGGTTTATAGGTTAATATCAGCACTTTAAATTCTACTCAAATATATATTGCTAACCAATATGGGGCTCTAGTGTAATGTGATCCTATCCTGATGAGTGCTGCACATCAGCCACTGCAATTTGAACCAACTGCATCTTCCAAGTGATCTTTTAATTCATCCCCATGTAGAGTATGCAGCAGTGGTCTCAGCAAGTGGTGACAAGGACAGGAATCACTGCAGCAAGCTCCTCCTGCCCAATGTAGGGCCACAAATGCAGCATTAGCCAAAGCTTGGCATACCACCCACTACAGCCATAGCCTACTGCTAAAGCAGGAGCATGGGTCCAGGAGAATGTCCAAATCATGAGCCTGTTTCTTTAGGAATAGTGCCATCCATCAAGAGATACCGCTGGGAGAGACAGAGAATCCAAATGCCCAGATAGGAACTTCTTTCCAGGACCATTTAAACCTTTTGTTATCCATCCAGACTCTCTTAGACTTATAAAGCTAGAACAGACCAAGGCTTCAGTAACAGTATCAGTCTGGCCCAGATGGTGATAGAAAAGCCTACTGAGAATAATTAACACCAGGTTGCCAGATGATCTCGCCCAGTGATTTTACATGAATGTTAGTAGAAGATGGGGAGCAACTGATCCCTGTGGCACCCAACAAAGTCCCCTTTCCTTTCCCAACTTTCTCACATCTTTGGGACTACAGTGGACTTCTTAAGGCGAGAGTGCACCACTGGCTACTGCAATGAGGTATTTTCAGACTCCCAAATCCAAGAAATTATCCCCTCCTCAAACTGTCCAAAACAGTCAGGATCCAGCCTACAAGTTTTCAATTATGTATGTATTAAATGTATTTCTCATCTTTTTATCAGAAGCTAAAGGCAGCCCACATCCTATTATCTACCGAATCTCCTCCCACTCGGTGAGATAAGTTAGGCTAGCTCTGAGAATGGCTGGTTAACAGAAGCTGTTTGTATCAGTTTTTGTTTACTCAAAAAGTTGCACAAAATCATGTGTTTAAGAAAGCTATACCCTCTCCCCCAAAAGCATGCATGTGGGAAAGACCTAAATATATATCTTTAAACAAAATTCATGCACTTATGATCTTTATATATTTTAAATTTTACACTAAAATGTAGTTAGCACCTTTAAACAGTCAAAGAAAAATATACAGTATACAGATATAATGTTGCTCCCAAAGGTCTTTTTCCAGAAGGCTACTGGATTTTGTTTGACATTTTACTTCTCATCTAAGAAGCTTTTTCAGTTCCCATGTACATAGATTTATCTGACTTTCACATTCCCTCTCGGGCAGGGTTGTTTTGGGGTTTTTTTTTTTTGAAATTTCTCATATTTAGACAATGTACAGTATATCCTATGTGGTGTTTCCAGTTATATTGACCAATAGGAGACAGGATATGACCAATTTCATCCTTACTGAGAACTCTTAGGTGAATGTAGCCAGATCATATTCTCCAGGATTCAAAGCCTCTATTGGGAGGCTTCATAGGAATTGTTGGAAAATTAGTTGGAATTGAGTGTGACACTGATTACAGGCTGGAATTGAACTCACCTCAACATTCCTCATAAGATCTTTAAATGACCCTTTCATCTCTATTATTATATTATATTCTCTGCATTTCAGCTTTTCTTTATATTGCCTTATTACTGATAGAATGATTTGCAAGTGCTTCTTTAATTACCCTCTAGAAAGTAAGCCCTACATTCAAGGGAAGGCTTTTTCAAGATGGTCTGTGTAAGATTGCATGTATTTCATATCATTCTGTTAGGGTCCATTGTCCATCCTACACAGAATCATTCAATCTCTCTCCTTCATTGGACTCTTAATATTTGTGTAAAATTTCTTATATTATTAATCTTTGATCACATCTGGAGATGTCCTGGTTCTATCATCACCCATCAATATGAGGAGAATGATTGCCTTAGCGTCTAAACATCTCACTGAATTTAGAACTGTGAGAAAAAGTTTGTCTCTTTCCCTAGCATTAAATTGGAACAGAAGATTTCCTTGTTTCCAAACATTTGCAATGAACTATATGATTGCTTTGACGCCAAACATGTATATATTACAGGCTGAAATGGTGCACCTTAGTTTCCCCTATAAATGAGCAGTCTTTGCCCTATTCCTTTTTGGTTGCCATTCAAAAGCTCACAAGAAGTCTTCAGTTCCAGAGGTAAAAAATCTAAGTGGAAGAAACAACCCTTTCCCCAAATTTAATCAACAAGGGTCACAGAAGTGACAAGCCAACAATAACAATGACAGTCTGCCAGCTGGCAAGGACTCTGAATGGAGCAATGCTGCCCTCTTGAGACAAGCAAAAGGGAAGACAGCTTTTCTTCTCCCCATTAAATTCTCCCAGTCTTCAAAAATATCTTAAAAACATAGAAATATAACTTCATTCATTTATGTTATGGACTAAGCCAACGCGTCAGTAACAACCCTAATAGCTTTACTTTAACAGCAGGCTTGTAATCCTGCACTTCTCATTGGCCCGCAAACAGCGGGTCATGATTGGTCATTTCTGGCCGATCTGATTGGCTGACAGTGGGTCTCTCTGATTGGACACTTGTTAGAGCGGTAAACTCAAATCATTGGTTGTTTTGACAGCAGTCAGCTCTATAAAAGAGCTGCTGCTGCCTAAGTATTTTGCTCTGTTCTGAAGTCACTAATAAAGAGTTGAAGTCACAGTTCGATGTCTCCTCTCCGTTCCTTGCGCCCATGCTCAGGACTTAACAATTTACCTCATTTATTCTGGGACTTTTTTTTTTTTTTTTGGCTCCTCTTGGTTCCCCACTTTTCTTTCCATTTTCTTATATTTGTTCGCTGCTAGATCTAAATTTGCATTATTTTATTTGATGCTTTGGCGTGAGTATTGACTCTTAGTGGCTGCTTGTGTCAACCCAGGATCCATCTTGAGGCAGATTCCGGGCTGCCACAGCATGGGATGGGCAAGCTGTAGGAACAGTAGAGTAGCAAAGGGAGTACAGCCACAACAACATTATTTCACCAGTGGTCAAGGATAAAATGCTGGCACCTGGAGGGGTGTGACTGGAATTTCCCGGCAGTTGAGACAGGATTGTTGACCAATGTGATCTGAAAGTCACTAAATGGGGCAAGGTGTGAGTTTTAGTGTGGAGAGGGGCAAATCATGGGAATTCAGATTCGGATTTTCCTCAGATGTTCTAACATCTAATAAAGTCTTCCTTTGATGGACTTTGTCTTGGAGTTCTGGATAGTTTGGAGAGTTTACTTGAAACACTGACAGCTTGGACAAGTCCATGCAGTTTTCTTGGCAAGATTTTTCTGACGTAATTTGCCATTGCCTCCTTCCTGCGGCTGAGAAAGAGTGAGACCCAAGGTCACTCAGCCATGCCTAAGGTAGAACCAGAACTCATAGTCTCTCACCTTATAGTTTGAGAGACTATACACCACCAGAACAAATTGGATCTCTCCTAAAGTTGCATTATCAAGACATAATAGCTGCCTTGTGAAAAGTTAGTTTGCATGCAGGCATTTTGTTGAGGCTTCTATGAAGAGATTTCCCTGGGTTTCAATAATTTTGCCCATGGAATGCTTTGCTTCTGCTCTAGCAACAGATTTATATGCTCAGACTAAGCTACATTTGTGGGCAACATGCATCTAATGAGGGATCTTAGTTTTCCCAAGCTTCCTGGAAAATTTTAGTACAGAGACTTGTCAAGAAGGTGTTCTTGCAGAATCTACTAAAGATAATGCCTACAGAGATTTCTTGGTACCTATCTGACTTTTCTTGTTGTTTTTTAGATTATTTAAATTAAATACCAACAAATGGGAAGATGTCTTATTGCAAAACAGAGAATGAATCCATGTCATTTCTTTTATTTCCAAGAAAACCTATAATGGGTTTTTTAGGAGAAAAAAAAACAGCAGCTCAATTTAGTTAGATGATATATTTGGAAGTGTGTCAAGGAAAAGGCAAAGATATATGCTAAGGTAGTAAAGAGCATTCTGGGAGTAAAAGTTTTCTCACTCATTTGCCTTTAGTAAATAGGAGTTTGGGATCTACCTGAACTACTAAGGCAGACATTTTGAAAAAGCTATCTGCAAATTATGTCATAATGTCACAATGCCAAATGTGCCCATTTTTCATTAGCACTAACCATGGCCAAATTAAGGAGATGAAAACAGGCAGTGAATCCTTTTAATGAATGACAAATAAAACAAATGTATGATGAAAATAGCAACATGAAGAGAAAGAGAGTGGGGAGTGTTCAGTTGTCAAAAATTGCCCACTGAACTTTACAAGTATGAGAAAAAATTTATTTGCAATCCCACATCAATTTAATTCCTTTTTTTTTTCTGCTGCTCACTTTCTCTGCCTCTCCAGCAACCACCTAGATCTCAAGCTGATTAAATTTTTAAGTTTCAACCTATATTTTGCAATCAAATTAAAGTTTGGGGGGGGGGGTTATCTAAGGAAAGGTCAATTTCATTATGAGACATAATCCAAAATAGAACTTTAGATGTGTGTGGAATATCCTGCATCTAATCTTCTAAATTTAAACTTTAAACTTCTTCAGGTGGTTTTTTAATATATTGGCATATCATATAGATATTGTAATTGCAGGATAACCAAATATTCTTTCTACTAACTGAATCAATCCAAAATGGCAACTATTAGATTTCTACTTATCTATAAACAATCTTACAATATTTAAGCTGACAAGTTAGACCAAAAGATGCGTGTTTGAAGATTTAAATGAAACTAAGAACCTAAAGTTACAATACTGTACTTGCAATTCCATCAAGGGCTATAGTCAGTCCTAATCAAAGCAGACTAGGGTACACCTCATTCTAGGTCCAATTCAGTAAGATGATCTTAAGAACCACTCTTACTCTATTGAGCTTTATAAATATTTAGACTAAGATATTTGTCCATTTCAGAAGGCCTTTTCTTGCTGCATTTTGCTCCTGTAAAATCACCTTTCTTTAAAAAAACCTTTCTCCTCTATCCCCTCCACTTTTTCTTATTTTGCTTCTTTCAGCTAGCTCCATTTGTAATTTGACCATCTTCTCTCAATTAGGCTACTGACTTCTGGCTTTTCTGAGCTTCAAGAACTATTTTCAGAACTTGATCCCTGTGTAAAAATGGGGAAGAAATAGGATCAGAACACACTAACCATTCCAAAATACAAATGCAAAATACTCTGATACGCACACTTTGAGACGTAGTTCTCCAATAATAGTAAACATCCTTCAAATATGCATTTATTAAGTAAAAATGTACATTTAGTTGTGGTTCATGAATACAACATGAAAACATAATTTGGAAAATGGATGGCTCTCTGCCCACATTACTCTGATTCTGCCATCATTTAAGTAACCTTAAAGTCTGACTCTTTCCAGCCTCTGGGATAAAGACTGGCTTTCCTTGATTGTCTTATATTTTAATGCCTTCTCCTTTCTTTGCTTTTATTTTATTAGTTTTATTTTATATCAGGGATTTTTACTAGCTTTTTTTTTTGTAAGTCACCCAGAGACAATGGAGTTGGGCAGCACTATACATTCCACTAAACAAAAATGTAACCTGATAATGGGACAAAAACATATATATTGAGAAAATAAAAATTGGAAAGAAATGAAATAGAAAAATTTATGCTGACATTTTTTTTCTGCCTAGTCCAGGCAACATTACTTGCTTATCTATTGAATTCACATGGCCAGTGTCTTTCCTTCACTCAGAACCTGGAACAAATTGTGTTTTGCATACTATCATTGGTAGTTAATGTTGATTTTCTGGAATTGTATTTTTTCAGTAGATATGCATGGCTGTGCATAGAAGGAAGGCTGAGCAGTGATTTTAAAACATCCTATCCATAGAAACCTAATATGGCAAGATTTTTCTAAACTTAGCTCTTTTTTCTAATAAACTAATTGTGCATTTGTAAGGAAGATTTCTTTGTTAGCGGGGTTTTTTTCAGGTGCAATTGCATTCAAGCATAATTTCCCCACCTTAAATGTCTATCATCTGGAATTGTCAAACTACTTTTAAAATTATTCGCAGGACTTTCTGAATCAACACTGACAATTTAGTTGCATACTGTAACTAAATCCAGCTCAAACAACTCAGCACTACTCACATTTCTTTCTGACCATAAAAAAATAGTATTTATATTTTATATTATGTAACTTTTCTAGCTTCCTTCTTAAAAGCAGTTTCTTGTATGAAATTTTCAGAGTTAAATTATTAAAATGTTATCAAGACCGAGGAGAAGTGCCTAAGTTTTTTTTCTTTTCCTTGTTGCTGAATATGCTATTGTATAATTCAGGTTTTATTCCACTTTCTTCCTTAGCACTAATCTTCCCTTATTTAGGATTTCAAAAGATAATGGATAATTACTTCCTCTTTTTGGTTTGAGTTTAACAACTAAAATTCTTAAATAAGTGATTATCATAAGCAGAGAGCTCTCATTTATGATAATTTGTCCTCAACAATTTATGAAATTCAAGTTGTTGACTCCCTGTTTATTCGATCTTATGCCATTTATTGTATATTTAGTGTTGCTGAGATATAATGATGTCTTATCTTTTTTTTTTTTTTGCTTCCTTTATAAATGATAGAAAGAATTGGGGGTGGGGAGCTAGGAAATAAATCACTGGAGAAATTTGCCTGAAGTTATTGGCAACTTTAAGAAGAGCTTCCACAGTTTGATCTATTCTTGACCTCTTCCTCCAGAATTTCCACTAAGATCTGAATAGCTAAAGCAGAACATCTGAGGAGCATATGCTCCTTAGACAATCTGCCGGTGAGAACTTTATTTCTCCTCAGGACAACTCAGAACATGATGTATGTTAAGTCTGGAGCATGGATGCGAATAATGGAGACGAGTCGGTAGAAACAGTGAACTTCAAACTCTTTATTTACATGGTGTGACAGCTCGAACTGGAGGGCTGCTATAGCCTTCCTTATATAGGCAACTTATTAACTATTCAACCAATAGCAATCCTGGAGTGCTAGCTCCGTTAACCAATGAGAATGGCCTCTTAATGGCCAATCAGATGCTCCTGAACGGACCAATCCGATCCTGTCATTAACAGCCAATCAGAAGTACAGGGCCAGAACCCTGCACTTGACTTCAAGCTCAAGATAACTTTATTTGGCATTATTCATTCACAACACCCCTTTCCCCTGGCTTCTGTCCACAGGGTGCGGTTACATAGTCCTTGAGGTAGGACAGTTGTTTTATCAGTCTTTTTGATTTTCGCAAAGTGCCTGGCAGTTGGCTGCACTTCTGTTGAGGTAGATCATTGTTTAACGGTAGGGGTGCCTCTGGTTCCGAGTTCGCGTTCCCGTCGTCACAGATATCACTGGCCACTCCCTGAGGTGAACTCACTCCGGTCCCCGATTCCTGTTCCTGCATTTCAGTTCCGTTTTCAGCCCCTTCAAAAAGGTTTTCCTCTAGTTGCAATTCGTTTTCCTCTGTATCTCCCCCCCCCCTCAGTTTGGTCATAAGGGAGTTTGGAATTGCGTGACGGTAGCCGCGATCGTAGTTGATCTATGTGGCGCTTCCAAAGTCTATCGTCAGGGCACTGAACGAGGTATGATCTTGGGCCGGTTACGTGGATTACGGTCGCTTCTACCCACAGCGGATCGCCCGATAGGTTTTTAGTGAATACTAAATTGCCTACCTGGAAGGTACGGCATCGGCCGCTGGATCTGAGTGGCTTTTCTGGTTCGTAGGCTGGGTGTAACCGATCGAGGTGGGAGTGGAGCTTTCGTCCCATTAGCAGCTCGGCGTGAGTTTTGTTGGTGACGCTGTGAGGTGTGATGTGCTGTAGGAAAAGGATTCGGTTGATTTTCTCGTTGATGTTGTCGTAGTCTATCTTTTGTAGAGTCCTTTTGATGAATTGTACCATGTGCTCAGCCTTACCGTTGGCCGCAGGGTGCGCAGGCGAAGTAAGCACATGTCGGATACTGCGGTCAGCCAGGTACTGTTCAAAAGACAGCGCAGTAAATTGGGGCCCGTTGTCGGATACCAGAACGTCTGGTAATCCGTGGGTTGCAAACAGTCTTTCCAGTCTTTTGATGACCGCTTTTGTGGTCGTATTCCTCATTCGGTGAATCTTGAGCCAATTCAAGTAGGCGTCAAGGGTTAGCAAAAATGTGTGGCCTTTGGTCGGCTCAGCAAAGTCCAGACAGATGTGGGACCAGGGTCCCCACAGCGTCTCCCATTCAGTTGGGGTTGCCTTTGGTGGAGCGTTGCTTACTTCTTGGCATCTCCTGCAAGTTTTAACCCATGATTCGATTTGTCTGTCGATGCCTGGCCACCATGCGTAGCTTCATGCGAGGCCCTTCATGCGCACGATGCCAGGGTGGCATCGTGCAAGGTTCTTAGCAGTGCCTGTTGGAGTCGTTCTGGGATAACGACTCTATCGCCCCAGATGATACAGCCCTTCTGCGAGAACAACTCTGTTTGACGGCTTTTGAATGCTGCAAAGTCGTCTGGTACTTGGTCCAATGGCCATCCGCATTCCACCCATGTGAGGACTCGTGCTAAGATGGGGTCGCGTTTTGTTTCTCTCACGATGTCACGGGCAGTTAATGGCAGCGTATGGAGTGTCTCGATCTGCAACATTGTCATCGTTGGTGCAGGATCATTGATGGTTTCAGGGAGCGGTGTACGGCTCAATGCATCGGCATGGGGAATGGCTTTACCGGGACGATATTGCAGCTGATAATTGTAGGCAGCCAAGAATTCTGACCAGCGGGTCATCCTGGGAGAAAGTATGTAGGGAGTTGGCTTGTCCCCAGCGATGATCCCCAGCAATGGTTTGTTTTACATTATGGAACGCTTGCTCTTCTCTGTGTTACCATACCCAAATTGCTTTTTTATCTAGTAGGCGATGTAAAGGTTCAGCGACAGTTGCCTTGTGCGGCAAGAATACATTATAGAAATTGATGAGGCCTAAGAACGCCTGGAGGTCGGCTTTGTTCTGGGGTCTGGGAACGCTTTTTATTGCTCTCAATTTGCTATCAGTAGGATGAATACCCTGACTGTCAATTAAGTACCCTAAGAATTCAACATGATCTGTACACAGTTTGCACTTATTTTTTTTCACTTTCAGGCCTGTTTCTTGGAATTTTTGTAAAACCAGTCTTAAACGATCCCGTAAAATTTTTGGAGTGGGGGCAACAATGAGCACATAGTCAAAATAGGGGACAATGCCTTTGATCCCCTGCAATAGTCTGTCAATTAGGCTCTGAAAGATCCCTGGGGCTACACTGACTCCGAATTGAAGCCGCGTACACTTAAAGGCACCTCGGTGTGTTACGATAGTCTGTGCCTGTGCCGTTTGTTCGTCAACCGGCAGTTGCTGATAAGCCTAAGCTAAGTCTAGTTTAGCGAAGACTTTTCTGCCCCCCAGGGAATGGAGGAGGTGTTGCACCACCAGCAAATGATATGGATTTTGTTGCAGGGCGTGGTTTAGGGTGGCTCGATAGTCCCCACAAATTCTAATGGAGCCGTCCGGCTTAATTGGGGTCACGATTGGTGTTTCCCATGGGGAGTGGTCGGTTGGCTTTAAAACTCCCTGGGCTATCAACTTATCAAGCTGTTCGTCGATTTTTGGCTTTAGAGTGAACGGGACTCGCCGAGGCTTAAGGCGGATGGGAGCTATCTTTGGATTAAGGCAAAAGGATATCGGGGTCCCCTTGTATTTTTCCGCGAAGACGTCCCTGAATTCGTGGGCAAGGTCTTCTTCCCAGTCACTGCCGCCGATTCAGTTAATGCCTGCCACTTCAATGCCAAGTGGTGTGAACCATTGCAGACCTAACAGGCTAGGCCGGTCCTTGTCGATCACCGTCAGGGGTAAGTACGCCGTGTGGTTCTTGAATGCAACCCGGACTCGACTGGATCCTACAACTGGAATCCAGTTCCCCTGGTAGTCCTTTAACATGAGCCGTTGGAATTGAAGGTCTTGGCGCCGGATAGTGGGGATGAGTTGCTTGAGGGTCTTCCAGGAGACCATTGACAGAGACGACCCTGAGTCATTTGGCAAGGTTGATTTTTGATGTCCACTTTGACCCGAATTTTCTTAGTGTCTAGTGAAGAGGCGTGGCCGATAGTGAGTGTTTGGTGGGCTTCTTCCCGTCTGGTTAGGCGATTCACGGGTCAGTTTCTGTAGGAGTGGTTTGCTGGTTCTCCCCTTACAGGGCGATTCCCTGTCAATTGGTGGAGATTGGTACCTTTCGCGGTCTGGCTGGGTCCGAGGAGACTTCTGCAGACCCGTCCGATGTGGCCTCATTTCCTGCACTCGTGGCAGAGCGCGTCATGGAATTCACAATCGGAGCGGTAATGGTTGGCGCCGCAGCCAGCGCACGGTTGCTGGGACTTCGGGTAACGGTCCCGATCAGACCGCAGGTGATGGACCTCTTCTTCATCGCTGTCTGACAACGAAGAGAGGTCCTCATGGTGGGTCATCTGCAGCTGCCCTTCTGCCTTAGGTGAAACTTCACTGGCCGGTTGGTGTGCTGGAGCACGATTTTGGCATAGTTGGGCAGCCGACTTCTTGGTCGCCTCCGTTGCTGTAGCTTCAGCTATGGTGTCCTTAAGGGTGATGTCGCCCTTTGCCATTATTTTACTCTGTACGTTTAGAGTGTCTAACCCGAGAACTACTCGGTCTCTCAAAGCCTCCTCTAGGTCGGTGAAATCGCAAAGGCCTCCCAAGTTCCGGAGGTCTGCAACGAAATCGGCAACGCTTTCTCCTTTCCGCTGGTTTCTTTGATAGAACTCATGTCATCTTATGAGCGTTGGAACGGTCGGTGCGTAGTGGGCCCTTAGTAGCGGTTCGAGGACATCCCAGTCCATGGCCTTCACTTCAGCCGGTTTCGCTAATGCCTTAGCCATTTTGAATACCATCGGGCCGCAGTGTGTTAGGAATACCGCCCGTTTCTTCCCAGGTGTGGCATCCTTCAGATTATTCATTTCCAAAAACATTTGAAAACGATCCATGTAGGACTCCCAGTCCTCTTGAGCTGGATCGAATGGGTGGTACTGCACTGCTGGACATGGTTCCGCCGTTGTGCGCTTCAGCCACGTGCTTAGTTGTCTTCGTCGTTGGCTCTGATGTCATCCAATCCCACCCTCGTCGCCAGTGTTAAGTCTGGAGCATGGGTGCGAATAATGGAGATGAGCTTGTAGAAACAGTGAACTTCAAACTCTTTATTTACATGGTGTGACAGCTCGAACTGGAGGGCTGCTATAGCCTTCCTTATATAGGCAACTTATTAACTATTCAACCAATAGCAATCCTGGAGTGTTAGCTCTGTTAACCAATGAGAATGGCCTGTTAATGGCCAATCAGATGCTCCTGAACGGACCAATCCGATCCTGCCATTTACAGCCAATCAGAAGTGAAGGGCCAGAACCCTGCACTTGACTTCAAGCTCAAGATAACTTTATTTGGCATTATTCATTCACAACAATGTATATGTTTATTTTGTTGTTGCTGCTGTGCTTTTGTGCTTTTGTTTTTCAAATTATATGTTTATTTTGTTGTTGCAGTTGTTTTGTTTTCCAGAGTCATAGATTAAAGGGAAATGAGGTAAAAAGTTATTTCTGTCTATCCAGGATAATCTTCATTTAGAAGAGGTGATCTACATTGTACAAAGCAAGGTATTACTATCCCAGCAAACAGAGACAAAGTTTCAAGACAGTTTCAAGAAAGCATTTACATCTCAAAACTTTTGCAAAGGTTCATATAACCTCAAGAAATGACATGTGGTTCCTTAGGTTTTGCTCCATTTTGGGATTCTTCAGTGATTCTTCCTATATGACAGAATAACAGAGTTGGAAGGGACCTTGGAGGTTTTCATGAGATAGGAATTACTCAAAAGTACTATTTTGCCTCTGATGTAATGCAACCTCATCATGGAATTCTCCTGAAGTGGTTCATGAAATTACAACTCCCCATAGATGCCAGATGGAAAAAATAGGAGGCACAGATCTCTAGGTCTAAAGGAAATATTCTAATCATGAGTTATTGTTGCCAACCAGTTTAATAGTGATGAGAGCAGTTTTGTCAATACTAAAGGTAGATCCCTCAGCCTTGGACAGAAACATTCATGTCGTTGCGTGCATAGACAAAATAAAGATGAAAGTATTACCACTGGAATTGTGCACCAGTGACATTCAGCAGATAGGTAGGCAGAAGATACATTTACTTTTAACAGAATATATCTAAGAGTCTCTCTTAGAGTTTAGACACAGTTGCTCAACTGATTATATTTATTTTAAGCAAACTGCTCATTCCAATCTTAGTTATTTCAAAGCATTGTCAAGGTTTTCATTCATTTGGCAGACTCTAGCAACAACAAATTTCTGTAAATTTACTCTTATGGCAAAAATAATAGTGAGGAAGCATTAAAAGCTCTGTTGCTCTGTGGCTCAAGAGCCTGTGGATCACTCTATTTCTTTATGTTCAAGATAATTCGCAAGTTGATTTTCAGGTAGTTTTGCACTTTATAGTCTTATCAGTCCTTGGCTTTTGATCTTATGAATATGATTTCTCAGTTCTCATAGAACTTTCTCTGTCTGATCATTCCAATGTACCATCTGATCCAGAGTTGCTTTGGTTAACCAAATGGAAATAAGTAATGTTCTCTTCGCTCATCGGAGGATTTGTATAACATGGGATGTAGAAGGAAGATACAAAAGATCTTGAGAGACCCTTCACATCCAGGCCACTTGTTGTTTGATATCCTACCATCAGGAAGACGATATAGAGTGCTGAAAGCCAGGACAAGTAGATTTAAACATAGCTTTTACCCAAGTGCTGTGATCAGGTTAAATACAGAGTTATGAATCTGGTGGTCTTAACATATATATATCCCGGTTGTGTAGTTTTTTAACTGTTATTTGTTTTAATTTGTTTTACATTGTTATTTGTATAGTTTTTTTTGGTGTTGTTCAGTTGTATGTTGTGAAAGAGCACCTTATTTCGTTGTTCTCAGGTTCTGAGTACAATGACAATAAATTTATCTTTATCTTTAACATCCTGGCTTTTCAGATTTAATAATGAACTCCAATTTTGGTTCAAAGTGGAAATCTTCCATCTTTTTAAGAAAACAATTTATCTATTTCCCTTTTAAAAGTGATAAGATAAGATATTCTTCTGATATACCTTCCAGACTTCCTGGGATTTTTTTCAGCCTATCTTGGTAAAGAATCTGGCCACCAGTACTCTCCAGAGGCCCAAAATAGTATTGGATCCAGTTTATACTGTGGAGAAAGGGATCTGCACCATTTTGAATTAGCCGATATAACATTTCCTTCAAGGATATTAGCTGATTTCACCTCTATTTGTACCTCATTTCTACTTATGATATCTTGTAGTAAAGCCGGGAGCATTTCAAATCCATTTATTCAGGTCCTTTAGAATTTCTGATTTGGAAAACTTCTTCTTTTTTTTTTTTTTTTACTAATGCTGAATTCTGCATTTCTAATCAGGGAAATCACTGTCCTTTCTGTTATAGGTAGTGATTTGTTTCCCCATACAAAATAGAGGAATACTGGTTCCTGCATTTATCCACCAAGTCAGTATTTTTCAACCTCAGCAGTTTTAGGATGTGTGAACTTAAACTCTCAGAATTGTCATGCTGGCTTCTTCCATCCTCTGAAAATTGCTAGATTGAGATACATTGCCATTGATAAATTCTACCTTCATTCCCAGGAAATAATCTTTCCGAGATACTTCTCATCTGCTGATAGCATAAATAGGAAATCCAGAGGTCTGTTCAGATCTAACTCAAGAACATCCTAGATGGTTAGCCACAGCATCAATATTTGCTTCAGTGATTGATTGTAAGTGAACCTCTATTAAAATGACATACATTTCTCAGGTTCCAATAGGAATTAAAGTCTATAATTCCTAGTCCCTTTGTTAAAAGATTATACAGTAACCATTACATTCTGTCTTGCTGTTATGATGCTTATAAAATCAATCAAATGTATTTTTATTACCCAAAGCTATGTCTTAAGACTGAAGATGTCTCATCTCAAGGGATACAATGAGTTCTTCACCAGCACTGTCTTCGGAAATAAGAAAATAGGAAGCTTTCTTATAGGATGCATCCATCCTTAAGTGGAGGACACCTTGAGCTAAGAACAACGCTCCTCTTTCCTGGAGGGTCTGTGCGATTTTATCCAACTGCAGACAATCACAGCATTTTGGGAAGGATCAAATTGAAAGAATGCACTTGAAAATGGCAATCTTCTACCAATGCATTCAGAAAGACAGAGAAAACCTCTTTTAGGTACAAAAGAAAAGATTAATTGACAATTTTTATGGTACAATAAAGTTGTTTATGGCTCTAAGAAGGTTGGGACAAGATGCCTGGCATTGTTTCACAGGAATCTTCTCAGCAAAACCACTTCCACTTCTTTTAGGTCTTTTGTTAGGAGCAAAGTTATTACACTGAATCATATTATTCTGTTTGCCAGTCAGAAAAATTATGATTCAATGCTTTGAACTTCTTTGCTTGTAAGTTATTCTTGTGTTTACTTTGATAGCTCCCTTCTAGATAAATGGATAAATGAGAGGGGGAAGAAGCCTGTCAGTAAACATGTGTTATTGCTGTGATTAATTCTGGGAATCATATACATTTTTCATGATGTTCTTCTCCTGTAGTTCTCAATCATATAAACACCCATCTTTTTCAAAATGCTTTTAGGGTAAGCTGATAAATAGTACTTCATTCTGAAGTGATTGAGAAAGCTTGCATGAGACAGGAGGAAAAAAATGATGGTAAAAGAGAAAGAAAGGGCATTTGTGTTTGGATTAGGTTGAAGTTTGTTTTAATCCCAAGACTGCCATTCATTGGAGATGGTTTATCATCCATAATGATAAACAGATTTCCCTAATGAGAGATTGCGCTACAATTCAAAGATGCTAAAATGACATGGACAATAGGTTCTGAAACACTTC
Source organism: Hydrophis major (assembly GCA_033807585.1). Taxonomy (NCBI): domain Eukaryota; kingdom Metazoa; phylum Chordata; class Lepidosauria; order Squamata; family Elapidae; genus Hydrophis; species Hydrophis major. The sequence continues at coordinate 47,853,814 of CM066331.1, forward strand.
TTGTTGTGGTTCTTTAGGATGTTGTCTTGTGAGCAACTTTCGTCACAAGCATGGCAAAACAGAAACTAAGTGTTCAAAAAAGAAGCTTTATATGAAAGATTTTCCAAGCCATCCACACTTGCAATAAAGGATAATAGTAGGAAATGATCGGGCTGAGTCTAAGGGAGGAATCAAATTTGTCATTAGTCATGATTCTCTTCACAAACACAAGAGATCTAAGTCCAACCCACCTTGAATTCATTTTTTTCTTATCTATAGCTAATTTTACTTTGCCCTTAGTAGTTCAGATTCTTTTAGAGAGTTTAAGCTTGCTTAAGCTCGCACTAAATCTTTTGAACTATCTGGATCTCCTTATTTTCCTCGTGCTTGATGTGTAATATGCATGGTCTATTTCCTTCAGATTTCAGATGTTGCTATATTCTTATTTCATATATAAGCAAATCCAGGTCTTGTTTGGAAGAAAGCTCTTTGGATTTCAGTTGAAATAGTATAAGAACAAAATTAAAGAAAAGGAAAGACAAATGCTGCCATTTGAGATTAAACCTTTGAAATCTTTATTTTCTTTGTGGATATTTATTTAAGAGATTGTTATGGCCATCCAACCCAAATACTGTGACTCTGGGTGGCTTGCCATTTTATTTGTATTTGTCAAATTTAGATACCTTTAGAACTTACTCCAGAGTGACTGGGCTATGTACAATTAGATTATAAAAATCTTATAAAACTTATAAAACTGTGATACATCAATAAAGGAGTCAGATAAAAACAGAAATTAAAATTTTAAAGGTGGGGAAGGGCTATAGAGATGGCAATTAGAATCTCTTCCTGGTCCCCACCTATGGAAATTCTTTAACTGACAGAATCTATAACATACTTTCTCCACTAGATCAGGTCAGATGGGGAAATAGATGGTTCTTATAATCACCTGGCCCCATGCCATTTAGGGTTTTAAAGGTAATAATTAACACCTTGCATTGGAGCCAGAAGCAAACTGGTAATTTCAGTTTTTCCAATAGGTTTTTTGTTGTTGTTGTTGTTTTTTGCAATTATAGCTCCATCTCATTCTTCAGTGCATGAGCATTTCAGAGGTACAAAGTTCTGTTTTGGGTTTAAAAAATGGCTAAAAGGAGAATGATGATGATAATGATGATGGACAAGATGATCATGATCATTATGAACATGATCATGCTTCAATTTTTTTTTGGGGGGGGGGATGAAAGCATTGCTTCATTTCTATTTTGGGAGGGGGCTGTATTTAAAAAAATGAGGTCTGGCCTGTTGTTGCAGCTTGCAAGCTTTGAGTTGTCTAACCTCTATTTAGGCATCCTAACCAGAAAAGTAGGAGAAAAAGTTATAACAAAGGGCATTGGAAAATGTTTTCAATAAATACTCTATGTGATTAGTGTCGTGTCCGCAAAAGAAGCCAGGAGTCGGTGACTAAGTTTCAAGCTCTTTATTTAATAGTTGTGAACCGAACCGGCGAAAAGGAAAAAGCCCGCGGCTTTTATCCTTTTCGCTGCGGCGGCCGCGGCCAATGGCAGCGATTCAAGTCTCCCGCTCTTGGAGCGAGCCAATCGCGGGAGACCTCAATCGGACCAATAAGCGCGGCTCGCCTGGCCAATCAGAAATCCCCGCGCTTTAGCCAATCAAAGCGCGGGGATTTCAAGTATTCAAATTAAGGACAGAACACCCCTCCCCTCTTGGTATAGTCCATCACGTTGCGTAGTCACGTAGGTAGGCGGGGCTCCGTCTAGTCCTACTTGACCTGCGCAACTCAGTTGCAAGCTGGATTTCGGTCGGAGCGGTCATGTTCTTGGCTGCTCCCTCTTCTGTGCGAACCGGCTGGATGATCGGGCCGGTTCCCTCTCCGTGGCTCCCACCTGGGCCTTCCGGGTTGGTTGAGCTACGGGTTTCGCCACTCCCGCTTGGCTTCTCCGAGTCGGTAGAGCTGGCTGGGTGGTTCTTCTCCGGTGGGGACTCGCGATGGCTGCGTTCCGGTAAGTACTGCTGGTTTATTTTTTCTTGCGTTTGTTTATTCGGGTATTCCCTTCCCCCTTGGTTCGTGTTTTGGGGGTTGAGGTCTGTTGCAGTTCGTGACCTGAGCTGGTCTATGTGTCGTTTCCAGGCTCGCCCATCGGTGGTTTGGAGCCGGTACGACCGTGGACCTGTGATTTGAGTGATGACGGCTGGGATCCATAGGGGGTCCCCCGTCAGATTTTTTGCGTACACTAAGTCACCGGGGGCAAAGGTCCGGTATTTTGTACTGGAGTCTGGGGGTCGCTCCGGGTTATATGTTGGGTGTAACCTGTCGAGCGGGGACCTCAGCTTCCTACCCATCAACAACTCGGCTGGGCTTTTGTTGGTAGTGGTGTTCGGGGTGATGTGTTGTATAAAGAGGAGTTTATTGATTTTGTCGTTGATCTCCCCGTGGTCCATTTTCCGGATGGTTTTTTTGGTAAATTGGACCATCCGTTCCGCCCTACCGTTCGCCGCCGGATGCGCCGGTGCTGTTAATGCGTGGCGGATGCCCCTCTCCGCCAGGAACCTCTCGAAGTCGAGGGAAGTAAACTGGGGCCCGTTGTCTGAGACGACGACGTCTGGGAGGCCGTGCGTGGAAAAGAGTTTGCAAAGTTCTTTAATAACGGCCTCTGTGGTAGTGGATTTCATGTCGCTTACCTCCAACCAGTTAGAGTAAGCGTCAACTGTGATCAGAAAGGTATGTCCATTCGTGGGACCGGCAAAGTCTAAATGGATTCTGGACCAGGGTCCCCTTGGTGTTTCCCAGTCCAGGATGGGTGCTGCGGGTGGGCTGGGTCTGGTCTCCTGGCATCGTTGGCATTTGGCTACCCATGCCTCTATCTGCTTGTCCATCCCTGGCCACCAAGCGTAACTCCTGGCCAGGGCTTTAGTTCTGACGATGCCAGGATGCCCTTCGTGCAGCATCTCTAAGACCCTCCCTTGCAACCTGTCCGGGATGACCACCCTGTCACCCCACAAAATAAATCCCTTGAGTAGTGAAAGTTCAGTCTGGCGGTTTCTGAATATCTTAACGGATTCGTCACTGTCCCTTTCAGGCCAGCCTTTTTCCACCCAATGTAAAATTCGCGCCAGACGCCTGTCCTTGATAGTTTCCCTGGCAATGTCTGACGCGGTAATGGGTAGGTTGGGCAAGTTTTCGATGCTAAGGGTGTTTGTTGTTGGTGCTGGGTCAGGATCAGAGTCTGGTAAAGGCGAGCGGCTTAAAGCGTCCGCGTGCGAAATTTTCTTACCTGGCTTGTGTAATAGTTCGTAGCTGTAGGCTGCCAGGAATTCGGACCACCTTGTCATCCGGGGTGATAAAATGTTCGGGGTGGCTCGGTTTCCAGCGAGGATGCCCAGCAACGGCTTGTGATCTGTCACAATGGTAAACGGGCGGCCATAAAGGTATTCGTGGAATCGCTTAACGGCGGCAACTATAGCCAAAGCTTCTTTGTCCAGCTGGCTATAGTTCCGCTCCGGTTTAGTTAGAGTCCTGGAAAAGAAGGCGATGGGTGCTTCTCTTTTGTCGGGGAGAGTATGGCTGAGGACAGCGCCGACGCCAAAAGGTGATGCGTCGCAAGTGACAACCAAGGGCAAGGTTTCGCTGAATTGAATCAGGACGGCATCGGAGGTGAGGAGGTCTTTGGTTTTTTGAAAGGCGGCTTGCTCTCGTCTCCCCCAAGTCCAAGTTGCCGCCTTATCCAGGAGCCTATGCAGAGGCTCCGCCGCCGTAGCCTTTTGGGGTAGGAAAACATTATAAAAATTCAGCAAGCCTAAGAAAGCCTGTAGTTCCGTTTTAGACTTTGGGGCGGGGGCTTCTTTGATGGCTTTCACTTTTTTAATTGTAGGGTGAATGCCCTGCCGGTCTAGAAGGTAGCCCAAGAATTCCACTCGCTCTGTGCATAGTTGGCATTTTTCTCGTTTTACTTTGAGTCCCGTTACTTTAAATTTTGTTAAGACCTCCCTGAGTCGGTTTTCTAATTCGGCTTCGTTTGGCGCCACCACTAATACGTCATCAAAATAGGGCACCACCCCCTTGATGCCCTGTAGTAAACGTTCCATCAGGCTCTGAAAGATGCCTGGTACCACGTTGACTCCGAACTGGAGCCGGTTACATTTGAATGCCCCCCGATGGGTAACGATGGTCTGGGCTTCCGCTGTTTTTTCGTCGACCAGTAACTGCTGATATGCCTGGGCGAGATCGAGCTTGGCAAAGACCTTGCCCCCTCCCAGTGAGTGCAGTAGGTATTGCACGATTGGGACGGGGTAGGCGCTTTGTTGCAACGCGCCATTTAGGGTGGCCTTATAGTCCCCACAAATTCTCACGGACCCGTCTGGCTTGACTGGGGTCACTATAGGGGTCTCCCATCGGGCATGGTCTATCGGCTGCAACACCCCCTGTTTGACGAGCTTGTCGAGCTGCTCGTCAATTTTAGGTTTTAGGGCGAATGGTACCCTCCTAGGTTTTAGCCGCTTGGGGGGAACCCTAGGGTCTAGGTCGAATGAGATAAGGGGCCCCTGGTACTTGCCCAGGCTTCCGTCGAAGACCTCCCGGAACTCCTGGGTTAGCCGCTGTTCCCAGCCATCGTCGACGACTTGGTTGACTCCTGTCAGCGCGATGTCAAGCGGGGCGAACCATTGTAGGCCCAGCAGGCTTGGGCGGTCGCGATCGACGATTGTGAGTGGGAGTTGTTCGGTGCGGCCTTTGTAAGTTACATTAAAGTTCTTGGTGCCCACTACCGGGACGCGGTTTCCCTGGTAGTCTTTTATGATGATTTTTTGGGCATTAATGTTCCTCTTATGGAGGGTGGGCACTAGCCGTTTAATCTCGTGCCATGCAATCATGGAGAGGTAGGACCCGGAGTCCACCTCCATCTTGCATGGTTGGCCTTCTATATGGACTTCGACGTGTACCTTTCTGGCGCCGTCGGAGATGGCGTGGCCAATGGTCACCGTCTGGTGGGTATCTTCCTTTCGCCGACTGTCGCCGCCTCTTGAAGATCGTTGGATTCGGTCCCACCGACCATCCGATTGGCGATCTCTGGTCCTGGGCGGGGGACTTTCCTTCTTTCGGTCGTGATGTTCCCATCTGGGCGGGCTGCGGGTCTTTTTTTGGCGGCAAACTCGAGCGATGTGTCCCCGTCTTTCACAATGCCTACAGATAGAGTCAAAAAATCGGCATTCTGATCTGGGGTGGTCGCCGCCGCACCCGGCACAGTTGGTCCTCGACCTGCGACTTCTTCGGTTCCGCTGGTCACCGCGGCCCGTCTGCACGCAATGTATGTCCTCCTCGTCTTCTGACGTGCTGGACGTAGACTGGAATTCTCCGTAGTGTGTGGTTGATTCGTTTTTTGGGTCGGCCGACCTTGCCGGGTTGTTGTTTCCGCCCTTCGCGTCTGATTTCCGCATGCTGTCAGCAGAAGTGCGGGTTGCTTCTGCGGCTGCGGCTGCGGTGAGGGCGTCTGCTAGGCTGATGTCGCCTTTGGCCATAAGCCGGCTCTGGAGGGTAGAGTCCCATAGGCCGAGTACGAATCGGTCTCTTAGAAGGCTGTTCAGACCTTCAAACTCACAGAGTCCTCCTAGGCGCCGCAACTCGGCGACGAAATCGCTCAGTTTTTCGCCTGGTTTCTGATCTCGGCGGTAAAATTCGTTGCACCGGATTAGGATGGGGACCTCGGGGGCATAATGGCGCCGCAGGATAGGTTTGAGGACATCCCAGTCCATGGCGGTTGCGTCTGCCGGCTTGGCCAATGCCTTGGCCATCTGGAAGACCTCGGTTCCGCAGTGTGTGAGGAAGACGGCGCGTTTTAGCGGGCCCGGGGCGTCTTTCATTCCGGTGCACTCGAGGTACATGCGGAAACGGTCTGAAAACGATTCCCAGTCCTCGGTGGCGGGGTTGAAGGGGGCGGGCGGTGCGATTTTCGCCATCTCCGTGCTGAAACTGGCTCTTGTTGGACACGGGGTTCGGTTCAGGGTCGGGATCCCACCTTCGTCGCCAGTGTCGTGTCCGCAAAAGAAGCCAGGAGTCGGTGACTAAGTTTCAAGCTCTTTATTTAATAGTTGTGAACCGAACCGGCGAAAAGGAAAAAGCCCGCGGCTTTTATCCTTTTCGCTGCGGCGGCCGCGGCCAATGGCAGCGATTCAAGTCTCCCGCTCTTGGAGCGAGCCAATCGCGGGAGACCTCAATCGGACCAATAAGCGCGGCTCGCCTGGCCAATCAGAAATCCCCGCGCTTTAGCCAATCAAAGCACGGGGATTTCAAGTATTCAAATTAAGGACAGAACAATTAGAAAGCAGGAGACTCCAATTTTCCCAGCTGTGTGAACGATACCTGTATATTGTGTATATGTGTATATTCATGCACATACCTGGATTGCAAAAGTGTGACTAAGCCTTGGATGGGAGAAGAGTTATAACCATAGTCCTATCTAACATATGTTATAGTGTGACTTCCCAGCAAGGTTCAGGAGCTTGAGGACAGAGAGAGTAGAGCAGCAGGCATCCTGTCTCCCTTCCATGGTCCAAATCCTTTAGCACTGAAGACAGCTTCTGTATATAGATCTTTTTACTGTACAGAGCCCTTTGATTCACTTTGCTAATGTTCTTTGCATCATCCTTCTTGGCTTTGATTGCTGTGATAACTCTCCCATGTGGTCTTGGCACTGTACTTGCTGTAATTGCTGTGGATCCATAGAGACTCGATAATGGGCTATTGATGTTCATTGTGTTCTAATTCTCTCCTTACCACCTTTACATTTCCTGTCACCCATTGGCAGATAATCCTCAAGTGACCTTTTGGAGAAGTGCATCCATAGAAACAACTTGATAAGCAGAAGCTCCAGAAGTGCATCTAGAATTAGTGACTACTCCAGGTTACTCTGATCACTTTGCAATGTGCCACTTCACATCCCTTAAAGAGCCTGATTTGAGAAGTAAATGGAGTTGGAGCAGGTGAAACTAATTGCAAATTATTAGGGCACTTCATGTTGTAAGGACTCTTCAAATGATTTTAAATTTCTCTGCACTAATTGTGATCAATGCTGTCTTCATTTATAATACCTCTTCAGGTTGACAGCCATGTTGTATTTTAGAGGCTGACATACAGAGCCAAAGTTTATTTAAATAAATTTTCTTTTAAAAAATATTACCCATTTATCTGCAAGAGAAATAAAAATCCTAGGATATCACTTTTTATTATTTTGACTAACACAGTATTTTTCTACAAAACTATGCTCAAATTTATACCAACACTAAGTAGTAACAAGGGAAACTATCACTCACTTAGTATGTAGGTAAGGAAAGTTACCAAATTTATTATATTTTTGCCTAAGTTAAAAGTATAAGAAAATATAAATATTTTCTCTTTGTGTATTAGATATTTTCCTAGACACAAAGTTGATAAGTGCTGAATGCTCTATCACCCATTATTTTCTAGTCTACTGGAAACACATTTCCTTAGATTCTGAATATGATCATTTTATATGTTTATCCATCAAGATTAACATACATAGGGAAAACCTAGTGATGTATACCTCTTTATAGTATGCAGGTGGAGATTTAGTAATACTCTGAGCAGCCCAACACCCACTTCCTGGGTGGGGATGACATTGTACTCCTTCCATTACCAGTCCATGGCAAATATGCCTATATGCTTTTCTGTTTCAATTCAAAACTGCTGTTTTCTGACTCGAGGCATCTTAAGTCCTACAAGTAGATGACATCTAGTGTGCCATGCTAAACTAGTGACAGCCCCAGCTTTGATTGGCTGCAGTGCCTAGCATGACATAAAATAAAGGGGCCTAGCATGCCCCTTCCCATTCAGTGATGAGTTACTGTGCTATACAGTCATTTCATCCTGAGCCATGAAGCTGTTAAGATTGTTTTGTTTTGTTTTGTTTTGTTCTGTTTTATTTTGTTCTGTTCTGTATGCTGATTGACAAGTGCTATATTTTAATAGTCTAACAGTAGATCCAAATCTGTTAAGTCAATGAACTTTCCTCAGTCCACCATTCAATCTTTGCCTCTCCCAGAAGGCACCCTTTTGGTTTCCATCCAGGCTGAGTAAAATATGTTACTCTACCTTTCCCAACACTGTCCCAATTCTATTTTGTTGTGCCTTTAAATTTCATTGTTACTTTTGTATTAGGAGTCTGAACTACCAGTTCTTCTTTACTGTAAAGTTTCTCTGAGCATATAGAAGAACATGAGAAAAGGGAAGGAAGGAAGGAAGGAAGGAAGGAAGGAAGGAAGGAAGGAAGGAAGGAAGGAAGGAAGGAAGGAAGAAATAATGCTAGTGCAAACATCTGCAAAAGCAAAGGAAAAAAACAGAAATTAATTAGAATGGGGTGGAAAAAGGCAGGCACTGGTTGCCCTGCCCATACAAGATCCAGCTAATTAGGCCTGTCTTTCCTACATGGGTGTTAGGGGCAAGAAGTGGGGAGTAGACAGTCAGATATGTGGGGGTCACAATTCAGATTGGGCACCAGTTGACCTCTTTGCCAATCCATGGCATGATGCACTGAAATATTTGAAGTTGGCTTAAGAAACATCCAGGTGCATCAGGGATCTCCACAGAATCACAATGTATTATACATCCCATTTGCCACTGCAAGAATGAATGGACATTGTGTGCAATTTTTATTTTATGTCATGTCATATATAGGAAAGACCTTGGAAAAATGGGCAAAGAGATTCTGCTAGGGAATGGCTACATAAGAGAAGGCATAGTCCACAGCGGGATAATAGGTGAGATGAAAGGCTCAGAAAGTTTTCCTACTTTCTTGGGCTGTAAAGGAGACTGTGCAAGATTTATACTTCCAGACTTTCAAGATTCTGGTAATGTAGTCTTCTAACAAAGTGGAGTTAACTTATCTGGTCAGGTTTTCTATCTGGTTTACTTGGTAAGGTTGACAATATAGGTATGAACCTATTGTTTGTCAGAAGCAGTACTTACCCTGCATTGAATCATTCTTCTCTTTTGGGGAAGCCTTTAAATTTTATTCACATATTCACTCCACTGCTTTTTAGTGTCCCTAGTAAAGGATATGCTAGCCCTTTGTGTGACTGCTTCTGGACCTTTTACTATTTTTATAGTATTCCTTTACAAGTATCAATTTCCATCTTTGCAACAGCAGGAACCACAACTGAAAATCTTTTTACAGAAAGCTATTCTCTAAATGGGGTAGATCTATACTAATGAGGTATCTGCCATCCCGCATCTGATGGGCGGCTCATGATAGGGAGCGAAGGGAAGAGAAACGACAGGAAGCGAGGTTTCCTCTTGATGAGCACGCCCCGAATGTCTTGGCACACGCTCTTTTATTGTGCTTTTTTACAAGAAAATGATTTAATCAAAGCTCAAGTCAAACATGGTAATCTCATCAGGATGTGCATGTTTACAAAGCTGCATACCGGACAGATTATTTACAATGTGGATAAGCTTATTAACAACCGTCTAGCTCCTTGTCCCTTGTACGTGCCTTGCAAAGGTCACTGAAGAGACAGAAGTTAATGATTACACGTGAATGATACAATGTTGCAAACACATGAATGATACATAGTTGCAATGATACATAGTTGCAATGATACATAGTTACAACATCTCCTCTGTTTTTATTATTTATGGCAAGTCTTCTTCCTCGTCCGAGAAGACAGGAACCATTTTTCTGAAATGTTCGCCGTCCCTGTCATCTAGGCAAGAGTGCGACCCGTCAACGTCAGGGTTGTCCAAGGAGCGGTAACTCAGCAATGACATTTTTTTGTCCGGTGTTGAGGATATAACATGAGCTTGCAATAGCACATTAACATCAGCAGAGGATAATTGATTTTTAAAAAATTGCAATATTTTATTAAAACAACAAGGTCCTATAATACATATCAATATAGTGATTATTAATGATCCTGCCAATGCAGTTAAAAAGGTTGTAAGCCATGGCGAAATAGAAAACAAGCCCCCCTGCTATCAGCATAAAAACAACATTCTTCTTTAAGCATAGCACACAATCCCCCTTGTTTTAAAAATTAACGGATCTAAATCTTTTTTGCAGAAGGGGAAATAGACATTGTACCATGGGTACCTGTAGGGATATACAGGTACCATGGGTACCTGTAGGGATATAAAATCATCAGAGTTATACACACAAGCCATACTTGAATGCAAAATGATTTGGATTTAACAATTTCATCCCCGTGGACACATGCCACATGCCATGAGACTGGTGGAACAAGTCCAAACAAAATTATTGCCAGGGATAAAATACATTCCTTTCAGGCGTGATGTTAAAGTTCCTCCTGAAGTGGTGTAGATTGCAGAATATCCCCTGGTTGTGTGGGTGCGTCTGCCAAATCAAATTGAAGTGGTGGGTAGAAGTCTTCTATGCGAGAAAAATTGGTTGTAGAACTTAAACGAACTCCTTGAAAGTCAGTTATAGTCCAAGCAATATTTTATCTTCCATGAGGCTTCTGCGGATCGTCATGGACAGTTCTTTTGAAGCGTTGTTTGTTGACAGGATCAGAGTTCGGGTATATAAAAACATCACAAGCAGGAGAGAGGGCTATGGACAAGTTAGTTGTAGAACATTTGCGAAATGAGGAGGGAATTCAATTAGTAGAAAAAGGATAATAATTAGAATAATGACAATGAAGATTAATTTGGTAATTCATCAAGGATGTTAGTTGGGGTAGGGAAACCCATAATACAATATAAGGACATTTAGGTCCCCCTATATTTTAGATTGAATAGAGGAAAAGATTTTAAGGTTCCTTTCCATAGGAAGAGTAAAGAAGGAACAAAAGAGCGAGTGGTAGAGTGTTCTTTAAATAAAACAGAAGTGACAGAGTGAAAACTACGGGTAGCATTTTCATGACGTACCCACATGGAGCAAGTATAATAGCCTTCTGTTAATGAAATGGTTTTAACACGAATAGTCTTTTGACAGGAAGCATAGGTTTTGTTGAAGTAAGGTAGAAATTGCAAAGAAGATATAGGCAAGAATATCAGGAAGAGTTTTAAGATACAGATGTAGCGGAGGAATTCCCATGATAGGGTCTAACCGCCCTACCAGGGATCCAGCAAGTGGTTTTGTCTGGCAGTAAGATCGCAGCGTAGCCTCGTCCCCAAGTGAGAAGCTCAGCGGGACCCTGCCAGGCAGGATCTGGCAATCTGCGATAATATACCAGAGGTCAGTTAGGTGGGGGTGAGGGGGAGGAAAAATGACGTGAAGCAGCAGAAGTGGGAGGAATGCCAGTCAGATTGAGAAAGTTAAAAGTGTAAAGACAAATGTTAAGAGAATTTTGCAATGCTGGGAGGTTCGGGGGTTTTTCCCGCAACGAATATCAATCAAGAGCACGTTTCAGAGACAAGTTCGCTCGTTCCACAATAGCCTGCCCCTGGCTGTTGTAGGGAATCCCAAACTTGTGGGTTACATCCCATCTGTTACAGAAGTCCTGGAAAGCAGAACTTGTATAGGCAGGTCCATTGTCAGTTTTGATTTCTTTTGGACGTCCCAGCGAGGCAAAGGTACGAATTGAATGATTGATGACATGTTTTACAGTTTCTCCTCTTTGAGGAGTAGCCAGAACAAACCCTGAATATGTATCGATGGAAACGTGCAAATATTTCCAAGGGGCAAAAGGTGGATACTGAGTTACATCCATTTGCCAAATTTCACAAGCTTTTAATCCCCTAGGATTTACTCCTATGGGAATGGAATGTCCTTGCTTACTACATGTGGGGCATTGTTGAATAATGGCAGCAGCTTCTGCCTGAGTTAGAGCAAATTGAAAAGTTATCATAACTTGGCGGGGGAGATTCAAACACACTCCCTGCTTCTATTTTATAATGGACTTTTAAAGCCTCCATAATTTTCCTCCAAGTGACCAAAATGCCAATAGGTGCACGAGGAGGACTATGGAGATGTTCACCAATTTTTTGCCAAGTGGAAATTTTTAAGGACCCTTCCTCTGAATAATTGGGACAATGTTGCCACACATAAGCCAATAATGTAGCAATAGGTTTCTTTTTTACAGGCGAGCCCTTTAAATTAGCAGAGTATTTAGAAGAAGCGACTAACTCCCTCAATTCCTTCAGATTCTGCGTCTGTTGTTGAGAATAGTTTCCACCCATACTTACGAAAGTCGAGACCGTGTTTCAGATCCGATGACGTGCAATTCGCTTCAGGCCTGGCGATGCACAGCTCCCATCGAGCTGATAAGATATGGGCGCGTCGCAACGTATCCCCCTTCGGGAATCACGTCGGGGTCACCAGAATGCGGTGTCTGCCATCCCGCATCTGATGGGCGGCTCATGATAGGGAGCGAAGGGAAGAGAAACGACAGGAAGCGAGGTTTCCTCTTGATGAGCGCGCCCCGAATGTCTTGGCACATGCTCTTTTATTGTGCTTTTTTACAAGAAAATGATTTAATCAAAGCTCAAGTCAAACATGGTAATCTCATCAGGATGTGCATGTTTACAAAGCTGCATACCGGACAGATTATTTACAATGTGGATAAGCTTTTTAACAACCGTCTAGCTCCTTGTCCCTTGTACGTGCCTTGCAAAGGTCACTGAAGAGACAGAAGTTAATGATTACACGTGAATGATACAATGTTGCAAACACATAAATGATACATAGTTGCAATGATACATAGTTGCAATGATACATAGTTGCAACATACTAATGGGTTTTTTTTAGTTTTCTTCTGATTGAAGCCTTATAGCACTAAATAACATCTCCCGATTGACCAATTATCATTTTCTTCATGACTACAATTTCCAAATTTGCTTCTTAAATGCATGCAACAGAACATGATGAAAAATCTATAGTCTCATTACCCAACTATTCATTTCTAACATTAGACTCAGTATTGAAAAAAAAAAGCATTTATACTTACATGTAGACAGATACTATATCCTTTTGGAGAAAGCAAAGTAGTAGGGAAAAGAATTTAAAGACAGGAAGTAAGATAAAAAGAAATCTAAATAAATCTAAAATATTTTATAACATCACATTTTTACTTATTTATTTTGTTTGTATCCCATGTTCATTATTTTTATAAGTCAAAATGGCAAACATAGCAATAGCACTTAGACTTATATACTGCTTCACAGTGCTTCACAGCCCTCTCTAAGCAGTTTACAGAGTCAGAATATTGCCCCCCAAAATCTGGGACTTTGTTTTATCAACCTTGGAATGACGGAAGGCTGATTCAACCTTGAGCCTGGTGAGATTTGAACTGCCAAATTGCAGGCTATTGGCAGTCAGCAGAAGTAGCCTATAGAACTTCATTTTAACCACTGTGCCACTATGGGTCTACCAAATACTCCTTCCTTCTCTCATTTTTTCCACAACAACAACCTTGGGAGGTGGTTGGGCTGAGAGAGAGCAGCTGACCCAAAATCATCTAACCAGTTTTCATGCCTAGTGCAACACTAGAATTCACAGACTCCTGGTATCTAGCCTTTTGCCTTAATCACCAGATCAAACTAGCTCTATGCTCACTATATCTTTCCATAAGTTTCTATCCTTGCAAACCTACATAATTTCTACCATGTCCATACACCAATTTCTACATTGTGAGAATGTAGTTTATGTGATATCATCATAATCTATAATAATAATGTTGAATTATTGTTTCTTCTGGTAGCTAAAGAAAGTGTTACACTCGAGTTTGCACAGAGCTTGCAAGATGCCAGAATATTACTTTGTCATTTGAAAGTATTCAGTTTTAAATTTATTTTTTAAGAATTATATAATACAAATGTGTGAACACCCTCAATATAATCTTTTTTAGGTTAAATGTTAATATTAAATATTCTTAAATGCTAATATTCTTAAATGCTATTCTTTATTAAATAACTACTAGCATTGTGTTCATATAATAGTAACAAAGCTTCTCGTGGATTCATTCCATTGAATATATTTCAAACAAAAGCAAATAGCATGATTGCATTTCTTTAGCTTATTCATTCCTTTCCTCTCCTCTCTTCTCCTCTTCTCTCCTTATAGATTAATATTGCTCAGTCTTCATATCTCAGTTGCTGTCATTCATAAAAATATAAAATCCATGTGTGATCTCTGTTGGGTCCATATGTTTGACTTCAAGATACTGACAGCCCATAAGGTCAATAGACAGATGGCTAATGTGCTGAAAATTGACAGAGCATAAATTCAACAGTGATATCCATCATTCAAGCTGACAGGCAAAATAATTATTAACTTTTAAAGTCCAAGCAATAACACCCTTCTCTTTTATGCTGGCTATAGCATTCTTTCTCCAGAAGGTTCAATGAGAATCTGAAAATAAATTCAGTGGAAAAAATCTGTTGTTGTGGCTGTTTTGTGATCGTTGTTGGTACTGATAATAATTTTGAGACCTGGCAATAAGAAACTGTGAATCTTGGCTTCTCATGACTCAGGAAAAAAAATTTCTCTTCATACAGAATTTCCACTGAAAGGAAATACCATTTGATCTGGAGTGATTAATATTACAGTAATTACATTACTATAAGATACAGCCTTTGCCTATTCCCGTGCACCTTTAGATGAAAGTTTCTCAATCTTTGCACCTTTAAGATGTGTAGACTTATATTGGCTGGGAAATTCTTGGAGCTGAAGTCCACATGTTTCAAAGTTGCTACAATTGAAAACACTGATCTAAAATGCCTATTGTTCACTTTTGGAAGGTATGTTCATAAATGTTATATTTCCTAGCTGCCCTGCTTCTAGACATCTAATTCAAATGATGTGAATATAGCCCAATCTACCAAAACATAACTATAAAAGTCAGACTAGAGATACAAATTATAATAGGCAAGAAAGTGGTAAGAGAATACCTGTTCACTCTAGGTGAGTTCAAATCACCAGGACTTGATGGATTACATCACAGAATTCTAAAAGAGCTGGCAGACATGATCTTGGAACCATCGAACCATATCTTCCAAAGATCCTGGAGAACCAGAACACTACCAGAGGATTGGAAAAGAGCTGATTCCATCTTCAAAAAAAGCAGGGAGGGGGACAAATTCAGGAAACTACAGATTAATCAACCTGACATCAATAACTGGGAAAATCCTGGAAAAGATAATCAAGCAACAGATCTGCAAACACATAGAAGCAAACAAAGTTATAACAAAAGTCAACATGGGTTTGTCAAAAACAGAACATGCCAAATAAATCTTATTTAATTATTTGACAAAGTGACTAAATTGGTGGACCAGCAAAATGCAGTAGACATAGTATACTTGGATTTCATTAAGGTATTTGACAAAGTAAACCACAACCTACTTCTTGATAAGCTAGAAAAATGTGGGATAGACAGCATCACCACCAGATAGATTTGTAACTGGCTGATAAATCACACTCAGCATGTGGTCCTTAATGGAACTACATTTATGTAGAGGGAAGTAAGCAGTGAGGTACCCCGAAGTCCAGTTTTAGGCCTAGAACTTTTCACTATCTTCATCAATGATTTAGATGAGGGAATAGTAGGAGAACTCATCAAATTTGCAGATGACACTAACCTTACAGTAATAGCCAATGCCCCGGATGATGGGCTCAAAATCCAAATGGATCTCAACAGACTTGAATATTCATTCCTATCCAAAAACATGAAATTCAACAAAGAGAAAAATAAGGTCTTACACTTAGATAAGGAAAAAACAAAAGTATAGGTACAAATTGTGTGGAACCTGACTCAATAACAGTAATTGTGAGAGGTATCTTGGAGTCCTAGAGGACAATTATCTAAATTAGCCAGTAGTATGCAGCAGCTGCCAAAAGAGTCACTGCAATCCTAGGTTGCATTACAGAGGGACAGAATCATGACCAAGTACTAGTACTGCTCTACAAAGCTTTAGTAAGACCATATCTGGAATACTGCATCCAATTTTGGTCACACGTCATAAAAAAAAAGTTGTGACTTTGGAAAGAGTGCAGAGAAGAGCAACAAAGGTGATTAGGGACCTGGGTGCCAAAACATATGAAGAAAGATTGAAGGAATTGGGCATAGTTAGTCTAGTGAAAAGAACTAGACGTGACACAATAGCAGTGTTCCAATATTTGAGGAGCTGCCACAAAAAAGAGGGGGTCGATCTATTTTCCAAAGCAGCAGAAAGCAAGACAAGAAACAATGGATGGAAGCTAATCAAGGAGAAATCCAACCTAGAACTAAGGAGAACTTTCCTGACAATGAGAGCAATCACCAATGGAACAGCTTACTTTCAGAAGTTGTGGGCGCTCCATTAATGGAGAGACCAGAAAGTCATTGTCCAGTCTCTTAAGAACGGACTGGAGAATCACTTGTCAGAAATGGTATTAGGTCTCTTGTGTGAACAGAGGGTTGGAGTAAAACAGGGGTATCAAACTGGTGGCCCATGGGCTGGATGCATCACATGTAAGTTATGCCCACCCCAGCTCTGCAAATGGGAAAAACATTGTGAATTGTCATGTGACAGCAACATAAAGCAGTGAGTTTGACATCCGTGAAGTAGAAAATCTCCAAGGTCCCCTCCAACTGTATTATTCTGAATGGTCTGATTCATACAACACCCTCATTCAAAATCAACCAACCTACATTCTGGCTTGGTTTATGCACCAAGATGTATTGCTTTGTATATTGTGACAAAAGGTACAATATATTCAACCAATAGTAATATATTCAATATTTTGATGATGTTAGCATAATGTACACATTTAACCATAGAGGGATACTTTGATACTTATTGTAAATGGATTTTTCTCATCAAGTAAACAAATTGAACTAGTTCTAAAGTCACACTACTGTACCAAGAATTAAACAAATACTATAGTCATGACTAGTCAGGTCTGCAAATCTGCTTGGAAGATTGGAAAACCAAACTATGTGTTGGTTTCTCAGTGTTTTTTCTATCATGCTAGGTCTAGATTCCTTTTCTCCAAGGGTAACATTTATGCAAATTGTTTTTGCATCCTGCATCAGGAGGAAAATGTAACTTGTAAAACATGACAGCAGGAGGGGAAAAAAATCATCCACCAGTTTCAATAGCAGGACGTCCAATTCAATTTTCAGGCATATTTTCAGTCATATTTAATAATGCCTCTGTATCCTTCCTGTTCTGTCCTTAATTAACATACTCGAGATCCCCGCGCTTTGATTGGTCAAAGCGCGGGGCTCTCCGATTGGTCAGACGAGTCGCGCCGATTGGCTCGCTAGGAATCTCCCGCGATTGGTCCATTCGGATCGCGGGAGATTCAAAGCGGTGCCATTGGCCGCGGCCGCGGCGGCGAAAGGAATAAAAGCCGCGGGCTTTTTTCCTTTCGCCAGTTCGGTTCCAACTTACGAATAAAGAGCTTGCACTAAAGTCACCGACTCCTGGCATCATTTCGCGGACACAACACTTCCTTTTCACAAACCTGGAGTAAAAAAATATCATGAATGGCAGACCAGCCAAGGAATGTTCCAGAAAAAGGAGGAAAAACTAAACTTCTCTCTCTTTTTTTTCTCCTCCCTCCCTCCCTTTCTCTCTTTCTCCATACATACATTGTTTTTAGTCTATCTGATCTTATAATGCCACTGAAAAATATTGTTTGTTTTACTATTCATCTTATTTTTCATATTTCAATAATACTGGATATTCTTATAAATGGTAGATTATTAATTATTATTAAAGTGGCTTAAAATATTCTGGTATCTTCCACCCCCTTAATAAGTATGAAGTATGAAATAATTTATTTTTGGGACAATTCCATAGGATATGAAAGAACATATTTATTAGCTCTGAGAGTCCATTGAATATGCGCCTGCATGATTCTGACATTGCTTTGGAAATCACAAGGGCATTACATTGTACAGCTACCTTATTAAATTGCTCTTGAAAGACTAACGGGTGGCAGGAGGCTTTAATTACAAACTCAACATGAATTTGATGTGATGCACACGCTCTTCCTAATCACAAACCTGCAAAGCCCTTTAAATTTAATTTTAATCATGGGACTGGTTCAGTATAAGTCAATGGGACTACTCTAACGTTACAGATTGTTCAGAGGTATTTCTTACATAAATGTTTATTTGAAGAGTTCTCCCATAAGTCACTTGAGTTGCAAAGAAATCATAATGCAGGAAAGATTTATACCTGAATCAGTTTGAAAGTAGAATACAGATAAACTGAAAATTCAAGCTATTTATTAAATGACAGGGACAAAATGCCTTCTCTCTCTATTTGTCCAGTGCCCTCTAAAGTGGACAAAGTTCAGACACTCTCAATAACAACATAACTCATGAATCTCATGGCTGAAATGTCCTGGATTCATGTTCTGACTTTCATGAATTGAAAAGACTCTTTGGAAAAGCTACTGTAGTAAACAGAGCGATTTCATTATCAAAGGTTCAGACATATAAGAAAACTTTAATCTATTACTCTACATAGTGACAAGAGACAAGAAGAGGGAAGGAAGGGAAAGGGGAGGGAGAGGAAGACGGGAGGGAAAGAGAAAGGGCGGGGCGAGAGACTCAGTTTGCTTATCATTGAGCTGTAATCATTGCCCACATTATTTTAATTTTTTTAGATATATTTTTCCATTGTCTACATTATTGTTGGCAGAAAAATATTCAGCACCAATTCAGGCCCCAAATAACCTTTTTGAGAATAGACAATTTGGTACCCCTCCCCCCCAAGTATATTAGGCCTTGCAGGAGCCCAAAGAATGAGAATTTGGCTTCCTGGGAAGCCTTAAGGCACTTACCTGCCAGAGGGAGGGAAGGAGAGGGAACTGCCAGCATTCTCTTCAATCCTGTCCCTCAAAAGATTCTGGGCATCCAAGGTCAATGGAGGGCTAGATCACCATGTCTCAGTCTCCAATGTTTTCCCTTGCCAAAGACCAAAATGGATATTTCCAACCTACAGGGAGGAAGGTAACTTGGCCCAATTTGCAGGTGCCTGCTAGTCGAAGATATTTCAGCCCTGTTCCTGAGATAATGGTGAAAGTGGGCCTGTAACATCCCTCTTTTTCAAATATACAGGGCAAAAAAGCTCTTCAACACCCTCTCCTGCTTCTACAAAATCCAACTATCATAGAATATGGTTTGGCAGGGCTGTCTGTGCCAGGGCCAGAAGTGTGGGATCCTGCCAGTCTAGGTGCCCACATGACTTCCTCCTTAAGAACACCTCACTGTTAGACCCACCAACCAGTAGTGATTAAAATCTGGTGAGAACACTCAAAAGGTTTGGATTTAGATGTTGGAGAAAGCAACTGTGTGGGATTATACTCTTTTGCTTGTGTGTTTGCATACCAATCTTAATAGAACTCATAAAAGAACTCATAAAACTGTGAATATATTTTTCTTCTCTATTTGGTTTTCAACTCTTCCTTTGTTCCTTACTTATAGATACACATAATAAATGTTTGAACTCCCCACATCCTAAGGCTGTCACCATATATGGTTACATTTAGCAACTTGTCCCAATTTACCTTTTTGGCACCTTTCCCCCCTGTTGTTTAATTTCAATTTCTCTGGATTGCATATAGATGCTTTTCTTCCCATGCTACAAGCCTGTGAGCACAGTGATATAAATGACAACAAGCTACTGCAATGAGCTTATTTGTTTATTTGAGTCATTTTAGGCTTTTCTCATGAACTAGAATATTGTCCAAAGTTTATTGTTTTGTAATCTTGATAACTTGTACAGAACTGCCAAATTAGACACAAGATCATTTATGTATGAAAAGTGTACATCATCAAATTAATAATAGAACCTAACAGGAGCTTAATGAAACATTAGTGAATATATTTAAAAGCTAATTTTATTGCAGCCCCATGGACCCAGCCTTCTGGGAAGGGACAATGCCAGAATGTTTATACTGAGTAAGAAAAAAAGCTGTTACTCTGACATTGGTGATCCAGATTTGCCACCTGTAGTACCCCAAAGTAAGGAACACTTTGTAAGATTTTTATTAACTGCTGCATTACCAATGTCAGGATCTGAATGATTTTTATTTGAATAAATCATGGTGCTATTGATTGAATGAATGTATGAATAAATGTTTTTCTCAGGAAGTTGTTTCAAGAATTAATGGGTAGCATTCTTGACTAATGAAGTTTCTTGAAAGTGATGGATTCTTTAAATTAATTATCATGGCTGCCTAACTGATTGTAAAGGCACTTCTTGTGAGTAACTTAAATTGGAACACTATCCCATTATTATTATTTATACAGCTTGTTTGATCACTCATCTCATCAAAGTGAATTTTTGCAGTTCACAACAAAGCAACCCAATGATAATATGTTAAAAACATATATACAAACATATAAAAGGCATCCATAATAAATTTAAAACAAAATAATATGACCAGCAACAGAATCTATTCTTACATCAGCTTACTATTGCCAGACTCCCAAGAACTGCAGCAAAGCATGTCTTCAAAGCTTTCCCAAAGGCTGGGAGGGTTAGGGCCAACCTATGATCCAGGTAGATGATGATGCACAGGGCGGGCACCACAACAGAAAAGACTGTCTTCCTTGGCCTCAGCAGATAGCAATAGTGGATAACAGATAATCAGAGTTGGAGGGTACCTTGTAGTTATCTAGTCCAACCTCCCACCCAAGCAGGAGACTCTACACCATTTCTGACAAATGGCATTCCAATCCCTTCTTGAAAGTCTCAAGTGATGACACTCCCACAACTTCTGAGGGCAAGCTGTTCCATTGGTTGATTGTTCTCACTGTCAGAAAGTTTCTCCTTATTTCCAGGTTAAATCTCTCCTTGCTCAGTTTATATCCATTATTCCTTGTTTGTCCCACAGGCTCTTTAGAAAATAGCTTGACCCCTTCCTCTCTGTGGCAGCCCCTCAAATATTGGAAGACTGCAAGTCTCCCAAACTGCTATCAAACTGCCAAACTGCTGGCAGCCAGCAGTCAGCAGAAATAGCCTGTAGTACTGCATTCTAATCATTGTACTACCACGACTCTATAGAACATGACATTCTTCTGTAGATAGAACTCATAGCATGCCTTTCCCAGCTAGTTGTACATAAAGGAGTGTACCCAAAGGGAGATGATCCCTCATATAATCCAGTCTCATACCATAAAACTAAGATCTTGAATTGAATCAGGAAGAATATTGGAAATCAATATAGCTTTTGAAGCAGAAGTGTAACATGTGCTGAGAAAAAAATGCTCATAGTTGCCCATGCTGCCATATTTTGCACCAGATGCAGCTTCCAAATACACTGCAAGGGAACATTACAATAATCCATATCAGAGGTGATCATAGTATGAGTGTCTGTGAGCAGAATCTCCAGGTCCTGGGAGGTAAACAATTATAACTCCTTATAATTATTCTCCAAAGCTGCATAACAATAATATCTTAAACAATTCAACAGATGGCACATTGAAATTAACTTTTTGCAATTATAGTGTCCCTTTTATCATGAGTATTTTTAATCATTCCTTTCAGCAGTGTAAAGAGGCTTGTCCTTCATAATCATTATGTAGAAATCAGCATATAGCTCAAAAAATGTACTTACAAAAAGGCTCAGTTTTACAGGATTCCTACTGCAATCTTCATAACACAAACTGTGAATACAGGAAATGCTTTATTCATTTGTCATGTTATTTTTGCACATAAGAAAAAAGGAAAGACTGAATCATAGTCTGATTTCTGCTCCATAAGGCTTAAGTAGCCCATAAGATCTGGTTTGAGCTCCAAATACTTCTTCTTGTCATATCATCCAAAATATGGCCTACTTTCTAGTGCTGACAGAATCAAATATTATTTTTTTAGAATCCAAAACTGTGAATCTACCATCTTTGTGCAAGTGGTCTACCATCTGGCCTAGTCCTCAAAGTCAAAGAAGAAGGGAAAAAAAGGAAAAAGTTCCTTGAAATAAAGGTTAGGTGGCAAACCTAAGATACAAGTTCAGCCTCACTGAGATCAATGGAAAATGCAGGTGACAAATGCATACAGTTTGACTTGGTTTAATACAAATGCATACAGTTTGATTTGGTTTAATACTAGCGTTAATCAAAACCTAATTTGCAATTTCTAAAGCATTTCCTTCAGAGGAGTCTGTTTTTTACCTTATTGGTGTCTGGTTGTTTTTTTTAAATATCTCAGTAAGCTATTTAAGCTTACAAATTGCACTAGACTTATGATTGGTCAATTAGCAACCATTCAAAGCTAAGCCAGAGCCAACCCCCTAAAAAAGATACTTACAACCAAGTTCTGAAATTCTGATGAGTGCCCCCTCTAGAGTCACATGACTGGATTTGAGGTGGTCAGCAACTGGCCCTCACTTATAGCTGTTTGCAGCATCCCACATCATGTGACTGCGATTTATGTTTTTCCCCAAAACCAGTGCTTACTTCTGATTTTCAGCAAAAAAGGCCCCATAGAGAACAATGGGTTTGCTTAACAACCATTGAAAGCAAATTAAAATTGGGTCAGTCACTGGTCAAAATTGGGTCAGTTTACACCATCATATAATGGCCAGGCTCCATTACAGCCATAGTCAAAGACTGCCTGTACTTGATTGTTTAAAGGTATTACTAGTGATGTCATTTACCATTCATTTCTGTTATCCTGACTTCTGTCCAATGACTAATGGCAGAGGATCTCTCATGGTTTCCTCCTGTGGGATTTAATTGAATTATGGGAAGACAGGGAGAGGGCAGACTACTGGCAAAAGTTTGTACAACAATTGCATGTCATTTGGCCATTTCACAACTAAATAAATGCAGTAATTCAGCCAATGAAAACAGTATCAACATTCTCTCCCCAGTTGGAAGTACTTTTAAATTCTCTTATCACATTGAAAGAAAGTTGCCTCACACCCCACCTCATCAAAAAGCCCAAGGAACATTTTCAGTATGATAGTCCTTCTCCATATCTAAAATAGGTGGGGGTTTTTAATTACTTGCCTTTGCTTCCTACCAAAGCTTTCCATTTGTTGCATGGGACTTGCATATTCTCTCTTTTTCTTGATACAATACTACTGATGCGAATCATCAAATATTGACCTTTATTTTTCTTTTTGTGCCAAGGAAGAGTCTGTTGATTTGTGTTACCAGTTTAACAGACGGAGGAAATTAGGAGATATTAATGACAGAGACAGAGATATTGCAGCAAAACTAAACAGTAGATTTTTTTTATAAGAATCATCTTCTCTCTTTTTCTAAAAAATATTTTATCTACTGTATATTTATAATGAAAAAAGTTTCCAAGATTTATTTTAGTTTCCTCTACTTCCTCCAAGATAGAAGTGTAGATGTCAATCATTTGTTGTGTGCAACCAGGGGTGAATATAGAATTTTCAATTGACAAGAACAATTTCATACATAAGACTTTCTTTCTGCCCACTCCCAGATCAAGTATAAGAATAGAAAAATACTGTAGAACTGTATCAAAATCTATTTCATTGAGGTCTGCATCAGGGTTGTGTTTGACCTTGGGGAGGCCAGGGAGGCATGGCCAGTTTGACATCATTCGTGTTGAAGGCACCTGTGGTCCGAGTGCTCTGCCCGTAAAAACGGGTTCCCGAGCTCTGTTTTCAGCTGTGATGGCCTCCTGCAGCACTCTGCCAGCAAAAACTGAGTTCTCCTGAGTTCTGTTTTTGCTGGCAGAGGGCTGCAGGCCAGATCTTCACTGTTTCCAAGGTGGCCCTGTGGGCCAAATCTAAGTACCCCATAGACCAGATCCAGCCCCTGGGCCTTGAGTTTGACACCCCTACTGTAGAGTTTCAGTAATTCCTTTGTAGCTCTTTGACCTCTTTCTTTTTCCTTTTATGAACCTGTAGTCCCTTAATTTGGGAGAGTCAGAGAGACTGGATGGAACTGAGCATTTACTGGCCAAATGCCTTTCCTGATGCCTCTGTGGAATTCTCAGCACATTTTTTTTTCTTTATACATAGAAAACAAGAGAAACATCTGCCACTACCTAGGATTGAACCTTCTGAGAGGGAGGCGAGCATCTTCACTACTAGGCTACCACATCAGTCATGACGTTCTTTGACTTCCTTATTTGTCTGAAAATGGCTCAAAGTTGTATCCATTTCTATCTTACCCATTTCGAGTTAATGAAATTTCAGGGATTAGAACAAGGCCAAGGAAATCCCCATATAATGAACATTCTATAGCTGTGTGGCAAATAGAACTCCTATGCACTTTAAGGTTCAGTGAGCTTTCTATTTCGAGACAGCAATGCTTTAAATAGAATTTATGTCTTGACTGAAAGATTGTATAACACTATTGCACAGACATGCAATTTCATACCAAGATAAGATGCTTATCTGCTCTACTCTGATGTTTCAGAACATAACTTGATGTACTTTTACTATGTTTCTGGGACCTTTTACTAATTTGAAAAAAGAAAAATTCATTCACACTTCTCTCTTCTACAATGGCACAAGTAAGAAAATGGTTGCTCTTGCCATGCAAATAATAAGGAAACAGTAGAAGAGGGTAATGTTTACATTTGTTCTGTGTGTGAAAAACCATTGTAGAGTGTTTTTACCCTGTGATGTTCCGAGAAATATCTTTGCCTTGTGTCCCTTCTCTAGGCTAATTTTCTTTCCATTGTTCTGCAGTTTTCAGTGCTTATGAATTGGTTTCACTGAGAACTTACAGTGAACAATGGTCTGGCTACATCATAAGACAAGATAGGGTATGTTATACAGTTTACTTCTTGTCTCATTTGCAAGTTCCTGGAGGAACCCCATTCAATCTTGATGATTTTCACACCATGCACGTTCAGATCTATCAGTGCATTGCTTTCATTTTATCCTTGGAAATGCCCCTCACTATCTCAATACAGCTGTTCCAGGGATAAAATTGATAATAGAATAGATCCACTGTGAGATTAAAATTCAGTTAAGTCTTTTAAAAGTTTCTTTAATGTAATCAGTATTTGAGCACATTCTTCGTCAAAAGATAGTACTGGACATATTAATGAACAATATTAGAAACTATATACTAGGTATCAAGTGAATAAGAAATTTCTGTTGTACCCTGATAATGGGGAAAGTGGATTGGAACTCTGGGCTGTAAAGCGAGAGTGAATGTAATTCACAAGTATGCAAGTCTGGCCCTATTTTCATTGATGAAGAGTTGGATAAAGCGCCAGATAGATTATGGTATTGCTGTTAATATGTAATTTAAAGAGGCAATTCCACTATCTATGGAAAGGGTATCTCCGTCAGACTTCTCTTACTATCTATCTTCATTCATTCTACCAAGTTGCAGCAAAGGGACAGATGAGACTAGCACTGTTTCTACTGAAAGACTGTTTTTAATTGAATCCCATCACTTTTGGACAGCTATTGTAGGAATTTTATAAATAAGAAATAGAAATGGTGCTTTTTGTACGGAGGGCCGGCAACTGGAATAAATAAAATAAAGCAAATGAACCATTTCATTATTTTTAATATACAGTAACTCAGTTCAACTTATCACTGTGAAAAATTGCAGGACACCTTTACAGGAAGTTTGGAAAACATTCCTTGTTGAAAAACATAGTTTTGACTCTGCAAAGGCCCAACAGTGCAGTTGATACAGAACACAAATCGCAAACAGGCAGAGTATTCAATTACTGGGAAAGCAGATGCAAAGTCCTGCTAGCCAAAGGGAAAAGCAAAGGCACTTTGGATTGCTGTGTGCCAGGCAGACTCCTGTGGTGCATACTTACATGCTTGCCTAAACAAAGAAGTTTTTGTCTCTATAGCATCTTGAATGCATGCAAATGTACTAGGTTCCCTTCTGGGCAGTAAAATAATTCTCCCAGTTTAGAGGAATTAAAGCTCCACTTTATAAAACATTATTGAGAGTGTGATCAACTGAGTGACAGTTTTTACCTGAGGCACTGCAGGAAGCAGTATACTGAAGAGGGTTTAAGGAGATGTAGCTCCACACTCAAGGGTGGCATCTTTCTGGCTGCATTGTGCCAAATCTAATCCTGATCATGTGATGCTGCGGTTAGCTTCTTCAAAACAAGTTGGCAGAGGATGAATTTGCTTTCGAATTTCACACTGACTCAAAATATGTGTTTGATAATGCAGTTAGGCATTGTTCAAAGTTTGAATCAATAGTCTTCTAATATACTTCCTTTTTTAAGTTAGAAGAAAAACAATCTAATATCCTCCAGATGTTTTGGATTTTGCTTTCCATGCACTCCAGGAAACATGGCCAATGGTGACTGATTATGTAGTTAAAACCATCTGAGACACTAGGTTCCTGTTACTATTTTATATAACAATATGTACTTTTTACTTATTTTAAAAAGTGCAAATCCAGACATAATAGAGGCCTCCTATTCATCTGGTTTAGAGGGATCATAAACATTTTTCTCCAAAAGCTAGTTTTACAGCATCATTAATTAAGAGGAAACTCAGTTTGATGTAGTGCCTAAGCCACTGCAGAAATTAGGAGACTGTGAGTTTTAGGCCTCCCTTAATCACCCTGCCAGACTTTATTGTGATTTTGGACCAGTCAATTTCTCTCAGCCCAACCAACCTACCTACCTCCAGACTTGTTGTTGTGGGGAAAACAGGAGTCAGGAAAATCATGTATGCTCACCACTATCACTTGACCAAATAGTTAATCATTTATTATTAACTCTGACTCTGTTGTTACATCCTCAAGCCCCCATTCCTTTAATCTTAAACTATCTACTATTGACCTCACCCTATTCCTAAGAGGTCGGTAAGGGGTATGCATAAGTACACAATCATGCCTACCATCCCTGTCTTATTGCCCCCATTTATTCTTACCTATTTCCTGTATTCATGCTCATGTTACTCTTATACCTATTATCTTATAAGCAATTGACAAATCAAATAAATAATATAAAAACTGTTATTGTTATTATTTAACTTTACAATAGATCTTATCATACCTTAGAGGATAAGGAAAATATGCAAGAACTATATTTTCAGCAAAAAGGGCTGAAACTGTCCAAACAATGAGATAACTCTCCGAAGTGACTCAAAGAAGTCTGCAGCCAGGTAAGATTTGTGCTGGAGGAAGCAGGAGAAGTAAAAGTGCTGGCTGAGCCAAGACAATAACAACTCTTAAATACCCTGGAAACTGAACTGTTTGAATTGCCTGAGGATATATTGTTTCCCAAAGAAGATTGGAAAGCAGCGGTGAAAGCTGTCAAGGGAAAGTTTTTTTTTTCTTCACTCTCCCTCCCCATAGAAATAGCAGACGGAGATCTGGAAAATCTACTTGGGCATCGAAGGTAATTCAATTTGAAATTTAAAGCCAAGGAATAAAGGATTTCTGGACATTGGATTTAAAAAAAAATTAAATTTCTTTTTATTTTTTATAAGGGGAAGGGAAGAGATAAAGACTCATTTTAAGATTGTACTGAAGGAGATTGCTTTGAGCCTATAAGAACAGGATTAAAAGACATTAAGACTTATAGAAGATCATCTTGGAAGTGTGTATTTGAATTCTACCCTAGGAGGTGAAAATATAGAAAGAAGAAAGTGCTAAATGAAACTGTTTGCTCTGATTTGTTTTGCTTTGTGATTTTGAGATTTCTGTGAATTTTTGTTTAAATAGGGGGGGACTAAAGACATCAGCGTTGTGTTAAAAAAGAAAGAAAGAAAAAATGGCATTATCTTTTGAAGGACTACAAATGAAATTTCAAAAACTGAAAAAAGAAGATAAGGGCGCTTCTGGATCTATCTTTCACTTTTTGGAAATGTCGATTTCTACCTATCAAGAAATACGACAACAACAGGAAGACTGGGATGAAGGAGAAGAAGCCATCTTTAATGGACAAACACACTTAGTGGAGGAAGAAAAGCGGAAGGGGGGCAAGGAAAAGATGAACTTAGAATTTAAAAAAGCAACCAAGAAAAAGAAAAAGGAGATGAAAAAGCGATATGATGTCAGAAAGCAACAGAAAAGAGAAATACAACAGAGAGGGAAGACTAAGAGAGTGAAATTGGAGAGATGGGGGTGTCAAAAAGTTAGAATGGAGAAGAAAGAAAGGGGGAAAGGAAAGAGAAGTTATAAAGGCTTTAAACAAGATGCTAAAAAATGATATTTTTTTTCAGAGATAAGGGGTGAGATAATTTTTTAAAAATGATTCTGCAAAAGTACATAAGAATGCATTGTAGACATTAGTATTTGAAGCTGAGTTAGAAAATTATAAGATTATATGATTTAAAAATGTATTAAAGGGAAGTCATGATTTAATTATAGAGTTTAATTTCTTATGAAATATTATCTTTACTGTTTAAAAATTAATAATAGAATTCAATTTCCTATGAAACATTGTTTTTACTATATTATAAATTTAATATTTCTTTTTTACTTGTTTTTAGTTTTATTATTACTTATTAAACTCAATATTATTTGTTTGTTTTACTATTTTGAAATGTAATACTTTGAATGTACGGAGCAGAATCAGCACAGAAAATATGTATTATTTTAAGTGTTATTTAGGGGGAAGATAAAAAGTTGTCATACTTCAATCTGGGTTTACAGGAGAAATATTGTTTTAGATAGAAAGGATAAGTAGGTGATTGAAAGAAAACAGACCAAAGATGCAAATATAATTATTTAATTGAGTTGGAATAAATAAAATAGAATTAAAAGAATGAGTAGGAGAGAGAAAATATATGGAAAATAGAGAATGCCAAATAAGATATGAGATGGTATATTGCGTATAAATTTTGATTGATGTCTGTATAAAAAGAGTTAACTCGGGGTAAACCACCTTCCAAAAAGAAGTTTTATATATTTATGTTTTGTGTAATGTTGGTTTAAGTCTGACAGGATGTGGAAGAATACTAATGAAAATATATTCAATGAGTATATATTTTTAAGGCAGAAGAAATATGATTAAATAGAAGGAAAGGGAGTAATAAAGAAAAGTTTTGAAAAGATATGAAGTTGATTAGATAAGATAAATATATATATAGAAGTGTGATAATTTGGAATTATCTTCTTTTTAAATAAGATGGTTTATTTGTTTCTTCTAGAAAAGATATTTTATCTTACTACATCCTATGTTTTGTTTGTGTGTGTTAAAAAAAATTAATAAAGTTTGTTAAAAAAAAAAAGAAGTGACTCAGACAAATACCTCCCTAATTCCTAAAAATGTAAAAAGTAGAAAGAGGTGTAGCAGAATCAGGCTTGTAAGTTTCTATTATATCTAATTTCAATTAAAGTAGTTTTAGTCTTCCTGTTCAATTTCGTGGTCTGGTGTACTCTGACCAAGAGCTGACCCTCTTAATTAAACCACAATATTTTATTGCCAATATCTTTTGTTGATAATGTATTGGAGAAAATGTACTTTTTCTGCCCTGCAAAAAGTTTGTAGATCTATTTTCTAACTTCTGTAATGCTTAAATCTAGGTATTTTCAACAGCTATATTAGGAATAGGTACATAGATCATTTTATTGAGAAATTTGCATTCTGTTAATGGAGTCACTTTTAATGCAGTTTTCATCTAACCTGCCAGAATTGGAACCTGTCACTGTGAATCCATGAACTATTAATCTGACTGAAAATGCGGCCAAGTGCCTGTTTCTCCTGAATTCTGTCCCTATCAAAATAGGAAATCATTTTGTTCCTAAAGAAGCCACTCTTTGTCAGACCAGATAGAATGGAGATATCAAATGATTCCTTTTATGGATCCATTTACTATTACAAAGTATTTAAGAGACCAGGAGGCAGCTCATTCAGTTGTACATTTGCTAGTTATGGATGTTAATTGTAATATTGTTTGAGAGAAACACAGCCATTTCTCTTTTTTTTATTTTTGCCTCTTTCAGAAAAAAGAATTTGCAGAGAAGAATGTTTGGCATTTTGCTATCACAACAGAAAAGTACTATGCTGCACAAGAAATCCTTGGACTAAAATCCCAGCAAAAACAATAGATTAAATTAGAGGTTCCCAATATTTCTAGTGATTGAAAACAAAGAATAATGATCTGTTATTACAAATCAAGTCCAACAAGAGAATATTTTAAATGAATGTACCAGTTCTGGAAGGAACAACATGAAGAACAAAATGGAGGCATGGGAAGACAAAGTACTACATGGCCAGTATATTTAAAAAAATAGCGGGGAAAGAAGATAACAAGAAGACCTGGCAATGGCTAAAAGCATGAAAGTTGAAGAAAGAGAACAAGGGACTAATTCTGGTTGCACAAGATCAAGTCTTAAGGACAAGTGCATACAAAGCCATAATTGAGCAACAGAGAGTAAGTGCTGCCTTTGCAAAGAAACTGAAGAAACAGTGGACCACCTGGTAAGTTGATTTCCCAGACTGACTACAAACAACGGCACAACAAAGTAGCAACAATGGTGCATTGGAAGATCTGCAAGAAGTATCTTTTGCCTGCAAGCAAAAAACTATGGGACCATAAAATAGAGAAAGTCATAGAAAATGAAGAAGTTAAATTCCTCTGGGACTTTAGAATTCAGATAGACAGGCACTTGCCATATAATACCCTGACTTAACAATTGCCAATAAGAAAGTCAAAAAAAAGTCTGGATAGTTGATGTGGCAGTGCCTGGAGACAGCAGAAAAGAAGAGAAAGAATCAGAGAAGATAACAAAATACAAAGGCCTACAAATAGAAATAGATCAACTGTGGCAATGGCAAACAAGGGTAGTACCATTAGCAACAGGTGCCTCGGGTGCAATCACAGAACCACTGGAGCACACTTGAACACCACTGGCATTGACAAATTTGCCACCAGTTGATTACAAAAGATGGCTTTACTGGGAACAGCTTCAATCCTGAAACAATATCTGTAACACCATCCAACATCCAGATCTGACTATCCCAAGTAAGGACTCAATAGGTAGATAAAAATGCCAAACCCAGTCCCAACATCTGGCTGACTGTGTGATAATAAATAGTAAAATAATAATAATTAAGGCATGGATCAGGGCTGTGAACATCTGTCTTTAGAAAAGAGTGGATCACAAATAAGAAAGTGATAGAAAACACAAGGTGTACCCCATTATCTCTATTCATTGTTATGCTAGCTTGAGGTGGGCAGAATTGAAATCTATCAACATCTGGAAGGCCATAGGTTTCCCAGTCTTATATTATAGCAAAAGTCATCAGGTTCAGAAATACACCTCTTTCAGTGGGAGAGAAGAAAAACCATGCATCAACTTCCATCTGTAAACATTATCTATCTGGCCACAGCTTCCAGAAACTGGTTCAGCTTTCAAGCTTAGAAAACTTGGAAACAGTATTTTTGCTGTTTATTGTACAATATCTAAAAACAATAATGTTGTGATGGTTTGCAGTTATGGAACAAAGCCAGATTTTATCTAAAAGCTGAAGATAGATAGGCAGTAGGACTAGAATTGCCAGTAAGCTCAGCAAATAAATCTTCACATGACCCATAATGATGTGATTGTTGACCCACATGAGCTACAGCTATTAAAATTGTAATCTAAATATTTATCTCACTTTACTGTTTATCTTTATTTATTCCATGCCTGATTATAGTATTGCTTATATAATACTGTATAAATAAATTCATAAATAACTACAGTTTGAGAAGCAATGAGCTGTGTTAGTAACCTCTCTGCAATGCTATCAACCTATTGCATTTCTTCACTTCACTAGCAGCGGGTGCACAATGGTATATTTGTACATTTATTTCTCTGACTTGTGATATTCCCAGAATCAAAGATATACATGTCTTCCGAACTGTGCTTCTCTAAAAAACTGGCAGAGATACATATTCTGTTGATCAACTGTTGTGTTATGCATTTGCTCACTTCTGCGGAAATCAGTTGGATTTAGTCTTGGATTCTTCCTCTTTACAAACAATGCTCATCATTCATAGATCTACTGAAGCAAGGCAGCAACTGTGTGCTTTGCTTAGGCTATAAAGCAGCCATTAATTTGGTTTAATATCCCAGGAAAACAATTATTAAGATGACTTTTTCTTTGGTATAGAAGTAGTTCAACCGAATTCTTATATACCATAAACTAAGATAGAAAATAGGCATTAAGCTTTTAAATCCCTACAACAAGAAGGAGGCATAATGACCAAATGATAATAGGAGGGAACAACTCAATGCATTGTGTCTTTATGTTTTCTATTTCACATTGTGCAAGTATATTCAGGAGCAATTCAGCACTGAGGGAAGCCACCTACCTTCATCCCACTACAATTAACGGACTGAAACCTTTGGAAATGTAAGAACGGAAGAACATACAGAAATGTAAACACAGTCTATGTTAAGAGTAAAATAGGGAGACATATATTGGATCTTTTTAACCTAACATTGATCCAATGTCTTCTAGAGCTTTTCCTTGGCTTTTATTTCCCATGCAAAGACATGCATGTCAATTGTGAGCATGACATTAAATGCAATATTCAGTTTGGCATTTTATGTGTTATTTGTTTACATGTCTCCCATCTGTCTTCCATCCGTTGATGACAAAATATGAGCTCTGATATTTAGACAAAGAATATACCACAACTTCTCACAACAGCATTGTTGTAACTATGTATCATTGCAACTATGTATCATTGCAACTATGTATCATTCGTGTGTTTGCAACATTGTATCATTCACGTGTAATCATTAACTTCTGTCTCTTCAGTGACCTTTGCAAGGCACGTACAAGGGACAAGGAGCTAGACGGTTGTTAATAAGCTTATCCACATTGTAAATAATCTGTCCGGTATGCAGCTTTGTAAACATGCACATCCTGATGAGATTACCATGTTTGACTTGAGCTTTGATTAAATCATTTCCTTGTAAAAAAGCACAATAAAAGAGCGTGTGCCAAGACATTCGGGGCACGCTCATCAAGAGGAAACTTCGCTTTCTGTTGTTTCTCTTCCCTTCGCTCCCTATCATGAGCCGCCCATCAGATGCGGGATGGCAGATACCGCATTCTGGTGACCCCGACGTGATTCCCTAAGGGGGATACGTTGCGACGCGCCCATATCTTATCAGCTCGATGGGAGCTGTGCATCGCCAGGCCTAAAGCGAATTGCACATCATCGGATCTGAAACACGGTCTCGACTTTCGTAAGTATGGGTGGAAACTTTTCTCAACAACAGACGCAGCATCTGAAGGAATTGAGGGAGTTAGTCGCTTCTTCTTCTAAATATTCTGCTAATTTAAAGGGCTCGCCTGTAAAAGTGAAACCTATTGCTACATTATTGGCTTATGTGTGGCAACATTGTCCCAATTATTCAGAGGAAGGGTCCTTAAAAATTTCCACTTGGCAAAAAATTGGTGAACATCTCCATAGTCCTCCTCGTGCACCTATTGGCATTTTGGTCACTTGGAGGAAAATTATGGAGGCTTTAAAAGTCCATTATAAAATAGAAGCAGGGAGTGTGTTTGAATCTCCCCCGCCAAGTTATGATAACTTTTCAATTTGCTCTAACTCAGGCAGAAGCTGCTGCCATTATTCAACAATGCCCCACATGTAGTAAGCAAGGACATTCCATTCCCATAGGAGTAAATCCTAGAGGATTAAAAGCTTGTGAAATTTGGCAAATGGATGTAACTCAGTATCCACCTTTTGCCCCTTGGAAATATTTGCACGTTTCCATCGATACATATTCAGGGTTTATTCTGGCTACTCCTCAAAGGGGAGAAACTGTAAAACATGTCATCAATCATTCAATTCGTACCTTTGCCTCTCTGGGACATCCAAAAGAAATCAAAACTGACAATGGACCTGCCTATACAAGTTCTGCGTTCCAGGACTTCTGTAACAGATGGGATGTAACCCACAAGTTTGGGATTCCCTACAACAGCCAGGGGCAGGCTATTGTGGAACGAGCGAACTTATCTCTGAAACGTGTTCTTGATCGATATTCATTGCGGGAAAAACCCCCGAACTTCCCAGCATTGCAAAATTCTCTTAATATTTGTCTTTACACTTTAAATTTTCTCAATCTGACTGGCATTCCTCCCACTTCTGCTGCTTCGCGTCATTTTTCCTCCCCCTCACCCCCGCCTAACAGACCTCTGGTATATTATCGCAGATTGCCAGATCCTGCCTGGCAGGGTCCTGCTGAGCTTCTCACTTGGGGACGAGGCTACGCTGCGATCTTACTGCCAGACAAAACCACTTGCTGGATCCCTGGTAGGGCGGTTAGACCCTATCATGGGAATTCCTCCACTACATCTGTATCTTAAAACTCTTCCTGATATTCTTGCCTATACCTTCTTTGCAATTTCTACCTTACTTCAACAAAACCTATGCTTCCTGTCAAAAGACTATTTGTGTTAAAACCATTTCATTAACAGAAGGCTATTATACTTGCTCCATGTGGGTACGTCATGAAAATGCTACCCGTAGTTTTCACTCTGTCACTTCTGTTTTATTTAAAGAACACTCTACCACTCGCTCTTTTGTTCCTTCTTTACTCTTCCTATGGAAAGGAACCTTAAAATCTTTTCCTCTATTCAATCTAAAACATAGGGGGACCTAAATGTCCTTATATTGTATTATGGGTTTCCCCACCCCAACTAACATCCTTGATGAATTACCAAATTAATCTTCATTGTCATTATTATAATTATTATCCTTTTTCTACTAATTGAATTCCCTCCTCATTTCGTAAATGTTCTACAACTAACTTGTCCATAGCCCTCTCTCCTGCTTGTGATGTTTTTATATACCCGAACTCTGATCCTGTCAACAAACGACGCTTCAAAAGAACTGTCCATGACGATCCGCAGAAGCCTCATAGAAGATATAATATTACTTGGACTATAACTGACTTTCAAGGCGTTCGTTTAAGTTCTACAACCAATTTTTCTCGCATAGAAGACTTCTACCCACCACTTCAATTCGATTTGGCAGACACACCCACACAACCAGGGGATATTCTGCAACCTACACCACTTCAGGAGGAACTTTAACATCACGCCTGAAAGGAATGTATTTTATCCCTGGCAATAATTTTGTTTGGACTTGTTCCACCGGTCTCATGATATGTGTCCACGGGGATGAAATTGTTAAATCTAAATCATTTTGCATTCAAGTATGGCTTGTATGTATAACTCTGATGATTTTATATCCCTACAGGTACCCATGGAATACCCCCTTCTGCAAAAAAGATTTAGATCCGTTAATTTTTAAAACAAGGGGGATTGTGTGCTACGCTTAAAGAAGAATGTTGTTTTTATGCTGACAGCAGGGGGGCTTGTTTTCTATTTAGCCATGGTTTACAACCTTTTTAACTGCATTGGCAGGATCATTAATAATCACTATATTGATATGTATTATAGGACCTTGTTGTTTTAATAGAATATTGCAATTTTTTTTAAAAAAAATTAATTATCCTCCATAACTACTGATGTTAATGTGCTATTGCAAGCTCATGTTATATCCTCAACACCAGACGAAAAAATGTCATTGCTGAGTTACCGCTTCTTGGACAACCCTGACGCTGACGGGTCGCACTCTTGCCTAGATGACGGGGACAGCGAACATTTCAGAAAAATGGTTCCTGTCTTCTCGGACGAGGAAGAAGACTCGTCATAAATAATAAAAACAGAGGAGATGTTGTAACTATGTATCATTGCAACTATGTATCATTGCAACTATGTATCATTCATGTGTTTGCAACATTGTATCATTCACGTGTAATCATTAACTTCTGTCTCTTCAGTGACCTTTGCAAGGCACGTACAAGGGACAAGGAGCTAGACGGTTGTTAATAAGCTTATCCACATTGTAAATAATCTGTCCGGTATGCAGCTTTGTAAACATGCACATCCTGATGAGATTACCATGTTTGACTTGAGCTTTGATTAAATCATTTTCTTGTAAAAAAGCACAATAAAAGAGTGTGTGCCAAGACATTCGGGGTGCGCTCATCAAGAGGAAACCTCACTTCCTGTCGTTTCTCTTCCCTTCGCTCCCTATCATGAGCCGCCCATCAGATGCGGGATGGCAGATACCGCACAGCATATTGAATGCAATAAAACAAATAAAAATGCATCTTTATGGAAAGTGCATCCATCTTACAGCCAAACATTTGGCATGCAATATAAAAGGAAATGTCATGCAAAGAAGTCATTTAGGGCTTTTGTCTTGTCTTAACAGAAATCGGCTGATAGCCTAGTATTAGATGATAGCCAAGAGTTGAACTTTCTTGCCCCTTCCTGGTTTGGAGGAGGCAAGGTATGCATTGTCTTATCAAATATAGGGAGATCATAATCTGACAGTTCAAAAATCACAGCTCTCTTTCTTACAGTCCCTGAAATCATGGTACCAAAATATTTCCTTTCATTTAGTGTTAAGAGAAGAATTATAAATTGATCTTTTTTAATGCAATTAATTATCTACAACTACAAATAAAAATCAAAGAACAAAAATTGTGAATACAAAATATAAAAATCTATCTAAACAAATGTGATTATAAAGAAGAGGAAATCTAGATTTAAAAAAAGAAACAGAAGACACATTAATTATTCTATCTTTCTATTAAAAGAATTATATTAACAAGAATTATATATGCAGCAATGTAGCACTGATGAAAATTGTGTAATGAAATGTCTGCAACAAAACAAGAACCTCAGAGAGAACCCCTCAGTTATATCTATATAAATAAAATATAATGTTTACAGCTTAATTTTTAAAGAATAAATTAACTCTAATTCACATAAAATTATATTGTCTGATTTTTTTTCTGAAAAAGAGTCACCCTTTTTCAAAATGTGCAGCTCAATGTATTATCATAAGATCTTTGCCACTATTTGTACTTCCAGGAAAGAAATGGTGAAGTGAAGATAGCTCTGTTAAAATTGGAACCAACACCCACAGCAGAATGAAGAGCCAGTGAGAAGACTGGCTATTTATAATTCCTCTTCAGGCAGGGAGAGGACTTCAAATTACTCACAGGTGCTCCAGCTGTTGCTCCATGCAAGAGGACCACAAGACATTATTCTACATTGGGTTTAGAGCTCTGGAAGATGAAGGAATAAATAGCCAAAGGGTGATTAGAATTCTGATTTTGCAAAGTGAGAAACCGACTAGGAGTCCAGATGGATTTGAAACAAGTTTTTGGAATTAAGTATAAGAATCCTTCCCATGGGAAAATGCTTTTGTGTTGTTGTTGTTGTTTTTAAAGATAGAATTGAACTTTGAAAATTGGACAGAGAAGAAAATAGAAAGAATCAAAGATGACAATTTAAAAAAGAACACTTAAATTTGACTTACTAATGAAGCAAAATCGATGGGATGCATTGAAGGTTATTTGTGAACAATTGTGATGGCTTCCCCACATACCAGCTCTGATGATGAGGAAGAAACAACTATGGGGATTTGGATGGGTGGTGGTGGTGGTGCAAAGAAACACCAGGAAGTTGACAAAGTCTCCAAGCCAGAAGTGGAGAGGCCAGGCATTAGCGGAGGGCTCACTGGAGGGACAACTGGACAAACATCTAGCTGGAGGGAAAAAAGGAGAGGTGCAGATGCAGCTGGACAACTCGACCCCCCCTCCAAAAGTACAGATTGTAGAAGTTGCACAGCTGCAGCCAGCCAGTGAGGATGAGGTAGACTTGCCTCCTCCACCTGATCCACAAATGCACAGTGTGGAATGGGAGCAGGTGCAATGGAGGTCAGTGAGGCTACTCACAAGAAGGCAGCCTCACCCTTCCTGATGAGCTTCGTCACCAAGCATTTATTTAGTCTGATGAGTGGAGCAGGGGGTTGTTGGAAACAACTGCCCATTATCTTGTTGTGTGCATGCCTTTTCTTTGTGACTTCAGTTTAAGTGGACTGTGCTACATTTGGACTTTGGGTTTTCGCGTGGATTTTGGACTCATACTTTGGACTTCAGACTGGAGCTGGATTGTGGACTTTGCAGACTCTTTGCCTTGCCTTTGCTTTTATTTTTGAATTTGGTGTCCTTGTGCCTAGAATAAGCAATAGGACTTTGCCCCGGGTATAAGTTGCAATCTGGGAAATTCATATTAAGGGCCTAGATTATCAATAAAGTGCTTAAAATTCTTGGGCATGTTGTGTCTATGGACTGAAACAGGGCAACAATGGACCCACAAATTAATTTTATGAATGTTTGCCATTATAGATACAATTTGTCAAAAATATGCTATGGATAATGAACAAGTTTTACACGGCAAGACAGTAACTGATTGCAAAGCAAATTTAAAAGTTTGCAAAGCTGCAAGTTTAATATGGAAAATGATGCTAAAATTGGACATACAAATGTAAATTAATGTCTTAATAATTAAAATGGATATATAAATAATAGACCAATAGGGTGACCTGGATAATCTTCCCACATTCATTTTACAAAAGAGGCTTGCTAAAATTTTGAAGAATTTTGTGAAAAGGCACAAAGAAATGAATAAAAAAATCACATTCTATGATATTATTTGAAGTGAAATAAGATTAAGATTGTTAAAAGTAGAAGAAAGGAATATAAAGTTGGTTTATTTGATCAAGGTTCAAATAGATATGTTGCTATCTTTGGTAATCCTTAATGGATATTTCCTGACATGGACTGAAAAAAAATGAAGTTTTAAGGATCTGTTTATAGCCAAGAGATGAAATGTAGGAAGAAGATATACTTTAAGAGATGATAAGTTTCTAAAAATGTTTATATGTATTGTGATGAAGGGAGAAGTCATTTCTCTGTTTTTCTTTTTTTTTCTTTACTATATTCTTTTTTTATTTCCATTGTGCTTGCTATTTTTCTTTTTATTCTTTAATTTTATTTACCTTTTACTAGTTTTTAATTTAATTTTAAAGAGAAAAGTCAAACCTTTGGACCTTTATAAATATATAGCCTCATAACTAATGGTTTTGCTCAAACATGTGTCCTTGCTCTCAAATTATAAAAGAGATTTTTCCACACTTCATTTCAAATTTCCAAAATGTGGCTGGGCTAAATATGTATTCCTTCATTTAATTTATATATAACTTTTGCTCTAGGAGCTCAAGATGATGTACCTAACACCCCAGCTTCATTTTTCTCACAAGAGAGAGGGAGAGACAGGGAGGGAAGGAAGGAAGAAAAGAGAGATAATGACAAAAAAAGAAAACAGACCCAATCAGTGAATGTCTCTGACTAAGGGTAGATCTGAAAATGAATCTTCCCAGATTGTCTGTTTCACTTATACAAAACATCATTTAAAACAATGAGCTATAAAAAATACGATAAGAATTCACTCTAATGAAAAATATGCCAAATATCATAGCTTTCATTAAATTTCATACTCCTATTTCTCCAGTAATTTTTGAAGACAAACATCTAAGATCTTCCCAATATGATGGTTAAAATTTAATTTTTTTTCTTGACTTGGAATAAAAACAAAAGTAGAATGGTATTAATTGAAAATTAAGAAAATGCTGTTATCCAAGCTAAAGTATTCGTTAGAGCAGCATTGCCATCTAGTGGTCAGAAAAGTAACAACCACCACTCCTGAGCAAGTTGTTTTCACTTGAAGTGGTCAAGCCCTTTATGACCTCAAAGCTATATTAAGACCTACACAGACAGAGACATACAGACACATACAGATACAGATACAGATATACACAAGCACATACAGATAAGCACACAGACACATGCTACATACCACACACCACACATTATACATGGAGTCAGCTAAACTACAAGGAAAATCAGATTAGATGTTTCTTAATATATTTCTTGGCAGAGCATGATATGAGTGAAACTAAGGTAATACTGATCATTATATGTATATTTATTCCATGGTAATTTTATAAATAAAAATATAGCCACTCTTGATACATTATAATTCACTAACATTCATTTGGCTGTTCCCTTCTTATCCTCAGAGGTTTGATAAAATTGAAATCTAAATTAGTTTTGAATATAAAATGAATAATTAATCTTATTGGAGTTTAAAAATGGATTCTTGTACAACATATCGAGTATCATTCTAAAGAAATACTCTGTGATTAAAGAAGATATCTATTGAGTTACTGGTGGAAGGGGAGACCAGGAGAGAGCATAATAACTCAATGATGCATCTCCAAAGCAGAGGTGGTAATCAGCAGGTTCTGACCAGTTCTGGAGAACGGGTAGCTAAAATTTTGAGTAGTTGAAGAGAACTGGCAAATACCACCTCTGACTGGAGATTTTACAGTATCTTTCCCTAGCCACGCCCACCAAGCCACACCCATACAACCAGTAGTAAAAAAAATTGAATACAATCACTGCTCCAAAGAAATAGTAAAA
The DNA here is from genome assembly GCA_033807585.1 of Hydrophis major. NCBI lineage: Eukaryota > Metazoa > Chordata > Lepidosauria > Squamata > Elapidae > Hydrophis > Hydrophis major. Next base: position 47,893,999 of record CM066331.1, read on the forward strand.
GTAGAAAAGAAATGCTACCTTTATCATGTCTCCCTAGCTCTATAATAATTACTTTGTCTGGTTATAATGCTATAGAATTAGTACACAAGTTTGTCAAACAATCTGCTATTTTACACATTGAGATACCAAACACTCTGTCTGTGGTTTCAGGATGTAAAGTAACTTCTGAACCATTCAATCTGTCACCCTGTCACCAAACTTTGCAGTTTTACAAATGTTACATGTGATTGACCTGCTGGATGCTGAAGTATAAACTAAGTTTTACAATAGAAAATAAATACTAGTGTTAAATAGTTTTGAACATTCTCTCCTAAGAGCTGGAATGGATGCCTAGGGTATCTGGAGAGTATGATTTTAAAAATGTCAATATGGCTATTGTGTGATTTTTAAATGTGTTGTACATTATTGGTCAACATCTTGATGCTCCACCATACCCTGCAGGCAACCCTAATGTGTGTTAGTTGACCATATCTGTTAAAACAGATTTGTTCACTGTATGATGGAAAGGGAAGACCTGGAGAATTTTCCCCATGTCCTCAAAGCTTGTATAATCTTGATAACATGAAGGAAAAAAACATCCTGCTAAACCTGGATGTCATATGTCCACGTAATAGCAACAAGTAAAGATCTTCAGGAAACAGTAACTGTATCACACTCTCAAAACCTTTAGTATAATAGGTAGAAACCTAAAGGCTTCTTCCCTGGACTGTTGATCCTGAAAAGGAAAAACTCTGCCTTTGTACCCCATTCAAGCAAACACCTGTATAAATTGCTTTACAGCAGGGGTGTCAATTTCATTGAGGGATCAAGGTTGTGTTTGACTTTGGGAGGCTGGAGTGGGTGTGGCCAGGATGGGTGTGGCCATCTCGACATCACTTATGTTGGGGGCACCTGTGGTGGTCTGAGCACTCTGCCAATGAAAATGGGTTTCTGAGTTCCATTTTCGGCTTCAACGGCCTCCTGCAACCCTCTGCCGGTGAAAATGAAGCTTGGAGGGGGGCTGCTCGTGGCCCTCATGACCTCAGTTTTTGCTGACAGAGGCACCGTGAGCCGTTCCTTCACTGTTTCTAGAGTAGCCCCCGGGCCAGATCTAAGCACCCCATGGGCTAGATCTGGCCTCCGGGCTTGAGTTTGACATCCCTGCTTTACAGTATGCTTGAATGACAGGGAAGATCAACATTCCTGAACAGTTTCTATACTTCACTGTGCCTCCACTAAACAGGAATTTTTATATATTTGTTTATCATATGTGTGTGCTGTCCATTCCATCTAGAAGCAACTCATTAAAAAGCCAGTAAACATTAAAATGATTTTAAAAAATAACATCAGCAATAATATAGTGCTAGCTATTCATAGAATTTCTGAGAAAAAAATGAGGAGTGGGACTTAAAACTGTGTTGTCATTGTTAAAATATCCCAAAGATGTTTTTCCAGGAGGCAACTGGACTTTGTTGTTATTTTCTTCGAAGACATCTCACTTCTCATCCAAGAAGCTTCTTCAGCTCTGACTGAATGGTGGGAAAGGATTATATTCATTGCAGACAGCTGGTCATTTTCATCCTTTTAGAGGGTCGTTGAAGCAGTTGGAGGTTTATCTGTGTTCTCAGCATCACCTGAGTAGTGCTTCTGGGTGCTATTGTCTCCATCTCCAAATCTACTATCATGTGTATTTTGTCCCACCTCCAGATACCAGAAAGTGGAAACAAATAGCTGGACTCTTAAATATTGAAAATTAGCAGATGGGTAAATTGGTTGTATAAATGGATGGGTAAATTGACTTATAGGCCATGTTTTGGTAAGATTTCATCACACATTATTATATCATTAAAAATTTATAAACCAATTATTCAGAAATAAGCACCAAACTAGGATTATCAGTCTCTATAAATCTGGTACTTATTAGTAGTAGTTCTGGAAGTAAAAAATGATAATTCTCAAAATTTCTGACAAATACTTTCCCATATACTCAGCTATACCTGGGATAGCTCAAAACTGCATAAACCAAGCTATTAAACAGTTGAAAAATAGTTGTTCTTGAACATTTTTTTAAAAGGAGATATCAAATATTTGTTATTATTTCCAGCAGATTTCAGAAACCTATGTAGCTGTCAATAAAGAAACCAAGAATGCACAGTAAGTATCTTCAAATTAGGAATATAACAAACCAAAAGCTCAGGTTTTAAGACATTGGAAGAGAAATTTTTAAATCTCATGGCACCTTCTTCTACCTGAGCATAATATTCTGCCTACTCTGCAGCTCACTGATACATCTGTTCTTTAAAAGACTATTTTATGTCTAATTAAGGGAATATTTCCATATGATGCCTCCAACAATCCTCTTACTTCTCCAAATATTGAGAAGCTGAAAGAAGTAAAAAATACCGTTAGCTCTGGATCACTGCATATTTTTGCCCTCAAATATTGGAGTGAGATACAAAAAATGGACCCAAATTCTATAACAGCAATAACTGATATGTCTCTCTCTATATATACCCCAACAAGGGACACTTGGTTAGCAGTCAAAGGATCTTCCATCTTTCAGTCCAGGCATATGAATATATGTTTGAGAGAACAAATTACCTATCTCCTTAATGAAGGGAACAACATCAAGGCAAGTATTTCGGATCTACAAGATACTATGAGGATCATGAAAGCTGAACTCAGAAGGTAAGTTGTAATAAAGATGACACTAAATGAATGGAACATTTTTTATTTTCTTTTTTGAAAAACATTCAACTGAAACATGAAAAACTTTTGAGTCAGCATTGACTTCTGGGGAGTGTCTCAACTGCTCATGTCTTGCGTTGGCCAGTGGATCACATGAGAAGCCTTCTCCATGGGACGGCCTTGGCTTGGAGCTCCCACCTAGCAAATATAGTTGTTAATATATATATTTTTTTTTAAAGTTTTTATTAATTTTCTACAAACAAACAAGACAGACAAAACATAAAAACATCAACTCTTATATGTACATCCAGTGTGTCAGTTGGTTCATCATTTTTGTGCATTCATTCTGTAGTCTCAATTACAATTATGTTACATAACAACTCATATTGTCAGTCCAAACTTATATATCCTAATATCACTAAAAAAAGAAGATTTTGACTATATTTTTAATCATTCATGCTTAATGAGCTAACAATACTTTAAACCAGTTTACTCTATAACAAATCATCTGATCATATCAAATCAATCCTAAGAAATCCTTTATAAATATAATATCAAATAGCAAAATAATAGCAAAATAAAGATATTCCTTACTATCTAGCATTCTGAATATTCTATTATCGTATTTTATCATCTAACCATTTATAAAAAAGATCCCAAATTTCGTAAAATTGTTTATCCTCTTGCTCTCTAATTTCAAATGTCAATCTGCTCATCTCAGCACATTCCAATATTTTCTTAATAATTTCTTCCTGTAATGGTATTTTCTCATTCTTCCAATTTTTAGCAAATACAATCCTGGCCGCTGTTAATACATTTACAATCAGATATTTCAAGTCTTTACTGTATATATCAGGTAAAATTCCCAATAAGAAGATCTCTGGTTTCAAATCTATATGTTTCTTTGTCATTTTTTCCAACCACATGCGAATTATAGTCCAATATTTTCTAGCATCCTCACAAGTCCACCACATATGGTAATACGAGCCGGGTATCTGATGACATTTCCAGCATTTTTCAGATTTGTTCTTAAACATTCTTGCTATTCTTGTCGGAGGAAAGTGCCACCTGTAAAACATCTTATACAAGTTTTCTTTATATGCTGTTGACATTGTCATTTTATAATTTTGAGACCACAATTTCTGCCATTTCTCTAAATCAATCCCATATCCAAAATTCTTCCCCCAAACAATCATAGTTTCTTTGACTTGTTCTTCCTCTAATTTCATTCCCAGTAAATAACCATATAATTTTTTAATCACCTTCTCATCAGTACCCATCAAGATCTTATCTAAATCAGTCTGTTTATCATAAAATCCCTCCGTTTTAGAATCTTCATCATACCTTGAGTGTATTTGTGCATATGAAAACCAATTCATCCTTATACCTTGTTCTTCTAAGTTTTGGATCGATTTAAGTTCACCCTTTTCATCCAAAAGTTCCCCATATCTAACTGTTTGTTCCTTCTTGTAAATTATAGGATAGGAAAATGCTTCAATGGTAGATAACCAGACTGGAATTTTCAAATAACATTGTCTTTTTATCTTCTCCCAATTTAACCACAAAGACTCCCGTACATAATGTCTTCTAAAATAACCCTGTGTTTTAGTTCCCTTATACCATAAAAAAGCATGCCAACCCAACAGCAAGTCATGTCCTTCCAATGTCAACAACCTATGTTTCCTTAATGTTATCCATTCTTTGACCCACATCAAACTTGCAGCTTGATAATACAATTCCCAATTAGGCAGACCAAAACCTCCTCTAATTCTAGCATCTTGCAAAAGCTTTAGCTTTATTCTCGCTTTTTTACCTTGCCATATAAACTTCAACATAATTTTATTTAAATCTTCAAAATAGTCTTTTCCAAGCCTAATTGGTATTGTTTGAAACAAAAATAAAATTCTAGGTAAAATATTCATCTTAATTGTTGAAATTCTCCCTATTAATGACAATTGCAAGTTTTCCCATTTCTTCAAATCTGTAGTTATCTGTTGTTTAAGTTTAATATAATTATTCTCCTTTAATGTGCTACATCTTGTTGTCAAATATATCCCCAAATACTTAACCTTATTTGTAACTTGAATTTTCAAAAGATCTGCCAATTCTTCTCTCTGTCTCAATAACATATTCTTTGTCAAAATCTTTGTTTTATCTTTATTTATTTTCAAACCAGCCACCTCTCCATATGACTCTATCCTTTCCAGTAACTTTGGAGCTGTTTCAATCGGATCTTCCAAAATAAAAGCTAAATCATCAGCAAAAGCTTGTAGCTTAAATTCTTCCTTCTTAATTTTCATTCCTTTTATGCTTTTATCATCCCTAATATTTCTATTCAACACTTCCAAGGTCAACACAAATAGCAAAGGAGAAAGGGGGCATCCTTGTCTTGTGCCTTTCCTTATATTAATAAAATCTGTAAGTTCCCCCTCCATCATTACCCTTGCTGTCTGTTTATTATATATAGCTTCTATTGCTTGAATAAATTTTTTAGCAAAACCCATCTGCTCCAATAATAATAACATAAATCTCCAATTCACATTGTCAAATGCTTTTTGAGCATCTAGGAATATCAAAGCCATTTGCTTTTCAGGATGAGCCTCATAATATTCCAAAGTGTCCAAAATTACTCTCATATTGTCTCTAATTTGTCTCTTTGGCAGAAATCCATTTTGATCTGAGTGAATAAAATTATTTAAATATTTTTTAAGTCTTTCTGCTAAGATTGAAGCAAAGATTTTATAGTCTGCATTCAATAAAGAAATAGGTCTATAATTCTTAATTTGCGATGGGTCAGTCTCTTCCTTTGGTATAAGTGTAATATAAGCCTCTGACCATGTTTTAGGTATCATCTTTTTTAACATAACTTCATTCATAACTTCTAACAATGGGATGCTCAATAATTCTTGAAATGTTTTATAAAATTCTACTGGAAGCCCATCTGGACCCGGAGCTTTCCCATTATTTTGTCTCTTGAATGCTTCATTTAGTTCCATCATTGTTATATTGCTTTCTAGCATTTCTTCAGTCTCTTTAGATATCTTTGGTAAATTAGCTTCCTGTAAATACTGTTTGACTTTTTCTTCATCAATATTCTCTTGTTTATATAGTTGCCCATAAAAATCTCGAATAATTTCTTTTTTCTCCTTATTCCCATAACAAACTTGGCCTTGTTCATCTATTAACTTCAATATTTTTCTTGATTCCTTCTCTTTTCTCAATTTATATGCTAGCCATCTACCTGGTTTATTTGCATCTTCAAAATAATTCTGTTTAGAGTTTCTAATTTTCTGTGCCAGTTCTTCTTTCTCTATTAATTCCATTTTATGTTTGATTACATCCAGCTTCAATTTAATATCCTTTTTCTGTGGCATTTTCTGTAATTCTTTTTCAAGAGTTTTATACTCATTTTCCAAGGCCTTAGAAGCTTGCCTTTTCCTAATATTCTTTTTTCTTGTATAATCTATTATCAAACCTCTAGCGTATGCCTTCATAGTGTCCCACACATTTTGCGTTGAAGTATCTTCTTTTTTATTTTCTCTGAAGAAAAAAGCCAATTCCTTCTCCATCCATTGTGTAAAATCTTTCTCCTTTAAAATAGTATTATTTAATGTCCATCTCGATCTTTTTTTTTGTCCCTTCCATTTAATTGTCATTGGGCTATGATCTGCCCAGGTACTTGTTTCAATGCTTGTTTCTTTAATATTAGATATTAGTTCTGTTGAGATCCAAATCATATCTAATCTGGACCATGATAAATGTCTATTTGAATAAAAAGTATATTGTTTAGCTTTAGCGTTTCTTTCTCTCCAAATATCTTTTAAAGTTAATTCATCTGTCATTTTAAAAAAGGACCTTGGGAGAGCCTTTCTATTTTGCTTTATTGTTGTTGCTATATAGTCCAGTTTATTGTCCACAATTCCATTAAAATCTCCCATCATAATTATATTAACATAGTCCAGTCCAATTATTTTCATGTGCAGCTTTTTATAAAATTCTTTTTGTTTATCATTCGGAGCATAAATTGCAATCAAGAGTATTTTTATATTATTGTCCATTATTTCTACCATTAATACTCTTCCATCTTCATCCGAGTAAATCAATTTTGCTGGAATAGCCTCTTTAATGTATAAAACCACACCTCTTTTCTTACATTGAGTCAAAGAGGTAAATATTTTCCCTAATTTTGGTTGTAATAGCAATTGTTCATGTTGTTTTTTAATGTGAACTTCTTGTAAACAAATTATATCAAATTTTAATTTCTCTAGTTTATGAAAAGTTTTCCTTCTTTTAACTGCTGAATTAAGTCCGTTTATATTCATTGTAATCAGTTTTTTTTCCTCCATGATTATGCTTTATATTTAGGTCTAACAGCTCTCGTGGATCTCACTTCACGCTGTTCTTTGTTATCAATCTGTCCCCCTATTGCTCCTTTCTCTTTTTCAGTCTCCAGTTGTTCATCTTGAAACTCAATTAATGAACCCTCTTTCTCTGCTTCCTCTCTTCTTCCTCCGAAAAATTCTGCATGAAAAAGTTCTGCTTTCTCAATTGAGTCAATTCTATGTCTCTGCTCTTGCCACGTAAACATTAATCCTTCTGGAATCAGCCATCTATAATTCACTTCGTTTTCCAATAGTATTTTGGTCAGAAATCGATATTCTCTTCTCATCTCTCTCACTCTTCTAGGTATTTGTTTTAAAACCACAACCTCTTTATCCTTGTATTTCAGTATTTTCTCTCTTGCTACTTGTAATATTTGCGTTTTAATGGATTTTTTGGTAAATCTAATATGGACTTCCCTGGGTAATTTATTTCTCATCGCATATCTTGTATAGACTCGGTATATCTCATCTATTCCATCCATTATCTTTTCCTCTGTAATTTCCAAAGCCTCTACCAAAATTTCTATCATTACTGCTGCCAAATTTTCTCCTTTTTCCTCCTCTATATTTTGAAATCTGAGGTAAAATTCTGACCTTTCCATCTCCCACCTCAACATCCCACCTTTTTCTTGTTCAACCACTGTTAATCTGCTGTCAATATTTCCAATCTTCTTCTCTCTTTGTTTTCCTTCTTCCTCAATTTTTTGGAATCTCTCCTCATACTTAACCATCATTTGTTTAATATTTTCAACTTTTTCATCAGTCTTCTCTATTCTTTGTTCAATATTTTCTGTTCTTTGTTCAATATTTCCTGTTCTTTGTTCAATGATATCTGATTTTGTCTTGAGTTCTTGGATTCCTTGCATAATCATCTGTAACTGTAAAGTTATTTTTTCTTGTTCCTTATCTTGCTTCAACATTGTCTGAATTAAACGTTGTCCTCCAGCTGGTGGGGAAGCAGAGGTAGAAGCAGAAATGCCAGATGGTATTGGTTTCTTGCTCATTTCAATATTTCCAAAACTTCAAGTTCTTCTTAACTTTTAATCCAACTGGTAGAGCAGCCAATTATAATCCAAAATGGAGAACTCCAATAGTAAAAAACACGAGACCAAAGAAGAAACAAAAAAAAAAGGAAGAAGAAAGATCTTCAGGTTCTTCTAGACCCTAATCCAATTACGAGATAGTCCACCATAAAAAAGGAAAAAATAGAAAGGAAAAAACAAACAAATCCAAAAATAATAATATTGATTAAGAGCAAAGAAAAAGGAAAAAGCGAAAAGAGAAAAAAGAAAAACAAAAAACAAAAAGTTCCTTCAGATTCTTCACACCTTAATCCAATTAAAAAATCTCAATAATCCAAAAAAAAAAAAAAAAAAAATTCAACCACAACAACAAAATAGTCCAAAAAGATAAATATGAAAAGCAAAAAAGTCCCAATAGAAAAGAAAAGAAAAATAAAGAAGAAAAGAGAAAAAACTCTGAGGCTTTCCCTTTAAAGTAAAAGGCAAAAATAAAAATATTACTAAAATTAAGATTTAGAAAAAGGCTGGCGAATGGGGTATATATAAGAAGACACACTGCACTTTGTTATTTATCCAAGGCTCTTGTTATGACTCTCTTCTCCAGCAGCTTCAAAGCCAAACCTCAAGTGTTGATAACAGTCCAGGAAAGCACCTGCAATAATATTTTACTGTGCTCTCCCTCTATCTTATCAGGTTAAAAAGTCCTTGAGATGAGGTCTTTTTGCAATTCTCTCCAATTCAAATAAAGATACTTTCAAGCCTCTAGTTGGCAGTGTTACAAAGTTTCTTAATGCTCTTTCTCCCCCCCCCGCCAGAGAAAAGGAATAATATATGCAGAAAAAAAAGGAAAAAATAGCCAAAGGGAGCCTCTATCCTAAAGAAAGTTAAAAAATCAAAGGAAGCATAAAACTATATATAAAAGAAAATTCAATCCGGTTATCTACAAAGTCACAGTAAAATCTTTCCCAAAAAGTATAAAGAAAAGAAAAAAAAAAACCAAGCCTCAATTTGACATCACTTTAAAAAACGCCGCTCAAAACAATTTCAGTCAAAAAAAAAATCTCACAGCTTTCTTCTTTATATCGAATGAACTTTCCAACCTTAGCGAATTTACAGCACAAAAGAGTTTTTCTCACCCAGCCGACACACTTCACTTCAATCACTTTCCTTCCGGAGCTGTCCCGACTTCAGCAGCTATGGAGGCTGCCTCTCCGCCGCCAGCAAAAGGGCTTCTTCCGGATCTAACCAGAGATTTTGCGATATCTCTGGGATCCTGGAACAATGCCCTTCACGATCACCGTCTCTACGGGACGGTTTAGGTCCGTTAGGACCGACCAGGGGCGAAAATATCGGCTGCGATCTCAGAGCCCTGAGATCGCAGCTGTATCGCCGGAACGAAGCTCCGCCTTCTCCAGTTGTTAATATTTTGAACAACTTGGACAAGTCAGTCATCTGCTAGCCTTTTCTGGAATATATCCAACACATCTCTTCCTTCCCAAGTTAGCTGGGGAGGAGTAGCTGCTGAAAAATTGCACTTTGTCTACTTAGCTTTTTTACAATGAACAATCATTACAATTGTTGTTGTTGCTATTATTATTCCATGGATCATGTCCAGGATAAAACAAGCTGAGGAAGCCATCACTTTCTTAGAAACAGACATGGAAGTAGTTAAGAAAAGACAGGAGGAAGAGAATGAAACAGCAACTTCAGAGGAGGAATTTCTGAAAAAACTGGTAGGCAGTAATAAAAATAAATATTCCTGATTAATTTTCCACACAAAACATGGCATCCTAAAAATAAGAACCATAAATCTGCTGGCTAAATCACAAGTAACTGATGGCATGATTTGAATGCATTTAAAGCAATACCTGGCAGGCCTACATTACATTTAGTCAAACAAATTGTAAAAAGCACTGATTTGTGAAAGATCTGCTTAAAATGAATCTCACTTTAAGGTCTCCACAGACAAGATAAAACTGAGCTTCTCAGGGATTGGAAAGCAAGGAAGGTTTGGCCTAGCCCTAGATGAATAGAAGGTATCAGGAATTTCCAGGAGTGTAGGCTATTTTGAATTTTAAAAAAACACAGAAGGTAAAATTTGCAAACAATTTGGTGACTGCCAAGAAAATGGCATGCACCTTTTATGAATCACCCAGAATCAGGTTTGATTTGCAAAGGTATTTATTTTTTCTTAGTTCAAGACATATTTGCTTGACACCCTCAGTGATTGTGGCACATCATTACTTAGACAAGTAGCCCAGCTCAGTACTTATAACTCAGAAGGTCTGTACCGACTGTTCTCTGAACAATCCTCTGAGTCCCTGTCAGTTGTCAATCACTATTTGCCCTATTGAGCAATGTCACAAAGCAGGATAAAGAAGGAATCTCAATGAAAAAGCTTTATTTTTTTTAAATCCCCCAACACAGTTTCCCTTACCGTTGAGCAAAGTGATAATTATATCCTGTGACACTTGCTGGTAGTGAAACGGCAATTGCCTGGACTCTTCCTTCTGAGTCTTCCTCAGTTGGAACATTCCCATGCTGGTCTGCCCGAGACCTCTGATCAGGGTAGTCTACCCCATGGGTTCCCAACCCCCAGGCCAGGCAAGCAGCAGGAGAGTGCTCTTGCACGGTGCTCCATTTGCTCAAGTGGTGGGCACTCACGTGAGCATGAGAGAACCACTAGTCTACCCCCATCATGCCATATAGGGATTTTATCCTTTGTCACAGGCAGCAAAATCATTCATTTGGGTAGCTCTGCTACTCACATCATCAATTTAGGCATATTGTTACTTCCACACCAGAGTGGTACTGCCAAATGTAGCAATAGCAATAGCACTTGGTCTTATATACCACTTGATTTATTTATTTGTTTTTGACAATTGCTTACAAGATAATAGATATAAGTAAAAAACATAGTTATGAATACATGGATACATATAAGAAAAAAAATAAAAATAAAAGAAACAATAGGACAGGGACGGTAGGCACATTGGTACGCTTATGCATGACCCCTTCACAGTGCTTTACAGCCCTCTCTCTGTGGTTTACAGAGTCAGCATATTGCCCCCAACAATCTGGATCCTCATTTTACCCGTGTCAGAAGGATGGAAAGTTGAGTCAACCTTGAGCCTGGTGATCTGCCAAACTGCTGGCAGCCGGTGCTCAGCAGAAGTAGCTTGCAGTACTGCATTCTAACCACTGCACCACCGCAGCTCTTATCAAATGTAGCGGTGGATCCCACAGCTGGAACAGTAGAAGAGGCTTGAATGAATTTCAGGAATGAATTTCTTTATGAACAAAAAGTCATAATGAATCATAGCAGAACAGCTCTTTGGGCCAAAACAAATTTGTTTAATTATAGTTTGTTAAACAATTTATGGCTCAGGTTTTTTAGGTGTGAATCTATCTCTGTTTATCAGCCTTTAGAACTAATGCAATTTTAAGGCAGAGATTTCAATTTTTCTTTCTTTCTTAGGAGAAGGACAATGAAAATTTACATATGAGAATCTTCATGCTTTCTGAGAAGGTAAGTTAGGTAATTATTTCCTTGGATGCTTTTCATCCTACAACATAGAAATATAAACATGACTTTTCTTGTTGGATGACACTACTACAACATTATCATATTTAAAAGCACATGTATGTGATGCTCTAGAAGAAAATAGCTGGCATAGGCTGAAGATGACTTTATGGCTATGGTATTACACATCTTCCTAATACTTCATGTCAGGCATTTTCACAGAGAACATCACAATGCACATTGAAACAGGACAGAACTTTGACTGCATAATTGTCACCCATCACCATGACTTTTTGAATCCTTTTGTGGATACCCCAAACTCAGGGTGTTCTGCTTTGCATGCTTTCCTTTAAAAATAGTCAGAATCTCCCTTTTATTTCCCCCAGACACCAAAACCTCCAATCTTTAAAAATAGTACATAGATGGGATACAACAACAAATAAATTATCATATATCCAAAAAAAATCAGTTTCAACTCTTTGTTTGAAGAACAGTGCATACTAATTTGGTGAGAAGTTAAATGTTTCATTGTTGAATAGCATTCATCTGTTGAACAGCTAGGAAATTATTCTGGATGTCTAATAAAAACCTACTTCCTTGTAATTTAACCCTGTTGTTTCTTATCTTGTGTTCTGGAATGACAGGAACAAGTCAAAGGTGGTATTCAGCAGGTTCCGACCTGTTCTGGAGAACCAGTAGCAGAAATTTTGAGTAGCTCAGAGAACCAGCAAGTACCACCTCTGACTGGAGATTTTATACTGTCCTTCTCTGCCACACCCACCAAGCCATACCCACAGAACCGGGGGTAAGAAAAATTGAATCCCACTCCTGGAACAAGTCTAGCTGATCTGTTACATGGCAATCCTTTCAATACTTGAAACAAATATTATGTCCACCTGCCCAAGGCTAAATATACTAATCATTCTTCAGAGGTTTTCACCGATCAGCTTATTTTTTTTTTAAATAAACTTACTAAAATATCATGAACAGAACAGGAAACAATATTCTGGATGTGCCCTGCTCAGTGAAGAATAAATTTGGAAACACTTAAAGACACCATCGTTCTATTGATGCAACCTAGAATTTGTTTTTGTTTTTTTTCTGCAGGTGCACTGTCATCTCATATCCTGCTAGGCATTCTGATCTTTTTTGCATGTGCTGTTGCCTAGTATGGTCTCCCCATGCTATATAGATTCATGCCTTTGCTTTTTCATTAACCAAAGGAAAAGCTTCGAATTTGTCCCTATTGAAATTTTGTTATTATTATTCCAACTTGTGAAATATTCTTGAATCTCGGCATCCTCTAATGTACTTGCTGTGTTCTCTTCTTTGGGTTGTCAGCAAATTTATTAATCTTATTCTGTAGCTCTTTCCTGAAGTCATTTATAAACATGTTCAGCAGTACAGGGTATAAAACAGCTATATAGCATATACTTGACATTTCTGTCCATTGCATTCCCATGACCAAGTAAAATGGTCATGCAATAAAAAATGGAAAACAGTTTGGATTAGTGTAGTCAAAAGAAAAAGAGAGGAACAGGACAACTAGGAGCAAGTTGAGAGCACCTAATCACAGGTTAAGCTGTGCACAGGTTACATACTGCACTCCAACCACTGAGCTATGGTGGTGCAGTGGTTAGAGTGCAGTACTACAGGCTACTTCTGCTGACTGCCGGCTGACTGAAATTTGGCAGTTTGAATCTCACCAGGCTGAAGGTTGACTCAGCCTTCCATCCTTCCAAGGTTGATAAAATGAGGAGCCAGATTGTTGGGGGCAATATGCTGGTTCAGTAAACCACTTAGAGAGGGCTCCATAGCCATCTAAGTGCTATTGCTATTGCTAAGTAACAGATGCAATATTGGAAGAGCTGAAGAATCAGTTTGGGGACAGATAATCTGGAGAAGGTTTAGTCTGTACTCACTAAGAATCAACACCAACTTAATGCCATGTAATCAATCCAGTTAATAATATGCCTACTGTAATTATACCTGATGGTAGTTTTGATCTCTGGAAGATCTATCATTCTATTCCTTTATTTTTATTGGTTTAACTTAATGTAATTTAAATGGCATTCTCAAAAATCTAATTACTAGGCACCTGCTAACTAAATTAATATTCCAAGGGAGAAAGCAGAAATGAATTTTGTTGGGGTTCTTTTGATGTCATTTTTTTATTATTTACTATAATTCTCCTATTGTTATTCATAATAAATTTTAACTTAATTTCATTCATTCCCAGTCTAATTTTAAAAGATTTTTTGCCAACAGATAACTTTTTCAGACACCTTGCAAAAACAATATTTTTCTAACAATCTTCCAGGGAAGGGATGGGGTGAGAGGTAAAATGGGACAGAAAAACAAGGAGTATTCTACATGCTGTATTACAGTATAAGGACCCAATACTGCTTATGCCTGTTCAATGTATGTTCTCAACATATCAGTTTGATCACATGAATCAGCTTTTAACTATGCTGATAGAGTTTCTGTTAACTTGTGCTTTCCAGAAGGTTTATATTATGTCCCCATGGCCAAAGTTACTAAAGTGATTGTCAGGTCATTTTCTGCAATGAGATCATTTTTATACATGACCCTACAGGTAATCCTTGATTTACAACCACAGTGGAGTCCAAAATTTATATTGCTAACCGAAACAATTGCTAAGGGAATTTTGCTCAATTTTATGACCACACATACCACAATTGCTAAGTGAATCACTGTAGTTGTTAAGTTAGTAGCATGAATCTGGCTTCCCCATTGACTTTGCTAGTCAGAAAGTTGCAAAAGGTGATCATATGAGAGTAGGAAACTGCAACTATGCCATGCATCCAAATTTTAATTGCGTGTCCCTGGAGATGTTGCAACAGTTGTAAGTGTGAAAAATGGTTATAAGACCCTTTTTCAGTGTCATCATAATTTCAAACAGTCACTAAATAAACTGTTGTAAGTTTAGGACTACCTGTATAGAGTGGAAGTGCTGCTTCTCTCTGGTAGTTCTTGCCTTTTGGAATAGTTTTCTGATTGAAATCAGTCTCAACTCCATCTTGAGTTCATTTCAGAAAATTCCCAAAACTGAGCTCTTTCAAAGAGCTTTTGACAATTGATTGGAGGTCAGCTAGATACAAGGTATCATTGATATTTTTTTATTAGAGTTTGACTTTCATTTAATTCTTTATTTTCTTCTTTTTAAAATGTGTTTTATATTTATTATGAATGTTTTTTGCATGTTTATTTAAGTTCTTACTGTGGGTATTTATTATTATCTCCTGTGGATATTTTAACTGTACAAAATTGTCAACCATCAGAGGTGCTATTGGAATATATGTTAAATGAAGGAATAAGTAAATAAATACATAACAAGATGAACAGTCCAAAAGCTCTGGAGGGCATTCTGATTAGTAATGCTGATCTGGAAGAACACCGATCTAAACCAAGTTTCCTGCCTAAAGTGAATTGGGAACTATTATTTGATTCATTAGTGTTTGTTCAGCCATATTGAAATAAGTGTTTAAAAAATACACTGTAATTGAGAGGGGTCAGAGCTGGGGTCGCGAAGATACGGCATGCGATCTTGGAGGTCTGAGATCGCTGCCAATATCTTTGCTCCTGGACGGAGACGGTGAATGTAAAGAGCGCATCCTGTCAATCCCAGGGATATCGCAAAGTTCCTGGTAGATCCAGGAGAAGCTCTTTTTGCCAGTGGCAAAAGGCAGCCATTAAAGCTGCTGAAGTTGGGACAGCTCCAAAACAAAAGAGAACAGAATGAGAAAGTGTGCCAGTTTGGTGAGAACTTTTCTTTATTTAAAGATTTGAGAGGACACCCTAAGGGAAAGAAAGAATCTATAAAAGTTTTTTGACAGAAGTGAATAAGCAGCAATTTTAAACAGGAATGTCAAAGTAATATTTTTATTTCTTTTCCTTATTGCTGATGATACTATACTTTGAAACTGGACTGTTTTTTCCTTTTTTTTAAATCTACTCTTTTCTTACCCCTTTTTGATTTTATAATATATTAAGCCAGAGATTCCCTTTTTTAAAAAAAATATTTTCTTCCTTTTTTAACTAATTCTTATTATACTCTGCTGAAAAAGGAGGGGGAAAGTGAAAGCTAAAGAAACATTGTAACACTGCCAACGAGAGGCTTGGAAATACTCTACTTTTCCTTTGACCAGACAAAGCTGATAAAGAATTGAGACTTTTTTTCAAGGGCACTGCCTGTTTGATAAGATAAAGGGAAGAGCATGGGAGAGTATTATTGCAGGTGCTCTTCTGGGTTTCTATCAACAGCTGGAGTCTGGTGTTGAAACCTAGGGGGGAAAAAAGGTGATAAGTTTTTGGAGAAGACAGTTATAATAAGAGCCTTGGATAATTAAACAAAGTGCAGTGTGCTCTTTTTACTTTTTCTAAGTTGTGCTATCCCTCCTCACCAGCTTTATTTTATTTTGTTGCAATAGCTATTTGGATCTTTGGTTTTGCTGGAGCTTGTCTTTGTTTTTCTTTGGAAGCCAATCTCTACGCTTGCTTTTTATTTTAAAGGGAAAGCTTTAGTATTAATGTTCCCTTTTTTTTAAGGGAATAGCCTTTTTTTCTCCTTTCCTGGTATTTTTGTTTTTTCATCTACTTTTCTGGTTTATTTTTATGCACTCTTTTCTATTTGAGACCTCTCAATTGAATTAAGGTGTTGAAGAACCTGAAGAATTTTTCCTTTTCTTTTTCTTTCTTTTTTTTTAAGCCTTTTTCTTCATCTAACCACTGATTGGATTAAGGTATACAAGAACCTGAAGAAATTTTGTCCTCCCTTTTTTTTTTTCTTTTTTTTATCATTACTATTTGGCTTCTTTTTTCTACTATTTATATTTCAAACTACAATTGGTTATTTCACAATTGGATTAAGGTTTAGAAGAACCTGAAGATTTTGAATTGCTTAAAATGAGTAGGAAACTAACAGTTCCTGGTTCTTCAACTTCTACTTCCTCCTCTCCTGTCCTCCATCTGGAGGACAACGTTCAATACAGACAATGTTAAAGCAAGAAAAAGAACAAGAAAAAGTGACTCTGCAGATAATTATGCAAGGAATTCAAAATATTCAAGCAAGATCAGAAAATATTGAAAATAGAATAGAGAACATTGAACAAAGAACATTGAACATTGAACAAAGAACAGGGAAAATCGATGAAAAAGTGGAGAACATCTAACAAATGATGTTGAAGTATGAGAGATTCCAAAAAATTGAAGAAGATAAAGAGACAAGAAGATTGGAGATATTGGTAATAGATTAACGGTGGTTGAACTAGATAAAAGTGGTATGTTGAGATGGAAGATGGATAGATCAGAATTCTATCTTAGATTCCAAAATGTAGAGGAAGAAAAAGGACAAAACTTAGCTGAGATAATGATTGAAATACTGGCTGAAGCTTTGGAAATAACTCAAGAGAAGATGATGGATGGAATAGATGAGTTTATCGAGTTTTCACAAGATATGCGATGAGAAATAGATTTCCAAGAGAAGTTCACATTAGATTTACAAAGAAAGCCATTAAAACACAAATATTGCAAGTGGCAAAAGAGAAAACATTGACATATAAAGACAAGGAGATTGTGGTCTTGAAACAAATACCCAGAAGAGTGAGAGAGATGAGAAGAGAATATCGATTCCTGACTAAAATGCTACTTTAAAAAGAGGTGAATTATAGATGGCTGATTCCAAAAGGTTTAATGTTCACAGGGCAAGAACAGAGACATAGAATTGACTCAATTGAGAAAGTGGAATTATTTTATACAGAATTTTTTGGAGGGAAAGAGGAAAAGGCAGAAAAAGAAATCTCACTAATTGAATTCCAAGAGGACTGCCAAATGGCGATTGAAAAAGAAGAAGGTGCAGTAGGTGGAAAGGTGGAAGCCAAAGAACAACATGAACCAAGATCTACAAGAGCTGCTAAACCTAACTACAAAATATAACCATGGAAGAGAAAAAACTGATTACAATTAATATAAATGGACTTAACTCAGCCATTAAAAAAGGAAAACCTTTCATAAATTAGAGAAATTAAAATTTGATATAATTTGTCTACAAGAAGTACATATTAAAAAACAATATGAACAATTGTTGATACAGCCAAAACTAGGGAAAATATTTATTTCCTTGACACAATGTAAGAAAAGAGGAGTGGTTTTATATATTAAAGAGACTATCCCAGCAAAATTGATTTATACCAATGATGACGGAAGATTACTAATGCTGGAAATAATGGACAATAATACAAAAACATGCCCAATTGCAATCTATGCCCCGAATGACAAACAAGAAGAATTCTACAAAAAAAACTACATATGAAAATAATTGAACTGGACTATGCTAACATAGTTATGATGGGAGATTTTAATGAAATTGTAGACAATAAATTGGACTATACAGCACAGAAAACAATAAAGCAAACCAGAAAGACTCTTCCTAATTCTTTTTTTTAAATGGTAGATGAAATAAACTAAAAAGATACATGGAGAGAAAGAAATGCTAAAACTAAACAATACACCTTCTATTCAAATAGACATTTATAGAATAGATATGATATGGATGTCAACAGAATTAATAACTAATATTCAAGAAATAAATATTGAAACAAGTACTTGGGCAGATTACAATCCAATGACAATTAAATGGAAAGGACAAAAAAGAAGATTTAGATGGACATTAAATAATACTATTTTAAAGGAAAAAGACCTTACACAGTGGATGAAGAAAGAATTGCGTTTTTTCTTTAGAAAAAACAAAAAAGAAGATACATCAATTCAGAATGTATGAGATACAATGAAGGCATATGTTAGAGGCTTGATAATAGACTATACAAGGAAAAGAAATACTATGAAAAGATTAGCCTCTAAGGCCTTAGAGGATGAGTATAAAAGACTTGAATAAGAGCTACAGAAAATGCCACAGAAAAAGGACATCAAGCTAAAATGGATATAGTTAAACATAAAATTGGTCAAACAGAAAAAGAAGAATTAGCACATAAAATTAGAGGTGCTAAACAGAACTACTTTGAAGATGCAAACAAACCAGGTAGATGGTTAGCATACAAATTGAGAAAGGAGAAAGAATCAAGGAAAATATTGCAATTAACAGATGACCAAAGCCAAGTTTGTTATGGTAGTAAAGAGAAGAAGGAAATCATTTGAGACTTCTATGGGAAACTATATATGCAAGAGAATATTGATGAGGAAAGAGTTAAACAGTACTTACAGAATGCTAATTTACCTCAGATACCTAAAGAGATTGAAACAATGTTAGAAAGCAATATAACGATGCTGGAGTTAACTGAAGCACTCAAGAAGCAAAATAATGGAAAGGCACCAGGCCCAGATGGACTTCCGGCAGAATTTTACAAAACATTACAAGAATCGTTGTATCGTCTATTGCTAGAAGTTATGAATGAAGTTATATTAAAGAAAAGGATACCTAAATCATGGTCAGAAGCTTATATTACACTTATTCCAAAAGAGGAGGCCGATCCATTACAAATTAAGAACTATAGACCTATTTCTCTACTTAATGCAGATTATAAAATCTTTGCTTCATTATTGACAGAAAGACTTAAAATATATCTAAATAATTTTATTCATCCTGATCAAAATGGATTTCTGCCAAAGAGACAAATTAAAGATAATATGAGAGTAATCTTGGACACCTTGGAATACTACGAGGAACGTCCTGAAAAACAAATGGCTCTGATATTTCTAGATGCACAGAATGCATTTTATAATGTGAATTGGCAATTCATGTTATTACTGCTGGAACAGATGGGCTTTGCTAGAAAATTTATTCAAGCAATAGAAGCTATATACTATAAGCAAACGGCAAAGGTAACGATTGAGGGAGAACTGACAGACTCTATCAATATAAGAAAAGGAACAAGACAAGGGTGCCCACTATCACCTTTGTTGTTTGTGTTAACTTTGGAAGTGCTAAACAGAAATATTAGAGATGAAAAAAATATAAAAGGAATGAAAATCAAAAAGGAAGAATTTAAGCTGCAAGCATTTGCAGATGATCTGGTTTTCATCTTAGAAGACCCTCTAGAAAATTGATAGAAAAGATAGAGACATATGGAAAGGTTGCTGGTTTGAAAATAAATAAAGATAAGACAAAGATCTTGACAAAGAATATGCTATTAAGACAAAAGGAAGAACTGGCAGACCTATTGAAAATTCAGGTCACGAATAAGTACTTGGGGATATATTTGACAGCAAGATGTAGTACACTAAAAGAGAATAATTATATTAAACTTAAACAGCAGATAGCACTAGATCTGGTGAAATGGGAAAATTTACAACTGTCACTAATAGGGAGAATATCAACTATCAAGATGAATATATTACCCAGAATTTTATATTGTTTCAAACAATCCCAATTAGGCTTGGAAAAGATTACTTTGAATATTTAAATAAAATTGTGTTGAAATATATATGGCAAGGAAAGAAAGCAAGAATAAAGTTAAAACTTTTGCAAGGTGCTAGAATTAGAGGAGGATTTGGTTTGCCTAATTGGGAGTTGTATTATCAAACTACAAATCTGATGTAGGTTAAGGAATGGATAACACTAAGAAATACTAGATTGTTGAGATTAGAAGGACATGATTTGTTGTTGGGGTGGCATGCTTTTTATGATATAAAGGAACTAAACACAGGGGTATTTTAGAAGACATTATATACGGGAGTCTCTGTGGTTAAACTGGGAGAAGATAAAAAGACAATGTTATTTGAAAAATCCAGTTTGGTTATCGACTATTGAAGCATTTTCCTATCCGATAATTTATAAGAAGGAACAAACAGTTAGATATGGTGAAATATTGAATGAAAAGGGTGAACTCAAATCTATACAAAAACTAGAGGAACAAGGTATAAAGATGAATTGGTTTTCATATGTTTTAAAGATTTTAAAATGGAAGGTTTCTATGATAAATTGACTGATTTAGATAAGATTTTGACAGGTACTGATGAAAAGTTGATTAAAAAATTGTATGGATATTTATTAGAAATTAAATTAGAAGAAGAACAAGTTAAAGAATATGATTGATTGGGGGAAGAGTTTTGGATATGGGATTGATTTAGAGAAATGGCAAAAATTGTGGTCTCAAAATTATAAAATGACAATGTCAACAGCATATAAAAAAAAATTGTATAAGATGTTTTACAGGTGGCATTTTCCCCTGACAAGAATAGCAAGAATATTCAAGAATAAATCTGAAAAATGTTGGAAATGTCATCAGACACCTGGTTCATATTACCATATGTGATGGACTTGTGCGGGTGCTAAAAAATACTGGACTAAAATCCACATGTGGTTGGAAAAAATGACAAAAAACATATAGACTTGAAACCAGAGATATTTTTGTTGGGAATTTTACCTGAAATATATAGTAAAGACTTGAAATATCTGATTGTAAATGTATTTACAGCGGCTAGGATTGTATTTGCCAAAAACTGGAAAAATGAGAAAACACCATCACAGGAGGAAATCATTAAGAAAATATTGGAATGTGCCGAAACGAGTAGATTGACATTTGAAATTAGAGAACAAGAGGATAAACAATTTTATAAAATTTGGGATCTATTCTATCAATGGTTAGACAATAAAATACAGTAATGAAATATGTAGACTTTTAGAAAATAATAAATATATAAAGATATACTTCTTTCTTATTATGTATACAAAATGATTTTAGGATAGATTTGGGATAATAATATGAACTGTTATAAAACAAACTAAATAAATTATGATTATCTTGTAAAACATGAATGAATAAAAGTAAAGTCAAATGATTGAATAATAATGATACTAAGGTATTTAATTTTTGATTGAAAATATGAGATTATATGCAATGTAATTGTAATTGAAGACTACGAAATGGAAGCACAAAACAATTTGTAAACCAACCGGCACACTGTATGTACACATATGGAAGATGGCTTGATGTTTTTATGTTTTTATGTTTTGTTTGTTTATGTTTGTTTTTAAAAACCAATAAAAACTTAAATAAAAAAAAATACACTGTAATTATCTCCACTGTGCTCACCCTTCTTTATCATATGTCTGCCCTGACAGACTGAAAACCATTACAGAGGGAAACATGAAACAGCTTTCGCAGCTGAATATCTCAGCTGTAGCTCACTTGTCACAGAAATGAATGTTACGCCTGAAGCACTAAATTTTGATAGAGTGCAGCTTTTTTCCCCAGTTTAGTTTTGAAATTATGATTAAATTTCTGTTGAAATAAACATTCACATTATTTAATACATGCAACATAGATACTATTTTACTAAGTCATTATAAAACTTATTTTACATTAAGCAGCCAACGAAGGGTGGCATGGCACATTTCTGATTGTAATCACCTTTGGTTTGGTTTTGCTCCTAAGTAGACATTCGGGGATTTCCTTGAAAGTGACAGAGGCAATACTTAAAGAGATGATGTTTTGCTTGTTCCAAGTCTCCCACCAATGAAAGTTTTCCTCTTTGAAGCTACTGTTAATTAGCTTCCTGGAAGGATGGAGAAACAAAAGGGAACCCTATTTATCAGTTGTTGTTCAGTTGCTCAGTCATGTCTAATTCTTCACAACCCCATGGACCATAGCATGCAAGGCTCCTCTGTCCTCCACTGTTTCCTGGAGTTTGTCCAAATTCATGTTCATTGTATCAATGATACTATCTAACCAACTGCTGTCCCTTTCTCCTTTTGCCTTCAATCTTTCTTTCCCAGCTTCAGAGTCTTTTCCAGTGAGTTCTCTCTTCTCATTAGGGGGCCAAATATTTGAGCTTCAGCTACCGTCTATCAGTAAAACAAAGCTGGAAGCTTCAGTTTTAAGATTATCAAACCGGTTTATGAATTGGCCTTATATAACAAGATGTAGCAAGGAACAGTTGACTGATCAGTCCATTGTGGTGAACTGAATATGAATTTTTGCATTGCTTTTGTGTTCAAAACTAGAGCTCAGCTTTGACAGCATCAAAGAATATCAATCAGAGGAACTACCTTCAGCTCTGCTGTTATGTCAACAAACTACAGGTAAATAAATGTAGAAGCAGAATAAAAATAAATACATTGTTAAGGACCTGTCTGTGTGAAAAATGGGAAGTTTTATTGTTGTCATTATTATATGAAACTCTATGTAACTCGTTTCAGACTAAGAACCAAAGGGGCATATGGTGGTTGAATATGCTGCAATATATTATTGGTTTATAATAAAGAGTGTGGGGAAGATCAGGTTTATAATTAATTATACAGAGAGAAAACATCACCAGAACTTCTAAAATGTAATTTTTGTCACAGAATTTAAATGTGTAAAGTATCTTATTCAGTATGAATTTTGAAGTACAGATTACCTACAAATATTCAGTCAACCTCTTCCAAAGCATTTCAGTTAAATAATTACAATTGATCTGATTGGTTGTTATTATTGCAGTAGAGATACCACTTAGTCTAAGGCCAAAAATCTGCACTGCAAAAATCCAATTTGGATGTTTTTGTACAATTTTCTTTGCTGCCATCTGGCAATCATCTAGTTCCTGATTGATTGACCAATTGACAAAATGTTGTAGTTCTACCTGTTCACAATACAGCACAAATAAGAAAAGACTTCTGGATCAAAAGATTAGCACCATAACATTTGATTACTTCAATTCAGCCTCATGTTTGACAAATATCACATTTTCCATGCACTACACCGTGAATGCTGCATTTTATCTCAGAGTAGCTGAAGAGAAAAGTTGAAAATCTTTGCTTTTTGTCCTCAACTCCTGCTTTATTACTGTTTTTGAGATAACAAGCTGGGATATCCAATGAGATAAGTAATTATTATTGTTTTTAATTAGAGAGAGCTTCAAGAATGCAAACTGATTTGTGGAGATGAAGATGAAGTTTTCAGAAAGGTATATTTTATTATTATATATGCCAAACTTTCAAAGAGTTAAGTGTGTTAGTGTGCAATTCAAAGAGTCTTATAATGACTCTAAAATGTATCATAATATCAGTTTCTATAGACTACTATATCAGCTTCATGGAATATGATGCTGCAAATTGTGGTTGCTGTGAGAAGAAGAGAAAAGTCAGAGAAGTCAGTTATAAAGAAACAATAACAGTTTCATAAAGTTAAGCAATTTCAAGTCTGCTTCTATCTGAAAACAGCAAATTGAATTCATAATTCTAGAGTATTCTGATCCCCGGAGTTAAATATACATGTAACTTTTCCCTAAAAGAGACATGGGACAATAGATACCAGTGTGTAGCTTGATATGCATTTGCATAGAAATACCCTGGCTCACACAAATTTCCTACTTACTCCCACACTTTATTCTAGACAATCCAGCTCTTCATTAATTTACTCATGAGGAATAAAGTGGTGCAGTTCCTCTGATTATTCTGGTAGGCTCACCAAATGAGAAGGAAGAGTGTGATAAAATTCTCTCAGAGTTTGCTCCTCACTCTTTCCTAAGGGAGAAGGTACAATAAAGACAATTTAAAGTTGTCCTTTCTGCACCTGGCTGGTGTCTTGATGAATTTCTGGGCTTCAATGGTCTCTGCCCACTAACTAGATTTGTGTGACAAATCACACAGAAGTTTTCCTTTAACATATCCAGGTCTGGGTCTTTTAGAATAGCCTTTTGGAATTAACTACATATCATTTTTATTAACAATCTCTTCATTAACCTTTCAAAAAGCAAGGACCTTTTTTTTAATTTGACAAGAGGGTAGCAGGATATTTGGCTGGTATTATCAAGGTCTTTGAGTGACCTTCCAAAATATTTCACTTCCATGCTTCCCTGATGATTTTCAGGTGTTTTAAAGACAGCTCAAATAGTCTAACTAATTTTGAGGGTAAGCATCTCTGAAGGTTACAACACTGCAATACTTCCCTGCATGTTGGCTGGATTCATACATTTTGTTGTGCCATAGTTTATATGGCTATGATTCCCTGAATGAATCACAATTCTGGGTTTTAATAATAAAAAAGTATACATGACTTATAAAAAAACAATAATTGGACTCCCACAACAGACTAAGCCTCAGACATATTGTATTTTTTACTTCTACAATGATGTTGCTACTCAGTCACTGCGTGTTTAATTAAGGCAAAGATAAAGAACTCTAAAACTGAAAATGACCATTAATAAGAACAAAAGGTTGTGGGGAGGTTTGTATCTCTTTGCTGCCATTTATTGCCATCTGGAAATTTGTAGCCTAGATATGGTATTTAATGACATTTAAATGTGCTTATGTAAATGCACTGAATAATAAAAACAAAACAGTCAAATAATATGTTAAGAGTATGGCAGACATTACTTGAATTTGTTTTCCAGATGAAACACCAAATTCAGAAGCTAGAAGAGTACGTACAAGAATATGAAATAAAAATACAGGTATTTTTTAAGGTACTGAGGTGTGAGTATTATATGCTGGCTGCAAAAATTCAGATGACTATTTTATGGCAACAAGTTGGAGTTTTCTTTGCTGTCCCCTAGTAGCCCCTATTTATGCAGTCTTAAGTTGGTAGCATATTGAAAGGTAACTTGCCAATGGTATACAAACATGACATTTGTTTTTCTATAACTAAACCAAAGGTTCTTTGGCAAAAATGTTGATTACTCACAAAGAAAGCTCATTCTATACTGATTCAATGGTGCTTATATCCCCAGTTTTGAAAAACAGTCTTTCCTTTTCTAGAATAAAATAACAGGTATCGGTTGCATGTCACAAACCTCATCCTGGTATTCTTTACCTAAAGATCTTCCTGCATGAATGCTCCGAATCAGCCATGCCCCTCTAGACATCATTCATATGACATCATAATCCTGCAGGTTTTTGCTCACATGGATGCAGTACATCTAAAGTCATAAATGTTGAGGTAATTCCTCATTAGGAGAATGAATGCACACAGGGAGACGTAGTGAGAGTGATGTTGGATAGCATACGACCAGCACACAGATACACTAAATAGTAAAATGTAGGTTTTTACTTCCAGTAAATGGTTAAGCAAAGTCCAACAAGCGGTCCAAGTCATAAACGGTTAAAGCAGTCAGTTTTCAGACCAGGGATAATCCAAATAACAACATCCAGTAACATACACAGTTCAGTAACAGACTTACAGCAATCCAAGAAGAATGACGATCAGTAACAGTCAATAGGGAAAAATGCAGGAACCAAAAACAGCAAACATCAGAACATCTAGCAACAACAGAACAGAACAACCCAGGTTTCTGACTCCATCTTATAGCCCTTTGAAGAACCACACCGAATTACAATTTTAACATTCCCTTAAAGAGACAGTATTAAATGTCTATCCTGGTTTATATATTTCCACACGAACTGTTAGGTGACTATCAATTCCTAACATTCTCCCCTTTGGGTAGGACAATATATACAACCTTACAGTTTAAGTCCATAATTCTCACAGCAAGCCTTATGCTTTACAGAGCCTTGGGCTTTTGTAAAATGATCTGCGATGTTATTTTCTGACATGCACTATTCCAGTTTAATCATTTTACTTTGCACACATTGTCTCACATTTAAATATCTTAAATCTGTGTGTTTTGATCTTGTCTTTACAGCAAGATTGAAAGCCATCTGTATTGCTGATTGGTTGTCTTCATAAACAGCAATAGAATCTGTTACATCAATTCCCATATCAATCAATAGTTGCTTATAACAAACTAAATCTGTACATAATAAAGACAAACATGAGAAATCAGCCTCCATTGTTGATAAACTTAGATGTTTCGGTCGAATAGACCTCCATCCAATCAACGCTTTTCCCAATAATACTACAGTACCTGACATAGATTTATGTGTATTTATGTCTGTAGCAAAACTTGCATCAGCATATGCAGTTAAACTCAATTCATCCTTAGGCTCCAAATATAATGCATAATGCATTAAGAAGTAGAAGTGTAGCTAGAAAGCCTTATTCATTCCCAACTTGCTATATATTTCCTCCTAGATTCTTCAAGACAGAGAAGAAACTCTGAAGATTGAGCTGTCAGCTGTTGAGAAAGAGAAGGCCCAGTAAGACATTTCTATGAATCTAGTTCTTTCTTTATCATATATTAACCTTTGTAAGTCATACAAACATCATTGGAATTATGTACAAGAATAATATGACTTTAATGTAAGTACTGCTATAGGAAAGGGGACAGAGATTTTCCAGCTGCATCAGGTTCTTCTCTTTTTTGTGTTGTGCTTCTTTTAGATAGATTATTTCTGAATATTTCTAATAAATAAAGGGCCTTGGCTTAACAATATACAGTATGTACAGTTTTAGAGAGAAAAAAACCAAATGGAGCTTTCTAAGGGTCTCCAATTCCTTTTGTCCTCTCACACAGCTTCTTTCAGTACAGGTAATCCCCAACTTATGACCACAGTTGAGCCCCAAATTTCTTTTGCTAAGTGAGACATTTGTTAAGTGAGTTTTGCCCCATTTTATGACCTTGCTTGCTATAGTTGAATCATTGCAGATGTTAAGTTAGTAATAAAGTTGTTAAGTGAATCTGCCTTTCCCATTGACATTGCTTGTCAGGAGATCGCAAAAGCTGATCACTGCAACCAACATAGATATGAGTCAGCTGCCAAGCATCTGAATTTTGATCAAATGAACATGGGGATGCTGTTAAAAATGGTCATAAGTCACTTTTTTCAGTACCGTGTAACTTTGAGCAGTCATTAAATTAAATCATTAAGTTGAGAACTACCAGTACTTTTATTTCAAAAGTCAATCAGAGTCCAAGGAGATGCAAAAAAATGGTAACTCTTTCCAGGGTTTCTTGGATTCTCATACCTTTGTGAGGCTATTTTCATTTACATCTGAAACCTGCAGCCCTTTCCACTAGCCAGTCCGCTAAACCAATTCTGTTTTGGTATCCTCTCCCACTGCAGCTTCCACTGCCACCTGATCTGGAGATGATACACACAGTACCTCCAGTTCATGCCATAAAAACAACTCCAGAAACATCCAACAACCTGTGTACCCTGAACAAACACTGTAGCTCTCTTTGTAATATTGTTTTGAATCAACATTTGTTGCATGTATCTCTTTTAACTATTCAGATATTGTCAATTCAGCTTTGGATATTTGCACATCAATTTCATTTGTGCTGATTAATGACTGCAATGAAGTTTTCAGTTTCAGTTTTCCTGGCCTTTGCCTGAAGGAAATTGGTTGGTTGCTTGCATAATCAAAGATAGCTGAAGTTAGCCAAGTCATGCCTGAAGCCTTAACACAAGTCTTTGTAGTTTGCATTCTGAGGAAAGAAAGAGAATTACTGACTGTGAAGGAGGAATTCTGATTCTAATATCTGTACTGTCTGTACAAGTCATTTTTCAAGAAGTAAAGTTTTCAAGTGGAAAAATATAGTTAGAGGGGCATGAATTTACTGGATCTAGATCAGGGTTGTCAAACTGGTAGTCTGCAGGCTGGATGCGTCATGCACAGGTCACACCGACCCCAGCTCCATGAATGGAAAAAACGTCACGAAACTTCATATGATGACAATATAATGCTGCAAGTTTGATACCCGTGATCTAGATTCTTTTACATATAGAGAGCGAGAAAGAGGGGGGGTGAAGAAACAGAGAGAGAGAGAGAGAGAGAGAAGCATTTTGTCTGCAGTATATGAGCCCTGGATAAGTTTCCACCCAATTCAGTGCTGAGTTTTCTTTTGCCAGTTGGGCCCGCAATATTCGCTGGATATTTTGAGTTAGGTCCCTTTCGTAGATGCTTTTTTATCAAGTGGAATCCATTCTATGACTGCCTTGGTCCACCTGCCATCTGTTCTTGCTATATGACTAGCCCTTTTCCATTTCAGTTATTTTCCTCCCTTGATAATATCATAAATTTCATTTGTTCTCTCTGTGTATACATTCCTTTTAATTCTTCAGATTACATTTACTTTCTTATAAAAAGACCCCAGGAGAAAGGGCTGGCAAACAAGAAAAAAAACATTCTTAATATAAACTCTATGTTTTATACACAGTGCATACCTACATCTTATCATATAAGCATGGCCTTCTCAGTGTTGGCTTAAAGAACACCACTTCTTCCATCATAATAATCTCCAAAGACAACTACATTCTTTGAGGATTTTTTAAAGAATCCCATTTGGAAGATTTTAGGAACAAGCTCACTGGTATAAAATCTGTTTAAAAAATCCAGATTTCTCTTCTTTCAGATGTCACATCAACTTTCCAGGCAAGTTTTTGAATCTTCACCCAAAGAACTTGATGTATGAAATAGCCAGGGCTCAACTGGTCAGTAACCTTGTTTTATCCAAAACAGAGAAAGCTATCTGGTCAGTCTTATGAACATAAATTATAGATCACCAATGAGGGAAAAGTGGGTCCTTTGTTTTAGCTATAGCTATTACAATTACTGAAACTGAGCTTTGACAGAGATAGCTGCTTAGTGATACCTTGGAGCTGCAGAATAAGATGTCCCAAAAGTGCTTTTTCAGAAGGCAACTGGACTTACTTGTTTTTTCTTTTGAAGACATTTCGCTTCTCATCCAAGAAGCTTCTTTAGCTCCAACAGGATAGTGGGAAATGGAAGGATTTATATTCCTTGCAGACAGCTGGTTATTTGCATCCTTTTAGAGGGTTGTTGAAGTACTTGGAGATTTATCTGTGTTCTCAGGGTCACCTGGTTCCTGTAGTCTGCAATTTTTCCTCTGGAAAAGTCTTCAAATTCATTGCAAGACTACAGGAACCAGGAACACTCGGGTGATCCTGAGGACACAGATAAACCTCCAAGTGCTTCAACGACCCTCTATAAGGATGCAGATTACCAGCTATCTTCAAAGAATATAATTCCTTCTATTCCCCACTATCGTGTCAGAGCTGAAGAAGTTTCTTGAATAAGAAGCAAAACATCTTCAAGAGAAAAAGAAGAAAGTGCAGTTGCCTCCTGGAAAAAGCACCTTTGGGACAACCATGACCTGAATAATTGAGACTCTCAACAGGCTTGTAGAATAAGATGTTGCTTAATAGCTTCTGAAGAGGGAGAGATACAAACTAACTTTATATAATTTGTTATTTAATTAAAAGAAACTGGCAGGTTGTCCTCACAGTAAGCAAATAATCTACATTTTGCAATTACTATCTTCTTAAATAGTCAGCAGTTACAGTATCTATAGTCCTAAAGTAAGGATTGACTTAACAACCTGACACTATGATGTTTCTCTGCATTAACAGCAGGGCACAAATTTAGCAGTAATTGACTCATCATCTGCTGTGACTGGATTTCTGTGCACATATGGGTGCTTGGCATCAATAGAGAGACAGCATGCCTCTGACATTCAGTTGCTGGAAAGCGTTATCATGTATCCCGCCTGAGGTATCCATCTGAGAGATCTGAGAAGGAATACTGAACTAGACTGGTCCTTGACAGTATTTAGCATGTTCTTTCTTAGGCTTTCTTAAATCACGTTGCTTAAAATGGTTACAAATGCTGTTATTTCATAGCAGCTAAGAGCATAGTGCAAAATCATGCTGTAATTTAACAGCATGGTTTCAGTGCTTCAGAGGCAAGAAAATTCAGGGAACTTAACTGTCTAAATTTCACAAAGAGGAACTTTAAAATGTTTGCCAATTAAACACTGGGAATACTGGAAGCTAGAAATCTTAAAAATCTAATTTTATTCTTTTTTTACCTAAAGGAAGAAAAAATAAGAATGGAAGAGAGACCTATGAAACAGCAGCTTTGTGGTGGTAGGTTAGTGAAGAAAATATTACTATTTGATAGTGACAATAACTGCAACATAAACTTGCAACAACCAGAAAGAGGAACCTAGTTGATATGCACAGAATCCATTTTCTTATGATCAGATGATTTCCTGGAGAGCTTGTCTAAGTGGATTTTCAGAACTCTGTTTTTATGATTAATCAGGCAGAGCACAATTTCCATTAAAGAAAAATAGAATTCAAAGGTGAATTTGCAATACACTCAATGGCAACAGGGCATTAAGCAACAGGATGGTTTATAAAATCTAATGAGAATTTCTTCATAGTTTCATATTATATTATGCATCATGGATGCTGCAGATATCCAACACAGCTGTAGCCTATTAGCCTAAATGAGCTTACATCATTAGTCAAAGAGGAATCAAACTTTCTTGGAATCCATTAGATTCCAGTAAATTGGTTGAATAATCAGTGCATGGTATGAACCAAAAATGAAGATGATTCTTCTAAAAATTGCTCTCAACAGCTTTACCATTTTTACATGATAGACTATCATTAAAATTTAAACAATGAAATAAATTTTTCATTATATTAATATAGTAACTTCTGGAAAACACTCAGATTTGTTAACATCTTGGAAATATAGTAACAGGGGAATCAGTACTATTAAAAATATAAGAGGGAAGTTATGAGAAAATATTGGGGGGGAGTGTCAAAAATGGACATAGTAGAGGAAAAACCTGTCATTCAAAATTTAATAAAGTCATAAAAGTTAGCTTTTATGTTCTAAAAGATCCCTATAAATATATTAGAACTTCAAATAAATAATAACACTTAAGTGCTTCTTTCTGTGATGCAAGATAGAAGAAATTGTTGCATCTATTATTCAGCTAAGCGTTTTCAATGGGTTTCTTTCCTATTTAGTGGTTTCTTTGTGGCAGAACTTTGACCTCTAATTAGGGACGCATTAACTTACACCAGTAAACAAACCAAAGATTTCTGTCTCCCTTACTTTTGTTAAATGGGAGGAATTATTTTTATCAGGTGTTTGTTTGGTTTGATTTAATTTTATGTGATGTTTCTTGGAGAACGGAACATAAAAGTTGATTAGGTAACAGGTACAGAGCAATGTTTCTGTTGTTACATGGGAGAAAGGCTGTCAATCAGGTACTCATGATTATCTAGTCTTAGAATTTTGGGCAAATTTTTCAGTATTTCAGATCTATCAAGATTTGTGTAAAGTAGAAATACCATTGTTTATTTCTTGAGTTATGTGCATAAGCAGAAGGGAGAAAACCTACAGGATGGACAGTATAGAGCAGAGGTCACCAATCAGTGGGCCACAGCCCACTGGTGGGCTGCGAGAAAATTTTGGTGGGCTGCAAGAAAATTTTGGTGGGCTGCAGAGAAATCTCACCCCCAGAGCACCTCCTCCCAAAGCAGGCACATCCAGGCTGTGCAGAAACACAAGGCTGCGCCACACACATGGCCCACGGGAACTCTCCCTGCCCACTTATTCCTTACCCGGCAAACTTGCCTGCTAAAATTGCTATTTTACCTTTTTTCAACCATCAGCTGTTTTGCTTTGTGGGGAGATTTAGATTAGCTAGGAAGCAGGAAATGGTTGGATTTCTTGCTTTCTAGCTAGTCTTTAGATCTTCGGCTCTGCTTTTAAGCACAGCCGAACCTCCCTTAGGACTGAAGGTTCTATTATTTAATGCAGACTCACAGCAAGCAAATTTTATGTGACAGACTGAGCTAGCCGATGGCAGATAGATAGATCACTGAATGATTTTGTGAGCAACTCAATCTGCCTGCCTGCTTTGCCTGATTTTGGGTAAAAGTTGCCCTTTTTATAAAAAAAATAATATTTACATACATGGTGTGAGTTAATTTTGTGAGTTTGCTTGCAAGCAAACTTTACGTGACAGACTGAGCTAGCCGATGCCAGATAGATAGATCTCTGATTCTGTGAGCAACTCAATCTGCCTGCCTGCTTTGCCTGATTTTGGGTAAAAGTTGCTCTTTTTTATATAAAAAAAATTCAATATTTATATAAATATTTATAATATTTACATACAAGCCATGCCCAGCCAGTCACATGACCACCAAGCCACACCCACAAATTAGGCCATGCCCACAGAACTGGTTAGTGGTCCCTGGGATTTAAAAGTATGACTTTGGTGGTCCTTGAGGTCCAAAAGGTTGGCAACCCCTGGCATAGAAAATCTTTTTCCCAAAACATATCTCCTACAGTCAAACCAAGGAAGCAAAGGAACTCTGGAAATTTTCCTCACAACATAGATTCCAGAATTACAGCTCATGCAAGTTTTAGGAGTAGAAGTTCCAACACATCTAGGAAGCATCTGTTTGGGCATGGGTGGGATTATAAAGTCTTGCTGAAATTTATCATAGCTGGGGAGATACAGATATAGTTCTGTCATATTCAGTCTACAGTTTTAGATGTTTGATCAAGCCTGATAGAAAGAAACCAGATACTTCATTGACACTGAAATTTTATCAATTGATGATTAACTAAAACTTTAGCGGAAATTAGTGGAAATTTTGAGTAGTTTGGACAACCGGCAAATACCACCCCTAACTGGAGATTTTACAGTATCCTTCCCCTGCCATACCCACCAAGCCACACCCACAGAACTGGTAGTAAAATAATGAGGGGGTTGCTGTTTGTTTTTCTTTCATCTGTAATATGAATGCAATGCCAAACATATTTCTTTATCACCCAACACTGTTTTCCCTTGCTAGTTTTCAACAACAAATTCATATGTCCAGAAAATGCAACAAGGGCTTCCAGACATGCCTTTATAGTCATTTTTTTAAATCAAAAATCCAAAGCACTCTTGTACCTGAAAATCAAACTCTAGGAATTTAGTTACAGTATATATTTTCTCCAATCAATAAACTTTCATTAAGATATAAGAAGTTATTGTTTTTGTCATGACCTACTGTACTTTTATCAACTGCGGGTTTCACATTTCTTTTCAACAGGTGGAAGCTAACCTGGGTCTTTATTATTTTGTGGCATTTCGCTGGAATCCTGCTGGTGATACTCCTCACTATGCTTCTAGCCATACTCTTCATTCTTGGTGCCTGTCTTTCAAACCATACAGTGACAGAGGCCTACCAACGACCCCTATGGCAGTTTTTGGACTATTATATCCAACCACATATGCAACTGTACAGTACTGGCCTCTTACCAAAGTGATGCTAGAATCAAAAAGAGCTGCTGACTAAAGAGATCCTGTCATTATAATGTATATGAATGTGGATAAAGCTGATATCCTATCAAAAATTCTAAGGGCTGAATTATTTCAACTGAAATTCCTTGAAGACCTGCTCAATTTAGCATGCTAAATAAGGCAACTCTGGCTGGCTGGCACTCGGGAGACTTGAACCATACTGTTTTGTCAGTGGTGGGATTCACATTTTTTTACTACCAGTTCTGTGGGTGTGGCTTGGTGGATGTGGCAGGGGAAGGATACTGTAAAATCTTCAGTCAGAGAGATGGTATTTGCTGGTTGTCCAAACTACTCAAAATTTCTGCTACCAGTTCTCCAGAACTGGTCAGAACCTGCTGAATACCACCTCTGTGTTTTCCCTGCCTGCTTGAATTTAAAGATAGCATAAGAAGAGTCCAGACCAAAGGCCTATCTAATCTTCCTCCCAATAGTGGCCTGAGTCAGTCATTATGCCATAGACTTAAATAGATAAACCTTCTGTGAATCTCTCTAATTTCTTTTCAAGCCTTCCTTTACTTAGTTTAGCCATCCATTAATTATTTTCTTTTTTCTGACAAGTGTATCTCCTACACTCAGTGCCATTGAAATTGCCAAGTTCTAAAATAATGAAAAGAATTGATAATCCACTTTCATTATTCCAGGCCTAATTTTATACGTAAAAAACCCATAAGAAGAGTATGTGTGTCAAATGATTGATGATGCATGACACAAAGCTTAATTCATAAAATTGGATAAAAAACTTTGCTTTGGAAGAATATAATTTACAAATAAAAATATAGAACACAAATATTTATCATAACACAAGGTTATTATAAGTATCATTATATCAAATTGGAAAAATAGCAATAAATATACTACCAACAAAAGAGAATATTAAGTATCTTCAGATCACATTAAATTAATACAAAGACCTGGTGAAAAGATGAATCTTCAACAAACAATGGAACTGAACTTCCTAATAGTTCTCTGCTTCCTAAAACAGGGAATTCTCCATGAAGGCATCAGAATATATGTGTTATCACTCCACTGGCTTTGCTCATAGATAGAAATGAGAAAATCTTGTAAGACCTCAAGGACTTAGTTAGGATACCAACAGTATTTCAACAACCCCGGCGGCAAACCATATATAGCTTTGTAGGTCAAAAATAACTTAATAAATGGAAATTAATGTTCCGCCAATCAAATCAGGGAGATTATATGACTCAAATATTATGTGCAATTCCAGACTTAAATAGTGATTGTCTATTGCTCTAATATATCAGAGGAACAATACGGAAAGATGTCTGCAATCTTGTGTATTGCTCAATGGGGCATCTGATGATGCTATTGGAACAAATTTGGAGGCAAAGTAGACATTTAGGTTTGTTACAGGGTCTGGTTCTTATGTTAGCATCATTTCTTATTGTTTCTTGTTATTTGTGAGAATCTGTTTCAGGTTCGGTGGTTGAAGAGAAATAAACAATGCAGGGTGGGTGGAGAGGCAAAGTTTAATTCTGGACCAATAGATTCAACCTTCATTTGTTTTAGTCACAGCTGGGGATAAATAATACATTTCTGGTGCTAATACATTGAGAAGCACTAAAGAGACATTATTTTGTCACATCTGAGTTTTTGTTATAGGAAAAAGTACGTTGTGTGTAAAATTCTGGGTCTTTTTAATAGAACTTATTTGACATATACTATTCATTTAAACTGTGCAACCTTTGTTGACTCAATGACATTGAGAATAATAAAGAGTGAAAATTATCAATAAGCTATCATACTATATGTGTTTGCTCTGCATTCCGCAAGTCTATTACAAAGTCCTACATCCTTCATTTATTTTTTAAAACAGGATCTGTTCACAGCTAAAAGCAAACATGGAGACTCTATCAGATAACTAGGGTTCTAGTTCTGAAAAGCCAGCATACCTCCATTCTCAGCAGACTTGACATATGACTCAACAGATTCTATATACATATATAAAAAGTTACATGGAGTTCTAGTAAATCAAACATAGCTTTTGAAAGCCAATATCAAAACATAACTACTTAGAGGAAAGTTGAATAACAGGACAATTTTTTTCCACGTAAAAAGTTCCAGGTTCAGTCCTGGCATCTCAGCATAGGACTTTAAAATCTCCAGGTGAAGGCTTTGGAAGACCACTTCTATTTAGTGCTAACAGCATTGGGCTAAATGGATCAATGGTCTAACATAATATAAAGCAATTTCCTGTGCTCCAAGGTATTGCAATGGTACTGTTGTCCTTTGCTTACTTTTTCAGACAACTGTCATAAACTTTAGGGATGGTTACAATAGCTAGAAGGACTTGCATCCATTATAAGCCTCCTTTAATGACCCTGATTTTGCATTCACTAGAAGAGGAGGAGGAGGAGGAGGAAGGAGGAGGAGGAAGAGGTACTGCTTACTATCAGAGAAGTACTGAGATGAAGAACTCCACAGATGCCATGGACCTCTAAAAGTTAGTTCCAAGCCTTTTTCATGTAGAACAAAATATCATGGCAGTAAATAATAGGTTTACAACAAAAGAAAACAAAAATAAAAGTTAGCATTTCAAAAATAATGAAATGCTGACTGATGACAGAAAACCAGTCCATTGCCCTAAGAACAATAATGCAAATATTCAAAAAAACAAATAGATTTTTTTTCATTTAAATTCTTTCAACAGACAATTATTTTAATATCTGCAAAGAAAGAAAAATATTTATTATTATTATAACATATTCCCTGTCTTTTTGTGATATGAATCACTGACAAATAAATGCCATTTAACACTTGGAAGGCTGAAAGAATATTGTTCTTTATTAGCTGTTTTCCGAAATACTAAATATGTTGGAGTAGTCTATTGTTTGCACTTTTCATATTGCTAACCACTAATTGTGTTAGGAATATAAATAAAAGGAAAAAACTGATTTTTTACTCTTATCTTTTTTCCTTTCTTCGTTGCCTGATTTAGCAGAAAAATATTCTGGCATAATTTGATTCCCCTTTTGTTGGTCCTTGGCCTATCTCTGTTTTCTCTGATTTCAATTACTGCAGTCACCACACTTCTATTTAAGGTAACACGTAACAAGGTTGAGAAACGGTCTTAGGTCCTGTTAAAGGCACCAGCTTAGAAACCAGAAAAATGAGTTATGGTTCCATCTTATGCACAAAGCCAGCTCAGTGACCTACAGCCAGTCAATATCTCTCAGCACGAGAATGAAGGTAATGTCAAATCATTTGCCATGTTTTTTGAAATCTTGCAAAGGAAACATCAAGGACCTGTTGTTGGTTGGAAAGCACAATTAAAAAAAAAAAAAGCTTGACATATTTTAGATACCTTGAGACTGCTCTGAGACAATAGGTGGAAAACATTACCATGAAGTCTACCTTCTTATGGGCTGGAGATGAGAGGAAGACATGGTTTTGGGGACACAGAAGGGATAGGCATAGGCAAAGCATGCAAGTGGTACAGGTGGGGAAATGGGCCTTACCTCTCCTCTTCATTTCCTTTTCTTCTTCTCTGCTGCACCTGAAAACAAAATTCAGAGATGCAGGCCTTTGCTTAATAAAAGGACAAAGACAACTACCTTATCTATTTGGGTCTTAATCAACTATATTATTTTTACTTACTTACATACTGGCATGTATGGGGTGACTTATTTCTGGAATTAAAAAGGAGTCCTTTTTCAAACGCCAACATAATGTGCTTTCATAGCTAAACTAGAGGACATTAACAAGCTAATGAAAATCTACATTTTGTACATTAAAACTATTCAAATCTATAATGGATGGGTCTATGGGCTGAAAAATTGAACAAAAACTGGACATATTTAATGATCGTGGTATTTGGGGTTTTGTTAAGAAAAATAATTTTAAGTTAATATGATTGGGAAGAGGACCCATCTGGCTGGTCAGGTTCCTACAACATTTTCTTACAGGAACTATTTGATAATAGTAACTTCCTATTTATATTGTTTGTTATAAATAATGGTTGAAGATAATAAATATCTGCAAATATTGGCACTTGATTATTTTATTGGAATTAAAGCAATGATAAAATATAAAGAGCTTTGGTACACTGTGAACTGAAGCAAAAATTATCAAATAGAACCAATGCTTTAGCTGACTGTGTCAGTTGATACCTCAATCTTCTTTATACAAAGCTGTCTTTGACCATATTACATGGTAACCAAGTTGAAGTTACACATTTTAAAGTTGTAGGAATTGAGAAAGAGAAAGAGAGAGTACACTTTCTACCTCTCCCCGATTTGGTTCTCACAAGAGGAGGGCTTGGACTCTCTATTCCAGTTCTCTGATTATATTATGTTTGCATAACATCCTTATCTGGGTTCAATTAATTTTGATCGATGATCAGGAAATTGCATTAAAGTATAATTTTAAAAAAGTAAAACTACCGTGCTTAGACTGTTGCCTCATTTTTACTACCACAACACAATATTTTGTTTGTGTTCAGGTAACAGATAAACTCATATTTGAGAGTAGGAGGTTCATATCGTAATTATTCATTGTTCCTGGGTATTGATGCAGCAGAAGTAAAATGTAATTATTATGAATATCCCTATATATTAAAATTATACTATAGTAGCACTTGAGAACTGCTTCTATCTCTCCAAATCCACATTGTCGTGTCCGCAAAAGAAAGCTCAGAGTCCGTGACTATCATTCAAGCTCTTTATTAAACTGTTGTGAACCGAACCGGCGAAAAGGAAAAAGCCCGCGGCTTTTATCCTTTTCGCTGCGGCGGCTGCGGCCAATGGCAGCGATTCAAGTCTCCCGCTCTTGGAGCGAGCCAATCGCGGGAGACTTCAATCGGGCCAATCAGCGCGGCTCGCCTGGCCAATCAGAAATCCCCGCGCCTTAGCCAATCAAGGCGCGGGGATTTCGAGTATTCAAATTCAGGACAGAACACCCCTCCCCTCTTGGTATGGTCCATCACGTAGCGTAGTCACGCAGGTAGGCGGGGCTCCGTCTAGTCCTAGTTGACCTGCGCAACTCAGTTTCAAGCTGTACCTCGGCCGGAGCGGTCATCTTTTTGGCTGCTCCTCCCTCTGTGTAAACCGGCTGGATGATCGGGCCGGTTCGTTCTCCGTGGCTCCCGCCTGGGCCTACCGGGTCGGTTGAGCTGCGGGTTTCGCCGCTCCCACTTGGTTTCTCCGAGTCGGTTGAGCTGGCCAGGTGGTTCTTCTCCGGAGGGGACTCGCGATGGCTGCGTTCCGGTGAGTATTTTTGGATTTTTTCTTGCGCTATTTTATTCGGGTGTTCCCTCCCCCCTTGGTTCGAGTCTTGGGGGTTGAGGTCTGTTGCCGTACGTGACCGGAGCTGGTCGATGTGTCGTTTCCAGGCTCGCCCGTCGGTGGTTTGGAGCCGGTACGACCGTGGACCGGTGATTTGAGTGATGACGGCTGGGATCCATAGGGGGTCCCCCGTCAGATTTTTGGCGTAAACTAAGTCACCGGGGGCAAATGTCCGGTATTTGGAGCTGGAGTCTGGGGGCCGCTCCGGGTTGTAAGTCGGGTACAACCTGTCGAGTGGGGACCTCAGCTTCCTGCCCATTAACAGTTCGGCTGGGCTCTTGTTGGTAGTGGTGTTAGGGGTGATGTGTTGTATGAAGAGGAGTTTGTTGATTTTGTCGTTGATCTCCCCGTGGTCCATTTTCCGGAGGGTTTTTTTAGTAAACTGGACCATCCGTTCCGCTCTACCGTTCGCCGCCGGATGCGCCGGTGCCGTTAATGCGTGGCGGATGCCCCTCTCCGCCAAAAACCTTTCAAACTCGAGGGAAGTAAACTGGGGCCCGTTATCTGAGACGACGATGTCTGGGAGGCCGTGCGTGGAAAACAGTTTACACAGTTCTTTGATGACAGCCTCCGTGGTAGTGGATTTCATATCGCTTACTTCCAACCAATTGGAGTAAGCGTCGACTGTGATCAAAAAAGTATGCCCATTTGTTGGACCCGCAAAGTCTAAATGGATTCTGGACCAGGGCCCCCTTGGTATTTCCCAGTCCCGGATGGGTGCTGCGGGTGGGCTGGGTCTGGTCTCCTGGCATCGATGGCATTTGGCGACCCATTGCTCAATCTGTTTGTCCATCCCCAGCCACCAAGCGTAACTCCTGGCCAGGGCTTTAGTCCTGACGATGCCAGGATGACCCTCATGCAGCATCTCTAAGACCCTCCCTTGCAATCTGTCCGGGATGACTACCCTGTCACTCCACAAGATACATCCCTTAAGAAGTGAAAGTTCAGTCTGGCGGTTTCTGAACGTTTTAATGGATTCGTCATTGTCCCTTTCAGGCCAGCCTTTTTCTAGCCAATGTAGGATTCGCGCCAGACGCTTATCCTTAACAGTCTCTCTGGCAATGTCCGATGTGGTTATGGGTAGGTTCTCAATGCTAAGGGTGTTTGTTGTTGGTGCTGGGTCAGGATCAGAGTCTGGTAAGGGGGAACGGCTTAAAGCGTCCGCGTTCGAAATTTTCTTACCTGGCTTGTGTAACAGTTCGTAGCTGTAGGCTGCCAGGAACTCGGACCACCTTGTCATCCGGGGTGATAAAATGTTCGGGGTGGCTCGGTTTCCGGCGAGGATTCCCAGCAATGGCTTATGGTCTGTCACAATGGTGAACGGGCGGCCATATAGGTATTCGTGGAAACGCTTAACGGCGGCAACTATAGCCAAGGCTTCTTTGTCCAGCTGGCTATAGTTCCGCTCTGGTTTAGTCAGAGTCCTGGAGAAAAAAGCGATGGGTGCTTCCCTTTTGTCGGGGAGGGTATGGCTGAGGACAGCGCCGACGCCGAAAGGTGATGCGTCGCAAGTGACAGCTAAGGGCAAGGTTTCGCTGAATTGAATCAGGACGGCGTCGGAGGTGAGGAGGTCTTTGGTTTTTTGAAAGGCGGTTTGCTCTCGTCTCCCCCAAGTCCAGGTTGCCACCTTATCCAGGAGTCTATGCAAAGGCTCCGCCGCCGTAGCCTTTTGGGGTAGGAAAACATTATAAAAATTCAGCAACCCTAAGAACGCTTGTAGTTCCATTTTAGACTTTGGGGTAGGGGCTTCTTTGATGGCTTTCACTTTTTTAATTGTAGGGTGAATGCCATGCCGGTCTAGAAGGTAGCCC
This sequence comes from Hydrophis major, assembly GCA_033807585.1. NCBI lineage: Eukaryota > Metazoa > Chordata > Lepidosauria > Squamata > Elapidae > Hydrophis > Hydrophis major. Next base: position 47,934,682 of record CM066331.1, read on the forward strand.
AAAAATTCCACTTGCTTTGTGCATAGTTGGCATTTTTCTCGTTTAACTTTAAGTCCTGTCACTTTAAATTTTGTTAAGACCTGTCTGAGTCGGTTTTCTAATTCGGCTTAGTTTGGCGCCGCTATTAATACGTCATCAAAATAGGGCACCACCCCCTCGATGCCCTGTAGCAAACGTTCCATCAGGCTTTGAAAGATGCCTGGTGCCACGCTGACTCCGAATTGGAGTCGGTTACACTTGAAGGCCCCCCGATGGGTCACGATGGTCTGGGCTTCCGCCGTTTTCTCATCTACTGGTAGCTGCTGATATGCCTGGGCGAGATCGAGCTTGGCAAAGACCCCTCCCAGTGAGTGCAGCAGATGTTGCACGATTGGGACTGGGTAGGCGCTTTGTTGTAATGCGCCATTTAGGGTGGCCTTATAGTCCCCGCAAATTCTCACGGACCCGTCTGGTTTTACTGGGGTCACTATAGGGGTTTCCCATCGGGCATGGTCTATCGGCTGCAACACCCCCTGTTCGACGAGCTTGTTGATCTGCTCGTCAATTTTAGGCTTCAGGGCGAATGGTACCCTCCTAGGTTTAAGCCGCTTGGGGGGAACCTTCGGGTCTAGGTCAAATGAAATAAGGGGCCCCTGGTACTTGCCCAAGCTTCCATCGAAAACTTCCTGGAACTCCTGGGCTAGCCGCTGTTCCCAACCGTCGTCGGCGACGTGGTTGACTCCTGTCAGCGCGATGTCAAGCGGGGCGAACCATTGTAAGCCCAGTAGGCTTGGGCGGTCGCGATCGACGATGGTGAGTGGCAGTTGTTCGGTGCGGCCCTTGTAGGTTACATTGAAGCTCTTGGTGCCCACTACCGGGACGCGGTTCCCTTGGTAGTCTTTTATGATGATTTTCTGGGTATGAATGTTCCTCTTATGGAGTGTGGGTACGAGCCGCTTAATCTCGCGCCATGCAATCATGGAGAGGTAGGACCCGGAGTCCACTTCCATCTTGCATGGCTGGCCCTCAATATGGACTTCAACGTGTACCTTTCTGGCGCCGTCGGAGATGGCATGGCCGATGGTCACCGTCTGGTGTGTTTCTTCTTTTCGCCGACCGTCGCCGCCTCTTGAAGATCGCTGGGTACGGTCCCACCGACCGTCCGGTTGGCGCTCTCTGGTCTTGGGCGGGGGGCTTTCCTTCTTCCGGTCGTGTTGTTCCCATCTGGGCGGGCTGCGGGTCTTCTTTTGGCGGCAAACTCGAACGATGTGACCCCGTCGTTCACAATGCCTACAAATAGAGTCAAAAAATCGGCATTCTGACCTGGGGTGGTCGCCGCCGCACCCGGCACAGTTGGTCCTCGACCTACGACCTCTTCGATTCCGCTGGTCGCCGCGTCCCGTCTGCACGCGATGTATGTCCTCCTCGTCTTCCGACGTGCTGGAGGCTGACTGGAATTCTCCGTAGTGTGCGGTTGATTCACTTCTAGGGTCGGCCGACCTTGCCGGGTTGTTGTTTCCGCCCTTTGCGTCGGATCTTCGCATACTGTCAGCAGATGAGCGGGTTGCCTCTGCGGCTACGGCTGCGGTGAGGGCGTCTGCTAGGCTGATGTCGCCCTTGGCCATAAGCCGGCTCTGGAGTGTAGGGTCCTATAGGCCGAGCACGAATCGGTCTCTTATGAGGCTGTTTAGACCTTCAAACTCGCAGAGTCCTCCTAGGCGCCGCAGTTCGGCGACGAAGTCGCTCAATTTCTCGTCTGGTTTCTGATTTCGGCGGTAAAACTCGTTGCGCCGTATCAGGATGGGGACCTCGGGGGCGTAATGGCGCCGCAGTATGGGCTCGAGGACGTCCCAGTCCATGGCGGTTGCGTCTGCCGGCTTGGCCAATGCTTTGTCCATCTGGAAGACCTCTGGTCCGCAGTGAGTAAGGAAGATGGCGCGTTTTAGCGGGCCCGGGGCGTCCTTCATTCCGGCGCATTCCAAGTACATTCGGAACCGGTCTGAGTACGATTCCCAGTCTTCGTTGGCGGGGTTGAAGGGGGCGGGCGGTGCGATCTTCACCATCTCTTTCACTGGAACTGGCTCTTGTTGGACACGGGGTTCGGTTCAGGGTCGGGATCCCACCTTCGTCGCCAGTGTCGTGTCCGCAAAAGAAAGCTCAGAGTCCGTGACTATCATTCAAGCTCTTTAGATGCGGCCAATGGCAGCGATTCAAGTCTCCCGCTCTTGGAGCGAGCCAATCGCGGGAGACTTCAATCGGGCCAATCAGAAATCCCCGCGCCTTAGCCAATCAAGGCGCGGGGATTTCGAGTATTCAAATTCAGGACAGAACACACATGGGCAGTTACACTTGTATAATAAAATTTTAGAATGCCTATTCTACAGAAATACAGACGGAAAGAAATTGTGCCTGGCCTTGAAATTGTTTTCCTTAACCTAGGAAAGTTAGGAGTTAGGCATTCAAGCCTAAACACATCTTTCAAATTCAGCAAACCATTTTATTAGGCCCCTTTGGGTATTTTTTCCTGCCAAACTATGACTGAAGTTGCAGTCTAACAAATCAGATAGGCACCAAGATAGGATCATCTCCCACAACTCTTTCTGAGCCCAAATTGTTCTTTAGGATATTAAAGACTATCTGCTCAAGAAAAATAATCCAAAAGAGGATTGGGTACAAGAAATTGGTCTCTTCTTGGTGGTTTTTTGTGGTGGTCTCTCATGGAAAGAAGACACAATGCAAGGTTGTCCCGGGATGAGAGCCCAGAGCGAACTCCGAAACCCTCTTTTATTAGAAGCAATCTTTGTTAACGTAGCAATTTTTGTTAACGTCCTATCACAAACACATTACATCACACAACATGCACTGATCATTCGCATAAAGCGTACAAGGCTACAAAGTTTAAGTTTGCTACAGTTCTGGTTTAGAAATGGCAACAATTTGTCCTTGTTCCTTGCTCCGTGTTCCAGCCAACACCCACAAGGCTCTGTTGTCCTAGCACCTACACAAAGAACAAAGAATCATAGATCCCACAGTTTTTCAACAATCATCTTAAACTATGAGGGAGGGAAATTGCATTATACCTTTTCTATTTTGGGTACACACCTTTTCCTTTGGTGTGTCTCATTTGCACTCTGAACTTTTTCTATTAGCAAATTATTATACACCTGGTACAGATATATTAGCTGTTGTATTACTTATCAACTAGTAATTTTTAAAACTCTTTTTGTTTCCTCTTTTTATCTCATGGCAAGTACTGTACAAACATCACTTCTAAAAGTTAAGAGTTGAAGAGATATCCAACATATAAAAAGTCTAGTAAATTGACGTTCAAGCTTACATTCACTCAAATCTAATGTAAGCTTTATAAAGAATTTGCAGTGTATAGGCTGCTTTAGTGTCAGGCTAGCACTATCTGCTGTACTCTTCAAAACAGGTAAGCCTTTATTTAGAAAATGTATATTCTTTTAACCACAGCAGGCAAGGTAGATGTTAGATCAATTGTGTTCATTCTAATCGATGTTTGAATCAATAAATCATGAGGGAAACATTGCATAAATTAAAAATCATTCTAAAAACCTCTTGAGTTTTCTGTGCATTAATTTAGAGCATTAGAACAATTAGCATAGCACCTTCAAACTCACAAACTACACATGAAACAGGTAATAATGTTGAAATATTTATCAGAGAATAAAAGTATGAAGCAAGCAACCAAGATTCATACACACACACACACACACACACACACACACACATAGTTTTATATATACAGTTAGATAGATAGATAGATAGATAGATATAGTTATAGTTATAGATATAGTTATATATATATATATATAGTTTTATATATATATAGTTATATATATTGTCGAAACGTTGCTACAACTTTAAAAGCACAACTACAATGACGTGGGAAAATACCTAAACAAAGCTGAATACCATATATATAGTTATATATATATATGTTTTCTTAAGTTTTTGCAGGTACTTACATGTATGGTATTCAGCTTTGTTCGGGTATTTTCCCATGTCATTGTGTTCGCCAGACGAACACAATACAGAAACCTGATGATGGCATATGAGATTCTGCCGAAACGTTACTACAACTTTAAAAGCACAACTATAATGACGTGGGAAAATACCCGAACAAAGCTGAATACCATACATGTATGTAAGTATGTATATCCCAATGACTTCAGCTGGACTATCTCTCAAGAAAATATGCATCAAGTTACACTTTAGTTTATATGAATATATGTATATAAATATTATTTAATATTGCATGTAGCTTTGTTTTTCTTTTGAACTTTCTAAAATTGAACAAAATAAAAACAAGTATATTAAGTAATATGCCTGAGCTATCAGGAAAAATTTATTTGAATCATTAATTTAATTCAGAAAAATTGAATCAAATCTGAAAGTTAACCCAGTCCAGATATTCAAAATAAATTGTTAAGTGTGTTTCCTAATAGCTTTTTTTGGGGGGGGCAGGGTGGAGGAATTTCAATTTTATACAGAAGCATCAAAGTGATCAGAAAGGAATCAGAAGCATTCAATTTGATGTTTCACTTTGACTTTTCAATTAAATTCAGAAAGTCAATTCAGAGATTCAACCACATCATCAGAAATTTGATTGCCCAAATTTTTTACTTAACTCTATATTTAAATAAATCTGGCACCTTTTGTCATTGCTACTGAACAAGAAATCTAGCAACATGGATTTTGCTTGATGTCTTTATTTCTTTGGTTCTTTTCATTAAAGTATCTTCCTGGACATTAATTACATCCCCTTTTTCCTAGCCAACTTGTGTTTAATAAGCATTTTAATATCTTCCTTCCTTAGTTTAATTGTCAGTATCTCTTTTTGTTTCTCAGTGAGATCCCATCCAACAGTAGCTTGTTTGTCTTCCTTTGTCTTCAAATACAAATTTATGTTCTTTGCCTTTGCAAGTGATCATTCTAAAGAATTAGGAAATTTAGATATTGTATTAACAAACCCCAACATTGTTTAGATAAATAAGCAAACCCCTATATTTATATAATGGACAATCAAAATTTCTTTTCAGTTCTTTCAGTTGTGGATAAAACAGACAGGTGATTAATCTGTGAAGTTAGTCCTCAGGGATGTTTTTAATACATTCCTCACCTTTTCCAAAGCTAAGCCATGGTGAAAAAAAAGAACATGGTTGCTAAAATATTTAATTATTCATTTCACTTAAGTGTTTGCAGCTTTTTGCAAAAGTGCAGCATTGAGATGACTCCAATGCTTTTCAGTAAAGCGTTGTAAGTCCAGGTTCTCATTTCAAAATGAAAACGGAAAGACAGATAAATAATACTTATTAAGCAGCCATCACTGAAACAAATATTTTACTCAAGAAAGTCTTCAAGAGGAAGTTTTTAAAAAATATGTATTGCTAATGAAATTTGGAAGAAAACTACCAGCTTTCTCATGATCATCTTCCTAATGTAAAATATGAAAGCTGTGGGAAAGACTGTGGGAACATCAAAACCAGTTGATGTTCCAAGGTACCAGAAGTCAGAAGATGCCAATTTTTAATTTCTATCAGTTACCTGGAAACTAATATTAAGCAACAACATGAATACTCTGGATACTGAGAATATATCCATCTGCTGCATCTTCCTGGAATCTCCTGTTGAGACAGCTGAGTTAAAATATTGCAAGCATCTACTGATTTCATCAGAATATAGCCACAAAATCAGGTAATCTGTCAAATGTTGTCTTATTGTTTGAAAAGATGGGGTGTTCATTTCCCCCCAAACAGGATTTCCTAAGTAAAAAAGTTTAAATATATTCAATCCTGGGGTCTTTATGAAGAAATGTCATGGATCTCTGATCCATATCTAGTGTTGCTCCACTAGAGTAGCTCAGTTATTCCTTCACTTCAAACCTCCATCGATATTCCAATACAGAAGCTCAGAAGCAACACAGTTCTAACAGAATTGTAGCCTGATATGAAGTCTCTCAACAGAGGAGATCTGTTCAGAGAATTGGCTTTAAACTATCTGTTGATATTTAATGGAAAAAAAGTATCTTCATCAGAAATAGTGTATCTACAACAATTGTAAGACAAATGTCATACATGGCCACAAGGTGGCTCAGGGAAAAAAATCTCCATATTTTTCTGGTAAAGGGTGAGATTTTATTTTTATTTCTGCATGTTGTATATAAAGCTGCTGCATTCTGAAACATATCTGTTACACTCTTTCTCAAATTTACATAATTATTTCTGGATTTTATGAATTTTTCAAACACTTTGGTACGGGTGGAGATATACAAGATGGTGATGTCGAGAAAAAAATGAGCATTCTCAAAATTCTCTGTTGTGTAATACATATTTATCTGGAAATAAACCCAGCTCAAAAAAATCCTAGACTTTTCCCCTATATAAATATGTGTTGTTGTTGTATCTTCTAACTATTAAGAGATTGTAGTCCTGTTTCTGAAAGCCTGGTTCGTGGGCTAGTTAATAGTTTACACTATATAATTCTTAATGCATTTTAAGGTGGAGAGTATATGTTGAACTTCCATTTCTAGAGTCCACAAAGGAGTTTTCCATGGGGAAATCTTTTTGAGAAGAAATCAGCTTAGTTCTGCTCAAAAGTGTTCTTAACATAGATTCTCATATCACTGTGTAACACCTATAAAGAGTTGTACATTTCAGTCTAGGAGAAGAGTAGCTAAAGAATTTTAGTAGCAAGAGTAAAGTATATTTTTGTGTGTGCAATAGTAGTGGTCACAGTAGAAAATGCATGACTAATACATGTTGTTTTCACTCATATCAAAAGCTTAAGAAGCAGTCAACAAGATGAAAAAAATCCAGATGTTCTTGTGTGTCACCTTTCTATTTGCATTTGGAATAGTTTATGAACTGACTCAAGAACCAGATTGCTTCTTTTTCTGCAATCCAATTTCCAAACATTTCCTGAGGCCCAAAGATGTCATGTCCCAGGGCAGAAGTATCATCTTTCTGGAGACAACTGATCATCTGCAACCTTCTCCACTTGTTTTATGTTCTGTGGAATCTGCCACTAGAGTTTATCCAGACAGGCCCATCATTTTCTTTATGAAAGGACTGGACAACAACACATTGCCAGTTATAAAGTCTTCTTACCCCTCGCTTTTCTTCTTATCAACTATGAAGAATGTTTTCCTTTTTCCTCTTCAGGAGGACAATTTATTCCAGGACACGCCTCTATTGTCATGGTATCTTCAGGTAAGATGGGAAGTGGGCGTGTTTTCTGGATAGCCAGAGAAAAGGGCAACATTAATTCCAACTGACCTATTATTGCTCTTGCATTTATCAGAAGAAACACTCTTCTTTGGGACTTGTGTTTGACTCCAGCCCCATTTACTCAGTATTTAGAGATCTGTGAACACAACTTCCTTGGTTTTTCAATTGTTACATGATTTTACTACTCTAGTTTATCCACAATACTTCCAGGAATGACCGTGAGACTACTGTTTTAAAAAAAGGTCAATCTTGATTCAGAATACTTTCCCAAACATAGAAATTAGATGGAAAGGATTTTACTTGATCTTCATTGCTCTGTTTAAGTTAAGAGGTTGCCTGAACTCTGCAAAATTAATACAACATATCAGAAAATAATCACATTGGCTCTCTATCCTTTGAAAAATTATTCTCTAAGAACAAAGCCTATCACCAGGTCAGGCTATTAATCTATACAGCTGTGTAGATTTTCAGGAAAGAGGCTTAAGAATGATCTAATTTCTGACTCATTTATAAGGAGATAACAATTGGATTTGAGATATTTTATGTGCTTGGAAAAAACTATCCACGCTGATGAAGTAATTTTTTTAAAAAAAACATTATGTTATACCTTGTTATGGACATTAAAAGAACAATATGAACATTTTTGAAGCCTTAAACTTTTGCTTATCTTTATTATTTGCATATCTTTATTTGGGAATTATTTTCACTCTATATAGAATATTGCCTTTAAGTTTGTAAGACTTGCATTCTGAACAAGTTGCAGCAGCATTTATGTACTGATCACAACATGTTATGTTGCTTAAAGCTTTCAGAGAATATTAAGAAAATACAGAAATCAGTATAACTTATATTAGTGATTTCATTGCATATTTTTTTTTAAAAAACATACTTTGGTTAGCACAAATACACACACACATTTCTGTGTATGTATGGGTACATATATGTGGGAGTGTACACATACACACACACATCATGCAACATTTGATTAAGTTAGAATTTCAGGAATAAAGCTTACATGTACAGTTTAACATATCACATCCAGAACTTGAATCTGTAACATTTTAGGCAAGTTGTTCTATACAGATATGATTTCTTCACTGCAAGAACCAGAACTATTGCTTTATTTTAGCTAGGTGTTGTTCCTTGCTTATGTATCAATTTTGAACTTTTTCAGGTCAATACAACAAAGGAGAAATATTGGACCTATATTATTTCTGATGCAATCAGACTTGCAGTAGTGTGGAAATATGGTGGAATTTATATGGACACTGATGTTATTTCCATCAAACCTATCCCAGTGACTAATTTTTTGGCAGCTCAATCTTCCCAATTTTCCAGCAATGGGGTCTTTGGTTTTCAGCATCATCATTGGTTCATCTGGGATTGCATGAATGATTTTGTTCATAATTACAATGGAGACATCTGGGGAAATCAGGGACCTTACCTATTTACAAGAATACTAAAGAAGCAATGCAATCTTAGAAATTTTGAGAATGTGGAAGACCACATATGTTACAACATTTCCTTTTTGCACCCTCAACGTTTCTATCCCATTCCTTATAAAACATGGGCAAAGTATTACGAAGTATGGATTACAAAGCCAGAGTTCAATCATTCTTATGCTTTGCACTTATGGAACTTCATGAACCAGAAAGAGAAAAAGAAAATGACCATTGGAAGCAACACACTTGTGGAAAACCTGGTCAGAACGTATTGTCCTAGTACATATAGATTTGAGCTTCACAAGACACAAAATAAAACTAGTTAAGGTTGTAAACCTGTTGCTTTTGTGAGTATTCCAAGAACCTGGGAATCCCTTCCTTTCTTTTTACATGCATGCAAGTCTCTGATGCTGGATATTTGAAAGGCCAGGAAATCAAGGCCTCCAAAACCCATAATAGAACATAAATTCTGGGTGGGAGAAGACAGAAGAAACTAAAGCAAATTAAGACTCCCTCCCCTGATCTATCATGCTACTAACACTCAGTGGGAGTTTTGACCAGCCACTCGACTACTCAGAAACCTGTGAAATAAGAAGGACACTTTTTTCTCCTGTACCAATCAAGAGAGCTCTAATCTTACCTTGAATTTTTTCTATAATTCCAGCATATCATAACTGTGATTTGAAACTCAGTAATCCTTCAAATATTAATTTGGCAATCTTTGAAGATATTTAACACTGTCAGAAATACAGGGAATAAATGAGCAAATATACCTTTATTTGAGTTCAGGAAATATATAGATTCTTTTTAGGATTTTCCAAAGGAAAATCTTTTCGCCATTTTCATTTCACACCAGAAAATTAAAGACTATGTTGCACTGATGGCAGACCTGCTATATGGAAAGCAGTCATGTGCAATTGCTAAGAACTGAGGTTTGTTATTTTTAAAACAAAATAAAATCAATACTTTTAATTGTATGTTATTTGTTGAGGTAATTCCCCGTTAGGAGAATGAGCGCATACACGGAGATGTATTTGAGAGTAGTGTTTGAATAATACACACACAGCACACAGATACATTGTATAGTAAATGTAGGTTTTTACTTCCAGAAATGGTATAAACAAAGTCCAAACAAGCAATCCAAAGTCATTCAGAAGTAAATCAGTCAGTTTTCAATCCAGGGATAATCCAATAACAAAGTCCAGTGTCAAAAACAGTTCAGTATCAGACTTACATCAAATCCAGGAATAGCAGTCAATTAAGAGGAACGGCAATATTCTCCAACAGAAGGAAAAAGAGAGACTCACTGAGACTTCTTCTGAGACTAAGACTAAGACAACCCAGGTTTCTGGCTCCATCTTATGGCCGTTTGAGAAACCACACCCAATTACAATTTTGCATTTTCTTAAAGAGACAATATTAAAATGTCTATCCTGGTTTATATATTTCCAACCCAAATAGCTGTTTGGTGACTTACATTCCTAACATTATTGATGTTTTATTGTTAAGCAAATAAATACTTTTATGGAAACTTGTCTTTGAACAGGGAGGATAAGTTGAAAATCAGAGATAAGATGATAACCTTTTATCATAGTTTCTAGTATCTCTGTAAAAACCACTCATGATTTTGAGGTAGCAATGAGGACATTATATGAGGACTCCTTAAGGATAGATTTGTGCTTGGAGCACCAACTATAAACTTACAAGGAATTTATTTCTATTCCTTTTAACAGCAACCTATGGAATGTTTCTTTTATCAATTCTCTTTGATGAAGGTTATAAAATTATCATTACTGATAAGATTTACATCTTCAGAGATGCCCATTGCAGTTTTACAACCATATTTCATAATGTACAATTGCAATGTCATCTCTAGCTATGGAAATAATAATTTCATATTTAATGTTGTTTTCAGCTGAAAACAAGAACGGTAAAGAAACTTCAAAGCCAGTAACTTGATATTGCTTCATGTCAAATGAAAATATGTTTAACATTAAGAAAAAAGACTAGGAATGGGATATATATTATCCATAACATGTTTATTTCTTATCTGTAATCTGAATATTTTCTCCAATAGGGTATTTAAACAGGACACTTAAATAGACATGCTCTTTCACATGGAGCTATTCTAGTTGGCATTTAATGGAGCACTACATTCCTAATAGCAAATCTGCTACATTATGTCTCTCCATGAACAGGATCACACTTACTAGGAAGAATATCTCATAGGATCTATTTTGTAATTCAGCCAGTTTTCATCTCAAGTAAGACTATGCAATATACACATGCACACATGTCTCTTGGAACCAAGCTCTCTGACTCAGCTGGTGGGTCTTCTCTGCTGGCTCCTCACTATTCCTTCAGATTCTTCTGGTATCTTCTGAAATTTAAAATGTATTTTTCATTTATAATAAATTATGTTGAAAACTATTTCTAATGTTTGGAAAAATAAGCTTAAATTCTCAGGCACCATGTAAAATACTCTCTGTAGGCAAAGCCAAACCCAATAATTAGCAAAGTGGTCATACAACAGTCTCTTCTGATGCAGAGCTAGTAATAGAGAAAGGAAACAAGGGAGAAGGAAGGGGGAAATTGTCAGCAGATATTCTCTGACTTTTTTTCATCTATGTTTGCTGGCAACTTTATAACTGGACAGTATTGCATTTGTGATAAAGATGAGAAAGGTTGCTGTGCAAAGGGTGGGAGGGCATTTAAAAAGTTGAGAATACAGTACTGGTAGGTTTGAAATGTGACATTTTGGTAGCAATATTATCTGTATTGTCAGAACAACTGCATACATAATGAAATGAATAGATGAACTGAATGAATGTAAAGATAATGTGAAATGAAAGTAGTTTTTTTAATCATTTGGTATATAAGAATGTCATTTACAATTATTGAAGTACACATCACTAAAGTATACATGGTTTCTCATTGTTGTGTATACTATGTTATGGATACATTTTTCAGTGATCAGTTGAAGACCTCAAGATGTCACAAATTTGTCTAAAGCTGCGATTTTATTCTTAATAACCAGGGTGTAATCCCCAGTGTATTACTCCAGATAGACAGGTATAGAAACAAACTATAGTGGTACCTCAGCACTCGTTGTTAATTGGTTCTGGGAGGTGCAATGAGTACCAGACAAATTTTTCCCACAAGGAATAATGTAGGTGAGCCATAAGACAGCCGACACTGACAAATTCTAGCTTGTGTGTTGACTACCAAACAATGAGAATAAGGACAAAAAAATTGGGTTAAAATGAGTAGAGTACCAAATTCAATTACTTTCAAAGCAATTAAGTACCAAAGGGCTACTGTATGTAGAAATGTTAGATTTTGACATGTACTAACATTGTCTAATGATGAAGATCAAAAGGATGTAGTGTTTCTCAGCCGTGATAACTTTTTGCTGGGTGGATTTCAACTCCAAGAATTCCCCGACCAGCATTTTTGGGAGTTGAAATTCACACACCTTAAAGTTACCAAGATTGAGAAACACTGATCTAGTACAATTTAGTGCTGCTCTCTTCTGACAATAAGGATGGAGGTAGACTGTTACATTTCTGCTTTTGGTTTAGGAAAACAAATCACAAGTTTATTTTAAGAGAAGTACAAGAATGAAATTCAGGGAAGGGATACATACTAATTTATGGATAAATGTGAATTAGAATTGGTTATAATTTAATTACAGAATGTTAGCACACTTCAATAGGAAAGATTCTCAAGCTGATCTATGCACAGTGAGGAAGCCTGAGCTGTGCCAAGGTTAATTCAGTGGCTGGACCTGATGACAAAACAGCTTCCTATTTAATATAAGGTTAGTCCCCACACTTTAATAAGCTGTTTTTTTTTTCTTTCTTTATTCTTAACATACAATTACTTTGCATGTTAAGATCTATGTGCCATAAAAGGTTCCCCATTTTTCTTTTTTAGAACCTGAAAAGAATTATTTGATATGTTCTACACACCCAGAAAGGGACTTCCTTCCTTGACTCTTTCACCATTTAGTTCAAGGTCTTCAAACTTGAGAGCTTTCAGGCTTGTGGACTTCAAACCCCGGAATTCCTTCTCCAGTCATGTTAGCTCAGGAATTCTGGGAGTTGAAGTCCACAAGTCTTAAACTTGCCAAGTTTGAAGAGCCTTGATTTAGTTAAACTTTAAAAATGCAAAAAGAAAGCAACTTTCCCGCTTTCTCTCATCAGTGCCTGATCGTTTTGGAAGGCTTCATTTATTCTCTGAGGTTTATTAAGCGATGCTTCTTTTTCCATCCTTTAGAAATGTAGAATGGTTCAGCTGCTACTTGGGCTTTCCTTGGAGGGCCCAGCAGCAAATTAAAGGATCTCTTTCTCCCCATTCAGGGGCATTTTGTTGGTTCAACGCGGCACACACGGCTACAATTGAAGCTCTCAACAGAACGCAGCCCCAACCTTTGGACTTGCGTCCTCTCTGCTGGTAGTGATGAGACACCAAACCAGAAACGGCTTTGTTATTCAACAAGCGAAGCCTTAATCGACCTCTGAGGATCGATATTTTAACAGACTGTGATTGTACGATCCTCCCTCATTGTACACTGTGGATAGATTACAGCCGGAATGAGGCTTAAACAAGCAAGAGAAAGCAATCAGATGCCGTGTTTTCATAAATTACTACAGCAACAGCTTGGCTTGGGGAACGCTTTACCAGCTGTTTCCAGTCCTCCTGGGAGAAGCTCCGCGGGCGCAGCGAGAGCCTCGGAATTGCTTTCAGGCTTCACCTCTGACGTTGCAAATTTCGGGCCGAGAAAATGATTCGTTGCTGTGGGGAACCGGCGCTGGGATCTTTGCCTGGATGGTGTTGAATTTCCTGGGTGGGAGGGGAGAGACGGAGGATTTAGGCGGCGACTTTTGTCTCCAGCCCCGCGCTGTTTGTACCGGGCCTTTTTAAGCGCGAGTGCAGACACACAATCACATAACACATATATACCGCCCTGCTTCACAAAATATGCTTCCTGCGGGCAGGTAAGGATTTGCTTTGTTGGAAATGTAGTTCTCGTGCTTTACTGCCCAAAAAGCTGGAGGAGGGGAGGGAGAAGAGGAGGTGGGACTACGCCTTGCTCAAGCCATCTGTTCATTGCTGAACCCCTGGCATATCGGAATAATAATATTGGCTACTGGAACATGGGATGAAGTGATCTCCCTCGGCGATCCCTTTTCACCAGCCCAACTTTTCTTCGAAAACCCTTTCCTTTGCAACCGTTTCCTTAGGCCCAGAGAATGAGAGGTCCCTGGAGAATGCTTGCCTTATAACCGGGGGGCGGGGGTGGGAGGAGGAGGATGGGGGCTTGAAAGGAAACCGAGGAAGTGTGTCGGGTACGGTTTGGTAACAAAGTGGCTTTCTGGATTCTCGAGTGGCGCTTCTTGCTCAGTCGGAAGCCGCGTGTGGAGGCTGCTGGCCTCAAGAAGTTACTTAGCTTGGACCGTCAATCGAGGCCCGTTACCTGTCTGTGGCCCTTTTTGTGGAGGCTTTAGCATCTCTTAAAGTCTCTTTAAAAAGGGGGCTCGCGTTTCCATTTTGGACATCGGCTGGTTGTGAAGACAAGAGATTCGGTAGAGTTGGACAGATTGTGGCCTCCATCCAGAGATGGAGATGCACAGATTCCAAGCCTCCTTGTAACCTAAATACTGAATCCTCGTGGGTTGTATACTAGCACAGGTTCTAATGACTGCAATTGAGCCCCAAATTTCTGCTGTTAACACATGTTAGTGAGACATTTGTTTTCTGAGTTTTGCCCCATTTTATGACTTTTCTTCCCATGGTTGTTAAGTGAATTACTGCAGTTGATAAGCTAGAAACCCAGTTGTTTAGTGACTCTGGCTTCCCCATTGACTTTGCTTGTCAAAAGGTTGCAAAAAGGGATCACATGACCCTAGGATCCGACAACAATCAAATATGAACCAGTTGCCAAGTGGTTGGATTTTGATCACGTGATCATGGGAATGCAACAATGCGTGTAACTATGAAAAATGATCGTAAGTCACTTTTTTCAGTGATGTTATAACCTTGAATGTTCACTAAATGAACTGAAAGAGGACTACCTGTACATTCAGGTTGACCTGAGTGAGGTCAAAATAACAGCTGCCATATCTCATCCCTGAGCTGAGGAAGCGATCTCCAACCTTGGCAACTTTGACTTGTGGACTTTAACTCCCAGAATTCCTCATCTACACCCTTTGTCATTTTAAAGTTGCTAAGATTGAGAAACACTGGAATAGTCCCTCTTAAATGAAAGGAGAAGTAACAGCTGTATTGAACATGTCTTATCCATCAATCAACAGAACATGTCACACTATCAGGATATCCTTCAATACAAGATGCTCATTTTACCCAACTTGTCCATCATTTTGTTTTTTGTTAGTATACTGTGCTTTGTGTTATTTTTATTTCAGTTAAAATTAGCATCCATGCTCAGTCTATGAAAAAATTTAATTCACAGACATCTAGCTAGGAAGAAGTAATTTGTTTAGGTACAGAAGGTTTGATTTTTAGTTGCCCAGATTAAAGATGTAAAAATACATCTAAATGTTTATTTGTGCTATTTCTCCAATATTAAAGGTAATGAGGGAAATGTGCTAGTTTTCAAGCCTTCTGCTGAACATTTTTCCATTGTTAAATCATTTAGCATCTTTTCCTTTGTGCTTCTACTCTTGAACAGTATTTGAATTTAATTTTTTCCTCAAAAAACACTTCAGAAACAGTCCTTGGCGTTTTGTTTCACGACTTGTTTTTCTTATTACTTTTCTGGAAAGAAGGTTTGAGGTATCCAATTAGAAGCAGAACATTCAGATTCGGTCACAGTTTTTGTTTTTCCTTCCATATAACATCAACCTTATGAACTCTCAAGCTTCTTCTTTCCACTATGTATTCAAAATGGACAGTGATTAGTGTGTATGTGTGTGTTTGTTTGTATGTATATAGCACGTGTATATGTGTGTTGTGTATGTGTGTGGCAACAGATTTTCAGTTTTAATGGGTGTCAGTGTGCTCACAGTAAAAAATGACAATAAAAGTTATTTTATCTTACAATGTAAAGAATTGTTATTTTTATCATTGAGAGAACATTCCATTGGACCAGAGTATATTTGCACTGCTATTGGCAGAATGTTAGAATCCTGTTACCATTACACAAGACACACCTGGTAACTCACTGTTGCTCAACACAACTGTCCCATTGCAAATAAGTAACAGAACCAAGTTGATTTTAACAGCTTTTCTGTGTTGAAATCATGGTATGTATCTTTTCGCAAACCATTTCTCCATCTTTTGCCTGAATGCTAGAGAAAGTGTGAGTACAGTATATCAAAATTCATTTTTCTGTTTAGCATTAGAGGAATTGTATGCTATGATGTCAGTCCTGTGTAGACTTATGTGGACGCTACTTCCATTGAATTTACCAAGGGAAATGCTTTTATTTATTTATTTGTGCTATGAAAGATAGTGTAATGTTTACAACAATTTTACATGCCCTTATTTAAATTATTTTTAGATTTTATGGGGCATTTTTAATAATATGCTAATAATACCTCAAACTTTACTCAATGATAACCATTACTTGAAATTATGTAGGTTTTTCTAAGCAGACCTCAACGCATCTAGCTTGATCCTTGGCTAAATGTATACAGAATACCATATTCTATAAACATGAAATAATTTTTGATATGGTAATATCTGTAAAATAATAAAAATCCTCCATATTTTATTCAATGGTAAACAGAGAAATCAATATATTACTAGGGTTAAATTATGTTTATGTTCTAACAATTACTCTCACATATATTAAGGTAACATGCTCTTTGTAATGTAAATTTTCCTTATAATATTAAGTAGTACTGTTTCCCACTAGGGCAGTATCCTTGAAATATTCCCTTCTAAATCACATTCTCAGTTCTGAAGTGTTTACATACCTATGTGGTCAATACAGCTGCTTTTTGGATATTATTGAAATTTTCATTCTCAAGCTTATGGGTCTGCAAACACATATCTGTACTTAGATTGATTTTTCACTCTAGAGAGTTCAGTAGTGCTTTTCTTTTCTTTTTCTTTTTAAATAAAGTTTTATTTGGGTTTTCGCACATACAAAATACAAGTAAAACATCTTTTTTGAAAATAGCATGGTCCCGGGTTGAACTTCTTTATACAGACACAAAACTCAATTTCATGCTGCTTTTTGTGTTCTATGTGTATTCCATATTTTATACTATTCTACATTTTCTATATAGTTTTTTCCCTCTTTTAATTTTCTCAATTTTATTTTGATTATCTCATCTCAATTCGAATCATTATATTTATACTTTTCTCTGTTCTGTTTCAATTTCATATTATCTTTTCTCATTAAACAAATTTTCTCCTGTAGTTACTAATTGGAGTATGACACCTTTATATCTTTTAATTACATCCATTCAACTCTTATTTAAACTTCAATATATACCTTAAGTTTATGACCTTCAATATAATACATAATACATAACTTCCAATCGAATTCTGCTTGGTACATTCTTATAATACACACTATATTCTTAAAAAAAAAAAAAAGATTATAAATATATGTAATTATAAACCCTCATTCCATTCCAATTCAATTCTATCATTAATAATCATTAAAATCTTAACATCTTTAACACTTTTCAATTAAATATCATACTTCCTTAAAGACACATATAATCTCCATAATTAATTTTTCCGTTATTTCTCTTCACATATGTTTTGTAAATCATTAAATATTCATT
This sequence comes from Hydrophis major, assembly GCA_033807585.1. Classification (NCBI taxonomy): domain Eukaryota; kingdom Metazoa; phylum Chordata; class Lepidosauria; order Squamata; family Elapidae; genus Hydrophis; species Hydrophis major. The sequence continues at coordinate 47,952,118 of CM066331.1, forward strand.
TTGTTACATTTATTTATTGAGAGGCATTCCACTGAATTACGATAGCTATTTTATCAAACATTTTAATCATAATACATTGTTTCATATTTTCTAAAATTATTTCTGTTTCTAATATAACCATACTATCTTATGTACCTTTGCAGAATCCCTTTTTCCATTAAAGTTTCACCCCTGATCTCTAAATAGGCCCTGTTTTTCTATATTTTATTTCTGTCCTTTATGACTTCTTTTCCTTTCTTTCTTTCCTCTCATCTTCTCCCTCTCCTTTTTACCCCCTTGTCTCTCTACTTCTAATTCTCTCTTCTGCATTTCCCTCTTCTGTTGCTTTCTGATTTTATACTTATTTTTCACTCTATTTTTTTTAGTTGTTTTTCCCAATCTTAAACTTTCCATTCCCCCCCCTTTCCTTTTTTCCCCCCCACCTAAAATTACTTGTTCATTAAATATGGCTTCTTCTTTGTCGCAATCTTCTTGTTCTGCAGGCATTTCTTGTTGTTTCTTATCATTCCAAATCTCCATTTCTAAAAACTGAAATACGAAGCCAAAAGAACCTCTCCTTTCTTGTGCATCTTCTTTGTAGTTTTTAAGTTCTATTTTCAGTTCTTCTAAAAGTGGAGCCATTTTAAACAGTTTTAAACAACCACCTGATTGATTTTAGTCATTCATATACAATAACCAAAACTCCAGAAATCATCAAGTAATCGAAATAGTCCCGAGTTATATTTTCTTATTTCTTTTTCCACTTTCTCTTCCTGGGGTTGTTGTTGCGATATTTCAGTTAGAATGTATCTTTTGGAAGCCTTGTTGAGATTTTGCTGTAAGTTCTTTTTAATTCCAGGCAGTCTCCTCCCTTCCAGATCCTGCCCTTTTATTCTTTTTCTCTCCTTTCCTGTTTTCAAAAGCTTTTGATTATCCAGAAATCTTTATTATCCCTTTGACTTTTTATTTTCAGCATTAAATGCCTATTAATGTCAAAGTGGATTTTTTCCAATTTCTTGCTTAAGTCTCTTAGCTGTCAGTATAGGAAAAGGAGAAAAGAAAACCAAATCTTTTCCCTTTTCTCTCTCCTTCGCCGTTTAAAAATCTTCTTAGGAAACAATGTTATTGTTTTTTTAATAGTTTCAATTCCAGGGTACCTTATTTGTTGCTTTTGCTGTTTGACCCGGTCAACCAAAACTTTCTCTTCTTATCTTCCTCCTGAACATGCTTTTCCAGTCGAGTTCTTCTTTGTGGTGGCCATTTCTGACCACCATTGCAACTGCCTTCGGGAAAGGGAGTAATGGCCAGCTGGAGACAACCCTGCAGGCAGTGTCCCCCCCTCCCCTTCACCACTTCTACAGGGTGGCTTAGCCCCGAAACCAGCCGGCTCGGGGCACTCCAGCGGCGAGCACAGATTGAAGCCTTGCAGAGACAAGGTTTCAGTCTGTCACCAAAGAAGCTTAAACCAGATGCGCCTAGTAGCACTTTTATTTTCTATCTGTAGTCACAGCATGTGCACTTTTGTAGCCCTCTGAATGTCTGAAAGAGCTATGTATAAATTCTGAATATCTGTATGCCTTTCAGCATATACTGTAGATATTGTATGTTTTCAGTCTGAAATCTGAAACATTTCTATTGATAACTGGCATTAAATTTGAATAGTTAGTAAATTAATTAGAAAATGAATTACGTATATTAACTCACATCCTTATCTTACTCTTATATTAATTGAGTTACAGTTGACTTTTGAGTAAATGAATTGTATTATCACAAGTTAACATGCAAATGCTAAAACACTCATTGTTTGAATATTGGTATGGAATAAAAGTAAAAAAAAAAAAAAGGCAATTTTGTAAAGTCCAGTTCAGTATAGACATGTCAAGTGCAGGTAAATTACCTTAGCGGTAATCAGGATCACAATTTCCATTGCTGAGTGATGCAGTCACAAAGCTTGACTGCTTCACAGCAAGGCAGTTCTGGCAGTCACATGACTGTGCCTATTATCAATGGCAGTTCTGGCACTACCCAGTAATTGGCATTAGGTGAAGACTTCAGATGACCATCATTTTGAACTTTCTGCCAACTTCTCTGGCTTTGCTTGTGGGAGGCTGGTAAGAAAGGCATAACTCATGTTCATGTGATTGTCACATGCTGAGAGGAAATCTGGGCCAGTTGACAGGTCCCAGATCTTAATCCTGTAACTGTGGGAGCACTGCACTGGCCAGAATTTCGAGGACCAGTCATATCTACCACTCGTTCAACACACAATTCAAACAATTACTGAACGAGTGGTCATTAAACAAGAACCACTTGTATATCTTCAAGTAAATATGTTACTGTTACTTTCTTTCCATTCTGATTCATCTATATCTTTTTGCTTTTCCTAGCCTTTTCTATCTAATATTTATTACCCATTTCCGCTGCCTACATCTCAACATTATTGGATGAATATGCCAGGTTCTACATTTCCTGTGAACTTCCAGCGCACCAGTGACTTTTCGGGCAACATGCTACCCAGCCCTTCCATAATTCCAGCCTTTAAATTCCAGTTGCGGCGAGAAACAGTTGACTGGAGGCGATTCAGTGCTATTGATGTGGAACGTGTAGCTCGTGAGCTGGATCTTTGCACTCTTCAGGAAAATATCAACAGCATCACCTTTTGTAATCTTGATGCGGAGAAATGCCCCTATTGTCAGCAGCCAGTAGACCCTGTTCTCCTTAAGGTTCTGAAGATGGCCCAGCTGACCATCGAATATTTGTTGCACTCTCAGGAGTATTTAAGTATGAACCTGGCATTCCAGGAGGAGCAGCACCAGGCAGTTCTTGAAGACTGCAAGCGTATCAAGTATGATTTGGATAAGCAAGCAGAAGAATTAAAGGGGGTGAAGGAAGAGAGCAGGAGACGGAAAAAAATGATTGCCACTCAACAGCTGCTCTTGCAAGCTGGGGCCAACAACTACCACAAGGTGAGGTTGAGGTACAGGAAATGCATGAGAAATTTATCTAGTCTATATTTTAACACAAAATGTGCCCAATTTTTCAGAGACACACTGAAATTTGGCAATTTTTTTTAAGTTCTCAATTTTTCCAGTGGAAGAAAAAAAGCCATAGGAAAATGCATATATGATTGAAAATGCAGTTCTTTATGGCAAACCACAGGTTGGTTCTTTCCTCTATCCTATTTAACGTCTACATGAAGCCACTGAGAGAAGTCATTTGCCAGTTTAGAGTCAAGTGTCATCAATATGTTGAAGATATTCAGGCTTATCTAAACACAAGAGAGTGGCTGTTCATAGAAAAGCCTCTTATTTCTGGATAAGTACCAACTTTGCTTCTGAGTGGAATAGTGCTATCCCACAGAGGGCAAAGTAACAACTTAGGGATATTTATGAACTTATGGCTTCTCTGAATGAGTGGGTACCAGTAACATTATCTAGAACAGGAAGCACTGAAGATCACTTATGCACTTATCATCTTGTGCCTGGATTACTGTAGTTCACTTTACATGAGATTTCTCTTGCAGGTTTCCTAGTAACTTCAACTTAGTAGAAAATGCAATGTCACATATTCTTAGGGAGAAGAATACAACTCTTGTAGGAATTTCTTTAGTGTGTTTCCAACTGAAATTAAAAAGCTTTTATCCTCTTGAGACTTGGGATTGAGACTGCCTTTCCCAGATAGATTCTGCCTGTCCGATCAAAGCCAATAGAGTATCTGCTAAAAGTCCTTACTGGTGTGTGGTTCAATCATGTCATGAAGGAATCATGAAGCAAAAACATTGTGGAATTTCCTCTTTTGAAACAACTTTGCCCTAGAAACAAGGAAACTCCCGGTTGCCTTCTAAATGTCACAGAACAGAACAGCCTTACAAAGTACCCAATTCATGTAAATGTTGCAATTATGTGCATACATTTTTCTTTGAAACCATATGGAAAAGGTTTGCCATTGTCTTCTTCCCAGTTGATGCTGGAATTCCTCATAGTTAGTTTCCCTAATACCCACAGAGCTCTTTCTAATTTATCATTCATGTGGATTAGTTCTTAGTTTTCTGCTCTCATTTCAATTTTATTTTTCAGCATATTCCATTATACCTATTTGCACGTAAATAAAGTCACATTTAGACCTATTTAACACCCTATTTTCACAGTAAAGATTGTGTTGCACTTGTTTCTGACCATAATTATGCAGTGTTGGAAGCATGCAGACTTTGAATACATAAGACAATATTACAATTTCAGCAATTATTGGTAGAAGTAATACATTTAAAATTCCATAATAACATTGATTGAAATCTTTAATAATGGTTTATTAGAGACTGACATCTGAAAATTAGGAACTGTCCTAAATAACAATGACATCTAGCACAAATGCAAATGCAACATTCCAAGAAATATAAAAAAAAATCTTTGTTTTTCTTCCACTGTTTCAAAGATTGGAAATATCAATTTGGATAAAAGGCTTGAAATTACCATATTAACTCAAGATTAGAACTATTTTAAGTTTACAAAAAATATGACCCTAGGTTAAGGTTGGAGGTAGTTTTCAACCTATGACCACAATTGACCCAAAACTTACATTGCTAAAGAAGACATTTGTTAAGTGAGTTTTGTCCCATTTACAACATTTCTTGCTACAGTTGTTAAGTGAATCATTGCAGTTGTTAAATTAGTACCAGTTGTTAAGTGAACGTTGGCTTTGCTTGTCAAAAAGTCACAAAAGATGATAACATAAATATGAAGCATTTTCCAAGCATCCAAATTTTGATCATGTGACCATTACAACAGTTGCAAGGGTGAAAAATGGTCATAAGTCACTTTTTTCAATGCTGTTGTAACTTGAATGTTCACTAAATGAATGGTTGTAAGTCAAGGATTACCTGTACTCTTGTCCCATATTTGTCTTATAGCACTAGGAAAGGAAAATAAATGAGCAGAGAATGAGAACTACTTGGAGAAATTCTTCTGCCATCAGATTACATGCTTAATCTGTCCTTAGATGACTTTTTGTCCTATTTCTTAGTGCCAGCTCTGTGACAAGACCTTCATGAATTATTCCTTTCTACAAGGCCACATGGAGCGTAGGCATGCTGAAGCCACTGCACTTGGTAGGCACTAAGTTTGCTTGAATATTTCTTCTTTGGAGAGAATTCCAAAGGATTAGATTTGAGGAGGTGGGGGGAGGAGAAGATCACTTATTAACTTATTAATTCCGGCATTCAGAGGTTTGTTTATATACAATTTCAGAGTAAAGAGAGGAGATACAGTGTGTGAAACTAAATTAATGTAGATTTTAATGTAACAAAGCATTTGCAATGGATCTTATACTGCCATAATGCCCAAACCACTATGTATCTATCTTTACATAAAGATGAAATGTACCTGGAGTTGGAAATATTGGTAAACTTTCTGAATCACTATATCCTCATCACAGTTTTTATTTGTAATTTAAAATCTAAAAGTTTGGAAATTTAGACTGTTAATTGTTTGCAGCATCTTGCCAAATTTTGGAGTTACATTGACATTTAATAAATGCCATGAATATTTTTTTACTTTTTTAATTTCAGTGGTTATATAACCTCTTTTGTCTTGAAATAGAAAATGCCAATTCATTTTTGAAAAAGTGAAAATGGTGAATTATGAATATCCTGTCTGTCTTATTGTCAATTTATATTCTGCCTTTATAATTTTTATAAATAACCCACAGTGGCAAATATACCCAGCCTGGTGTCCCAACCACCAAGCAAACTGGCTAAAACTTTGCAACTTTTGTTACAAAATACATCTTCATTCTTGAGAAATAATTTAGCATAAAAATCTAGTGGAATTCCTATTTCAGCTTCTCTGTACAGCTTCAATTTCTGGTTGAGGCCCTCACTAACATTGCCTCTTTTTGAATCCACCTGAAGAGCATTTGAAGAAGAAACAGGTGCAGCAAATGGAAAGTGAGATCGAAGAACTGAAGGTCAAGTTGAAGGAGACCCAAGTCCAGCTGGAGGCTGAGAGTCAGCAAAGGGCTCAGGTATGAATTGTTAAGAATATGAATAAAAAAGAAAGCAAAAGTGAAATGCCTTTTGTCAAGGTGAAAGCTAATTATAGGTAGACAAAATGGGAATAATTCATGTTCTGTCAAAAATGTCAGTGATGATACAGCAACAGGCCAATCTTTTCTGGGCCCAGAAGCTAAATAGGATCATTCTTAATTAGTATTTTAATAGATGTCCTCTGAGGAATATTAGGACTGTAGATTAAATTGGTGAAATGCATATCCGATCTTGGCGAATAATTTAGAGAAAATTCAGAAGAAATAGCAGCAAAAGGCTGCTGTATTGCTGGCTATCAATTACGCAGATGCATCCACGAATTTATCGGGAATTCAGCTCAGCTTGAAGGAGGATATCCTGTCTTCTACAATTGTTTGGGCCAGTTGATTTTCACAGGTAAAACAAAATCAAATAACTTGGATAAGTTTATTGCTTCAGAATGATCATTACCACAGTCTCTGATTCCTCTCCAGTTGCTATTTGAAAACAATGACTAAATGTGAGGCTTTTTTTTAGCTATAACATCCTAGCTTTTTTATTTGTGTGTTTGCCTGAACAATATTGGTGCATGACCCTACATTTTCCTTCATAGATAATACAATCAGAGGCTTATTTTCTAACCATGCAAATTCACCCCTAATCTAGCAGTAAGCACAATAAGTTAAATAGTACTTAAGGTGGAAATAAAGAACATATAATGTAAAAAAGCAACCAAAGAAGCAATAAAAGTAATTTTTATAAAGTAATAAAATACTGTTTTATTCCTTTATTAATTGAAATTTTAACTATTGTGTTAGAAAACAATTTTGCTGGATTATTTGCTCTTGTGGGATGGCCAGAATGGTAATGGATTCTTATCTATATGTAATGTTTTATAAAGTAAATTTCTCCAGCCTGTTGCCATACAGATGTATTTGATTTCCATCTCAGAATCCCCAGTCATAGTTAGAGGACATAAATAAGTTTTGCCTATCTCAAACAAGATCAGAAAACAACTGATCATTGAGATGTAACTGTCAGGGTCATCTGTTGGCTAAATGATGACAATGCCATCATCCTACTCTCAAATATTGTTGTAACTATGTATCATTTATGTGTAATCATTAACTTCTGTCTCTTCAGTGACCTTTGCAAGGCACGTACAAGGGACAAGGAGCTAGACATCTGTCAATAAAGCTTATTCACATTATGAGTAATCTGTCGGGTATGCAGCTTTGTAAAACATGAATATCCTACTTGACTTAAGCTTTGTAAAACATGCATATCCTGTTTGACTTGAGCTTTGAAAAAATCACTTTCTTGTGAAGCACAATAAAAGAGCATGTACCAAGACATTCTGCGCGCTCATCCCGAGGAACTTCGTCTCCTGTCGTTTCTTTCTCCTTCGCTCCCTATCATGAGCCGCCCATCTGATGCGGGATAGCAGATACCGCAAAATATCTACAAGTAGATCAAAATGGTAAACAGTTATTTGTACAACAATTTAGTTTGATAGCGTTAGGGTCTGCAAGACTGAAATGAAATCCCAATAAGCTTAGTGGGACATAGATTGTACTGCAAATATTTGTGATAGTACAAACTGTCCTTGCAAGTTACTGTCTTTCAGTTTATCCGTTGTGTTGTGTGAAATCAGTGTTTCCCCAACCATTTTAAGATGTGTATACTTCAACTCCTAGAATTCCCCACCCAGCTCTAAGTCATTGATGGATGCAAGGTTAAATATTCAGCTCAAACTAGATCTCGAGGCCTAGGCCAGAATTCTCATTTGGTTTTTCGTTCAGAATTTGTTTAGTTTGATTGCCTGCTAAAACTTCTAAAAATGTTTCAGTTCTCTGAACCTAGTCTTAGCTCATCCCCACAACTACTTTATCTTCCATTTGGAGATAATTATTTTCTTATAGGAAGCAGATCGTCTTCACCAAAGGGAAGATGAGGAAAAGAGGACATTTGAAAGATGGAAGGAAGAGGAGAGAGCAAAGTTTCACACAGAAATGGAAGAGCTCAGGCAACTTTTCCTCACGGAAATCAAGGACTTTTCCAACAAAAATTCTCTCTTGGAAGGAGTAAGGAAAAGATATGGCTTGCAATTTTCCTATTTTCTTAAATATTTAACATGTTTGCCATCATTAATTCAGTATGGACACAATTTTATTATTGAATTGAAGATATGAGATGTATTAATAATATATGCCTTATTTATATATCAAAGAGATAAACATCAAATTCCTAGAAAAATGTTCAAAAATAGAGCAGTTTACATCATATGATCTACTCCTGAATGTCTTAAACTAAGCTTGATGCAGGATGCTATCCACCAATTAGTAATCCCATCCTTTTTGTTTAACATACAATGATGAAAACGTGCATTCTTGTCCTTTGCTGCAGATAGCAAAATTGATGGGCCAGACTTGACTAGGAGTAAGAAAACAATTATTCTGACTGATGGGAGCTTATCTCAAATGTCTGAATTCCTATGAAAACATTACCAATATTACAAGAATAATAGGTAGCTCCTTGATGTGATAGATGTTCTAGGCAATAAACATTTAATATCAAAAATTGTTTGTTTTCTCCATCATTAATTGGCATTCAAGTGCATGCTCTTCTCTGTTCTTCCTATCATAAATGGATGGGTTATTGGGAAGGAAGGATGAGCAGCTTTATGATCTGTGAGAAAGAGTAAAGCAACAATAAGAAGTCTTGTAAATCTATTTTGCTCAATTGTTCTCCAGCATTCTTCCTATAGCAGACAATAGGTTGCCATGTGAGTGATTGTGATAATATTTAGATCAGTATTTACCCAATCAAGATAAAACCTTGATCAGAGATTTAAAGATGTAGTTGGGAATTCTGACCCTTGTGACATATATCCATACCTCAATTAGGGTGCTGTATATAAGTATATGTGTCAGATGTTACATGTTACCTAGAGAAATATTTTTTATTTTTCTGGCAGCTGCAGACTGTGGCACTTTGTCATAGATCACATATTCCTTCTGCAGAAACTTCAGGAATTACAAGTCAAGAATGCAGTAGCCTCACATCTTGGGACATTGCAAGATGATGATTCTTTTGAGAAACAACAGTGGACAAAGACTCAGAAAGAATTACAAGGGATGAAGGCAAGGATTGAACAACAGGTAGGGGAACATAAAAGAATAATGCAGACTTTTCCAGTCTATTGTCCTTCAGTCATATTGAGACAACATCTCCAAGAGTTCCCAATCAACTCAACCATGACCATACTGACTCATTCTTCTGGAAATTATAATTTTGAACTATTGTATAACAATAGATCCACTTCCACTTAAAACTAATTTAATCTTTTTTTTATAGTTCTTTGGATTCAATAATTTTAGTTCTATAACTGTTGAAGAACATCAGAACCACTATGAACATATGGTTCTGAACTTATTTATATTGATGTTTCTAAGATAATAATTTTTAATCAATAAAGTTATACAAGCTTCAATTTAAAATGAGAGATTCACACACAAACATATATACATATATAGTTACAAAGAAAGTTGTATCTATTGATGAATCCTGCAAAACTCACTTTTTAATAATATGATAGGAGCATCCTACATTAGTTCTTTCTCCAAGTTACTTGACCATGACTTCCAGCATTCCTAACTATATCCCAAATTCCTGAATTCTGTGTCTAGGAATACTCACCCGGAGAGCATCTGGTTAGGAAATACTGGTATGTGCTAAAATGGGTTTACAGATTCCTCAGTGAAACAAGGCATTATAGAACTGAATGCAACTCTGCATTCTTTAGTTGGTACTCTAATCAGATGCATCAGAAAATAGGAAGACTGACATTTTTGCTAAGACTCGAATAACTTGTGATAGATAACTGGCAAATAACTGTCAATAAGGCTGGGTACTTTTTCTAATATTTATCAGAAAACTGAGTGGGAGTGGAAACTTAGAAAACTTCAGAAGGAGAATGAGAAAGAAAAAGAAAAGGTGAGTATACTCATTATTTTTGCAGCTTTTTCTGCAAGTAGAAAAATGAGGACATTGTATTCTATAATTAATGCCTATTCATTTAGGGTAGAGGGGCAGGAGGAACTGTCATGGAGAGGAAATAAAATATCTTTATCATCCATTATAGACAAGGAGATTAACTGATGGCACACCCTCCACCATGGTATAAAGAGGATTATAAGTAGCCAAAGCAAATCTGAAGGGTCTCCCTCCCATGCCCACATATGCCCACCACCTACATTTTGGATATAGTATGTGTAGATACTTTAAATGTAGGTGGTGGGCATATGTTGCATGTTCATAAAGGACAGCAAAATCTACAGATATAATCCCATTCCCTCCACGCTTATATCTGTATTATATTTCAGTACAATGCTTTGTTGTTTTATGGTATGATTAAGCAATAAGATTCAGAATAATGCAGCTCACACTTGAAAATGGGTCTCATTTTGCTGTGGGTGGGTGGGTGGATCAATCAATTGATCAAGATTGTATGCCTTCATTGTGAAATCAGATTCTAGAGATATTAGACCATAGACAACTAAGTCCATTTAGTTGCAGCCTACATAATTGCATTTCTAACCATTTGTCTCTATTAATGAAGTATTTAATTGAATGGAATAGTCTTTATACTGAAATGTTATTTTTCTGTCTCAGCTGAAGAATGAGAATGAAAAACTCAGGTCTTCCTTGTCTTCTGACCAATCTAAAATGGCTGAATATAACAAGAAACAACTTGCATCCCTTATGACACAACTCAGAGAACAAGCTGGTGTCATCCAATCTCAGGAGAATACAGTAAGCTGAATGCAGTTATTCTGAGAAGTTATTTATATTCTTCAGTTTAGAGAAGAATTTGTGTTTGTTTTCAAACTAGAACACTCCTGTATTCTGAGAATCAAACTATACTGTTTACTAAAGTATAGTTTGACTCCCATGAGGCAGCACTACATCACCGTTTCATATTTTATATGGAAACTATGTCTTAACGTTCCCTTATTCCGAACACTTAATCAGTTGGGCAAAGTATGATGCAGACTTAAAGGGAAAAATGTGATTTGAAAGATGTGTGGTTTTGAGAATACCTTAAATACTCTGGATTATGCATCAGTTGTGGAGGTAACCACTCACTTAAATCTTGAAAAAGATATTGCTGTTTTAAGGTAATACCTGCAGATGCTACCTATATACTACATATGCTCCAAATCACAATTTGCCTTTGAATCCAATTTGTTGCACAGCCCTGTAATCCAGATAATCTAATCACTTTGCTTGTGAGAAACTTTCACCCTACAATATACATGGCTTACACCAGAATGTAGTATTGCTTTACTTACTTTACACCCCTAACGTGGCTTGATATATTAGAAATAAATGAGTGGTCCTGCACTCAGGCATATAGGCTAAAAGGGAAGATGAGGATAAAAAATAAATTATTAGGCAATGGCAGAATAAAATGTTGAACTTTAAAGTGATATTAATATCCATTTGGGGTCATGTTGATCCTCCCTTGATTGTGTTCCTGCCTGAATAATATTTCATGGTTTTTGATCCTCGGATTGAAGGAAAGAGGCTGAAATGTGCTTTCCTTTAATTCTTTTTTTTTTTAATAACAAATTTTAGGCTTCTCCTCCCCCCCTTTCTCTCTTGCTTATTCTTCTCTTGCCCTTTTTACCCCTTTGTCTCTCCTTCTCCCTTTTCTTACTCCCTTTCCTTTGCTTTCTAACCTTGCATCCACTTTTCCTCTCATTTTTCTCTTTTTTGGTTGTTTTTTCAAACCTTAAAATCCCCTTTTTCTTGGGAGAAGGCGGAGCTTCGTCGCTGCGATACAGCTGCGATCTCGGGGCTCCGAGATCGCAGCTGATATCTTCGCCCCTGGTCGGTCCTAACGGACCTAAACCATCTCGTAGTGACGGTGACAGTAAGGGGCGCGTTCTGTAGATTCCAGGAACATTGCAAGTCCCTGGTCGATCCAGAAGAAGCCCTTTTGCCAATGGTGGAAAGGCAGCCATTAGGCTGCTGAAGCTGGGACAGCTCCGGAAGAATGGGATAGAAAGAAGTGTATCGACTGGTGAGGATTCTTTTTTTTTTTTTGCCTGGGACTCAAGAACACTCTAATATTAGAAGAAATCTGTAAAATTATTGACAGAATTTGATTTAGCAGTGATTTTTTTTAGTAATGTCAAAGTGAGGCTTGGCTTTTTACTTTTACTTTTTTTTTTTTCTTTACTGAACTTTTCTTGCGATCTAGTTAACCAGACTGGCTTTTTTCTTTTATATTTTTATATTTACTTGCTATCTCTTTGCCTTTCTGATTGTTTATATTTTTTAAAAATAGAGGCCCCCTTTAATATCTTTTTTTAATATACATAAATATACATATATACTTTTTTTTCTCTTTTTAGGCTTTTTTCTGGGGGAAAAAAGGGGGAATGGATTGAAGGAACTTTGTAACACTGCCAACTAAAGGCTTGAAAATATTCTGTTTGAAGTTGAAAAACTTTTGTTTGAAAAACTTTTCTCAAGGCTACTGGAAATGATAAGATAGAGGGAAGAGTACTGGAGGATGTTTATACAGGTGCTCTTTGGAACTTCTATTATTAAATGAATATTTGAAGTTTGGCTTTGAAACTTGTGGAGAAGTCAAATAAGAGCCTTGGATAAATAAAAGGCAGTGTGTGTCTTTTTTTTTTTTAACTCCTTATAAATTGTTTCATTCCTCCCCTCCAACCCCACACTATTTTGTAATATTGATATATTTATTTTTTATCTTTTATTATATCTCATTTTTTATTTTTATTTTTTTTAAAGGGGAAGCCTCAGAATATCCTTTTTTTCTCTTTTTTAAAGGGATGTCTGTCTTTTGATTTTTATTTTTGACCTATTTTTATGGCTTTTTTTTTTATTTTCTGAGGTTTTTCAATTGGATTAAGGTGGGAAGAATTTGAAGAATTCTCCTTTTTTTTCTTTTCCTTTTTTTTTGCTTATTATTTTTTGATATTATTGGGCTTTATTTTGCTTCTTTTTTTCTCTTCATCTTTTAATTTTTACTTTTGAATTATATTTGCGTATTTTACAATTGGATTAAGGTCTTGAAGAACCTGAAGAATCTTTTTCTTTTTAATTTTGGGCTTTTTACTTATTACTGGTTTTGTTTTTTGTTTTTTGTGGTGTTTTCTTTTTTTTAAATTGGATTATAATTGGCTACCTCACTAATTGGATTAAAAGACCCAGAAGACCCTGAGTTATCGAAATGAGTAAGAAAAGTTTACCTTCGGGCATCTCAACTTCTGCTCCTGTTTCCCCGTCATCTGAAGGATGACTCTCAACAATGGTGAAGCAAGACAAAGTGCAAGTGGATTTAACAATGGTTATGCAAGGAATACAAGATCTTAAAATGAATATGGAACAAAGAATGGAGAGTATTGACCAAAGAATTGGAAAGATGGATGAGAAAATTGAAAATTTTCAACAAATGATGGTGAAACATGATGAGAGAATCCAAAAAATAGAAGAGAAAGACAAACAAAGAGATGATACAATTGGGAATATTGATAACAGATTAACAATGGTTGAACAAGAAAAAGGTGGGATGTTGAAGTGGGAGATGGACAGGTCAGAATTTTATCTTAGATTCCAAAATATTGAGGAAGAAAAAGGACAAAACTTGGCAGCAGTTATGATTGAAATTCTGGCTGGAGTCTTGGAAATAACAGAGGAAAAGATGATGGATGGAGTAAATGAGATATATCGAGTCTTCACAAGATATGCGATGAGGAACCAATTACCAAGAGAGATCCATGTTAGATTCACTAAAAAACTATTAAAAACCAAATATTACAAGTGGTAAGAGAGAAGGGGTTGAAATATAAAGGCAAAGATATTCTGGTCTTAAAACAAGTACCTAGAAAAGTGAGAGAGATTAGAAGAGAGTATCAATTTTTGACTAAAATGCTATTGAAAAAAGAGGTGAACTATAGATGGCTGATCCCAGAAGGATTAATGTTTACATGGCAAGAACAGAGACACAGAATTGATTCAATTGCGAAAGCAGAAATGTTTTACAAGGAATTTTTTGAAAGAAGAGAAATGGAGACAGAACAAGAAAATATTTTAACTGAATTTGAAGAGGATCAAATGGAGATGGAAAAAGAAGAAGGCGCAATAGGTGGACAAATGGAGATCAAAGAACAACGTGAAATAAGATCCACGAGAGCTGTTAGACCTAAATATAAAGCATAACCATGGGGGAGAAAAAACTGATTTCTATGAATATAAATGGATTGAACTCAGCTATCAAAAGAAAGAAAACTTTTTGTAAATTAGAGAAGCTAAAATTTGATATAATTTGTTTACAAGAAGTACACATTAAAAAACAACATGAACAATTATTGATACGACCAAAGTTAGGGAAAATATTAATTCTCTGACTCATTGTAAGAAAAGAGGAGTGGTTTTGTATGTCAAAGAAATCACTCCAGCTAAATTGATTTATACTGATGAAGACGGAAGAGTATTTATAGTTGAAATAGTGGATAATAATATAAAAACTCTCTTGGTTGCAATTTATGCCCCAAATGATAAACAAGAAGAATTTTATAAAAAATTACATATGAAAATAATTGAACTGGACTATGCTAACATACTTATGATGGGGGACTTTAATGGAATTGTAGACAATAAACTGGACTATACAGTAAAAACAACACAACAAAATAGGAAAACTCTCCCTAAATCCTTTTTTAAAATGACAGATGAACTAAATTTAAAAGATATATGGAGAGAAAGAAATGCTAAAACTCAACAATATACTTTTTATTCAAACAGGCATTTATCGTGGTCCAGAATAGATATGATTTGGACATCAACAGAATTATTATCTAATATTCAAGAAATAAATATTGAAACAAGTACATGGGCAGACCATAATCCAATGACAATTAAATGGAAAGGACAAAAAAGATCTAGATGGACATTAAACAATACGATTCTAAAGGGAAAAGATTTTATACAATGGATGGAAAAAGAATTGGCCTTCTTCTTCAATGAAAATAAAAAAGAAGATACTTCAATACAGAATGTTTGGGATACAATGAAGGCATATGCAAGAGGATTAATAATTGACTATACAAAGAAAAAGAACATTAGGAAGAGGCAAATGATTAAAGCTCTAGAAGATGACCATAAAAAACTGGAAAAAGAATTACAGAAGATGCCACAGAAAAAAGATATCAAACTTAAAATGGACATAATTAAACATAAAATGGATCAAGCAGAGAAAGAAGAACTGGCACAAAAAATTAGAAGTGCTAAACAGAACTATTTCGAAGATGCAAATAGGCCAGGTAAATGGTTAGCATATAAGTTGAGAAAAGAGAAAGAGTCAAGGAAAATATCACAGTTAATCGATGATCATGGTCAAATTTATTATGGAGAAAGGAGAAAAAGGCAATCATTCGAGATTTTTATGGACAATTATATAAACAGGAGGATCTTGATGAAGGAAAAATTAAACAGTATTTAAAAAATGCTAACCTACCTAAGATACCCGAAGAGACTGAAAAAATGTTAGAAAGTGCTATAACAATGATGGAATTAACTGAAGCACTTAACAGACAGAACAATGGAAAAGCACCGGGACCAGATGGTTTCCCGGCAGAATTTTATAAAACATTACAAGAATCGTTGAGCATTCCACTGTTAGAAGTCATGAATGAAGTTATGATAAATAAGAAAATACCTGAAACATGGTCAGAAGCTTATATTACACTTATTCCAAAAGAAGGGGTTGACCCATTACAAATTAAGAACTATAGACCTATATCTTTATTGAATGCAGACTATAAAATATTTGCTTCAATCTTGGCAGAAAGGCTTAAAAAATACCTAAATAACTTTATTCACTCTGATCAGAATGGATTTTTTACCAAAGAGACAGATTAAAGACAATATGAAGGTAATCCTGGACACATTGGAATATTATGAGGCGCACCCGGAAAAACAAATGGCTTTGATATTCTTAGATGCCCAAAAGGCATTTGATAATGTGAACTGGAGATTTATGTTATTACTATTGGAACAGATGGGCTTTGCTAGAAAATTTATCCAAGCAATAGAAGCCGTATATTATAAGCAAACGGCAAAAGTAATGATAGATGGAGAATTCACAGACTCTATTAATATTAAAAAAGGTACAAGACAAGGATGCCCATTATCTCCTTTGTTATTTGTATTGACCTTGGAAGTCTTAAATGGAAATATTAGGATATAAACATAAAAGGAATGAAAGTCAAAAAGGAGGAATTCAAATTGCAAGCCTTTGTGGATGATTTGGTCTTTATTTTGGAAGACCCTTTAGAGACAGCTCTAAAACTATTGGAAAAGATAGAGACGTATGGTGAGATGGCTGGTTTAAAAATAAATAAAGACAAAACAAAGATTCTGACAAAGAACATGTTATTAAGACAAAGAGAAGAGCTGGCAGATTTATTGAAAATTCAAGTTATGAACAAAGTTAAATATTTGGGGATATATTTGACGTCAAGGTGTACTACATTGAAAGAGAATAATTATATTAAGCTTAAACAGCAGATAGCATCCGACCTGAAAAAATGGGAAAACCTACAATTGTCATTGATAGGTAGAATTTCAACAATCAAGATGAATATTTTACCCAGAATTTTATATTTGTTTCAAACAATACCAATTAGGTTAAGTAAGGATTACTTCGAAGAACTAAATAAAATTGTGTTGAAGTATATATGGCAAGGCAAGAAAGCGATAATAAAATTAAAACTTTTACAGGATGCTAGAATTAGAGGAGGATTTGGCCTTCCTAATTGGGAGTTGTATTATCAAGCTGCAAACTTAATGTGGGTTAAAGAATGGATAACATTAAGAAAGACTAGATTGTTGACATTAGAAGGTCATGATTTATTATTGGGTTGGCATGCTTTTTTATGGTATAAGGGAACTAAATCACAGGGTTATTTTAGAAGGCATTATATTTGGGAATCGTTATGGTTGAATTGGGAGAAAATTAAGAATGTTATTTGAAAATTCCAGTTTGGCTTTTTCGTATCCTATAACTTATAAGAAGGAACAAACAGTTAGATATGGGGAAAATTGGATGAAAAGGGTGAACTTAAAACGATGCAAAATTTAGAAGAACAAGGTATAAAGATGAATTGGTTTTCATATGCGCAAATACATGCAAGGTATCTTAAAGATTCTAAAATAGAAGGATTTTATGATAAATTGACTGACTTAGATAGGATTTTGACAGGTACTGATGAAAAAGTGATTAAAAAACTATATAGTTATTTGTTGGAAATTAAATTAGAGGAAGAACAAGTTAAAGAAACAATGATTGCTTGGGGGAAGAATTTTGGATATGGGATTGATTTAGAGAAATGGCAAAAATTGTGGTCACAAAATTATAAAATGACAATGTCAACAGCATATAAAGAAAATTTGTATAAGATGTTTTACAGGTGGCATTTTCCCCCGACAAGAATAGCAAAAATGTTCAAGAATAAATCTGAAAAGTGCTGGAAATGTCATCAGATACCTGGCTCATATTACCATATGTGGTGGAACTTGTGAGGAGGCCAGGAAATATTGGAGTAGAATTCGCATATGGCTGGAAAAAATGATCAAGAAACACATAGATTTGAAACCAGAGATTTTTTTATTGGGAATCGTACCTGATATATATAATAAAAATTTGAAGTATCTGATTGTAAATGTATTAACAGCAGCTAGGATTGTATTTGCTAAACATTGGAAGAGTGAGAAAATACCATTAGAGGAAGAAATTATTCAGAAAATATTGGAATGTGCTGAAATGAGTAGATTGACATTTGAAATTTGAGAACAAGAAGATAAACAATTTTATGAAGTTTGGGATCTTTTTTTATCAATGGTTAGATAATACAATATGATAATAGAATATTTAGAAATTTAGGAAATAATGAATATATAATTTTTCTTGGTTTTGATAATTTTTAAGAATATTTTATAAAGATAGATTTGGTATGATTTCATGATTTGTCATAAAATAATTTAACTTAATTATAGTTATCTCGCTTAAGTATGAATTAGTAAAATTATAGTCAAATGATTGTTCAATAATGATATTGGGATATTTTATTGATGATTGATAATGTGAGTTATTATGTAATATAATTATTCTGATGACTATGAAATGGATGCACAAAAGGGAGTGGTAAACCAACCGATACACTGTAAATTTATGAAGAATGTTATAATTTTTTTATTTTTTATTTTTTTTATGTCATGTTTTATGTCTTATATGTTTTTTGTCTGTTGTTAAAATCAATAAAACTTTTACCAAAAAAAAAAAAAAATCCCCTTTTTCTTATCCTCTTTCTCCTCCTTCCCGGAAAAAACCCATTGTTCATCAAAGATGGCTTCTTCTTCCTCTTCTTCTTTGTCCCAGTCATTCTGCTGCATAATCAACTTTTCATAAGTACATAACACCATTTCTAAAAATTGAAATAAAGTGCCCAAAGTATCTTTTCCATCTTGTTCTTCCTTTTTATATTTTTGATATTCAGTCCTTAGTTCATCCACAAGCGATGCCATCCTGAAAAGAGAAACTCCCCAAAACAACCAACCAAGTATTTTTAATCAAAAATAATTCAAAAAAAGTTCCAAAAGTTAATACTTTTCTTCCTTCTTCTATTTCTCTTTCTGGGGTTACTGTTTAATCAAAGAGGTCCAATTACCATATATCTTTCTTTGAGATTCTAGGCAATCTCCTCCTTTTTCCACTTCTGCTCCAATTTTTTTCCTCTCCCTTCCCACTTGCAACATCAATTTTTAAGTGATCAGAAATCCATACCTCTAATAAGGGTTTTCCAATTTCTTAAATTTTTAAGTCCAATGTCCAAGAACTCTTTTGTCCCTTAACTTCAACTTTCAGAATAGTTCACCTTCAGTGCCCAAACAAATTTCAAATCTTCATCTGCTGTTTCCATGGGGTGGGAGAGTGAAGAAAAAAAAGTTCCCTTTAACAGCTTCTCCGCCGCTTTCGATCTTCTTAGGGATACAATGTATCCTCCAGCAATTCAGACAGCTCAGTTCCAGCGAATTTAAAAGATGTTGATTGACCCGGCTCAGCCAGCACTTTCACTTTTCTTGCTTCCTCCAGCACAATCTTACCCGGTTGCAGGCTTCTTCGTGGCGGCCATTGCTGACCGCCACTCCACCAACTTGGGAAAAAGAGGTTTTTCTGGACGAGGAGGGGGTCTGCGACACCCCCAACCCCCTGTCCGCCTCCCCTCTCTCCTCGGCTGTCCCTACAGGGGAGCCATATCCCCCTGACCCATTTGGATCGGAGGTACCTCAGCGGCAAGCGCAGCAGGAATCGCAAACGGTCGCGAATTCCTGCTGCCACCGAAGCCACACGGAACCGGAAACACTTTCCTTTAATTCTTCATTGAAGTAATAACTGAATCTTTTTACCTGGGAGAGATCAGAAAAAAATTTCTGTAACTGCTCCTTTTCTGGCCAAGTAAGCACTTCCTCTTGCTATGTCACTCCCTTCTTGATTGTGGAAGAGATATATGAAACATTTTATTTTGAAATGTGAGTAGTTACTTTGTAAAGTGATTTACATTATTATATACCAGTCATATCAGTTAAATACTTATTAGACCTTGTAAGTAATAGCTGACTTATTTTATATACTTATGTTATATTTCAGATTAAGCTTCTGACTTCCAGCAAACCTAGAGGTAATGACCAATCCCTATATTGAATAACTGTCCAAGGTAACAATAGATTTTCTTTCTCTTTTGACAAAACCATAGAATTCTTTAATAGCCACGTTTTTTCATCCAGAAGGAACATCTATATAGTAACTCTCCCCTATTGGTAACCTTAAATTGGGTGAAATGGCACCTCATAAGTCAATAATTTTTGAATCAACATAACTTCAGATAGGCTAATTTAAAGAATGCATCTAGTCTCCATTGCTCCCATGGGACTGGAATTTGGCAAAGTTCTGGGTACGACAACACTGCAATCACATAATCATAATTTCCAATGCTCCCTATCAGCATCCCATAAAAGACGTCAGTGGAGAAATCCACTCTTGCTCTCGTTGCTTTTTTGGCCACCCATAGTCATTCTGTTTCTCTGTTTAGATAAGGAAATATTTCTGAAATGACCAATGGATTGCAGGTTGTCTCGTAAAATATGAAATTCCACATGATAACAAGAGAAAACAATATAAGATATTCATTGCCATGCTTAGGTTTGCTGAACAATTTGTAATAGAGTATGGTAATGTTTTTAAACCTGTACAAAAACTTAAGATTCATTTACATGTTGTTATTTCTCTGTGCCCCACTTCTCTCTTCATACTTTATGCATCCAGATGAGATAATTTATCATAATATAAAGTGCTGGTTCATGGGTTTACAGAGAGTCCAAGTAATAATACTTTTCATTTGGCCCATTTTCTCCTATAAATTTTCTTAATGGAATATTTTCCTGATGCTATTTGCTTCAAATTGCTTTCCTTTTAAAAGAGCTGGGCTGGAGCCAAATTAAGTTACACTTAGTTCCCATTAAAATAATGGCTAACTCGTCATGTTAATGCCATGACAATGTCAAAGATATTGTTATAGGCTTTTTTTATAGGCTTTTTTTTTAAAAAAATTGCTTTTAATTTCCAGAAATCCAACAAGTACCCAAGACAGAAAAGCTGGAAGAATCCAGTGAAGAAGGTATATTTTATAAATTTCACCTCCCATTGTTCTTATATGCTAAATATTACTATTACACAGAGATAGAAAGAGAGAGTCTGACTATTCAGATATACTTTCTGAGATGCTGAGAAATTCTTGTAGGTCAGGAAAAGACAGAAATTGATAGTTATGGAATTCTAGTTATGGATCAGGACTATATTAAATCCTGATTAGGACTATATTAAATCAAGCACTACATGAGATCACTATATTTTTATTTGGTTGTCTCTGCTGTCCTGGAATAAATGAAGGAGCTAAGACTATTTTCTTGAATATTACCGAAGCTATCTCCTTCAATGGCAAATAAAATTAAAGTTGGATGAAGACTATTTTTGTTTGTTTGTTTGCCTGAAATAAATGTTTAAGTGGCAGTTTTGAGATAAGGTATAAATGTTAAACATTCCAGCATTGGGATTTTTAACCATCCTTTGGTTTCTGCAGAACTAGATGACACTTTGGACAGGAAGAATAGAGTTCTAGAAACACTGCGGAAGGATCCAAATTTGTTGAAACAATTCCGACCAATTCTGGAAGAAACACTTGAACATAAACTGGAGACCATGGGAGTGAAACAAGTAAGTTAGAAAAGGAACATTTATTTACTAGACTTACTTTGAATTTCAGCTGGATGTGATTTTGAGGATTGCGATATATATTGATTTAGGAAAAAAATGATGTAAAATTATACTCAACTTTGAACACCTGCTCAACACATTCACATGCTTGACAGAAAATTGAAAACACCCCAGCATCTCCCTCTCCTCCTCCTCTGAACATTTTTTCAGGAAAATGGCTTGCCCAAGAAACTGCTTTTTCTTTTGCCTCCAAAAATCAGGAAGTGCTAATTAAAGAACATTCTTTTAAGATTCATTCTTGACTTCTTTGCCTCTGTATTTGCAACAAACCAATAAAACACAAGGAAATAAGCTATGAGACCAATGTATTTGGAAAAACTCATTCTTGCTTATGCAATGTAGCTGTTGTAGGGAATGTGGAAATACTTAAGATCAAACAGTTATATTCAAAATAGACAATAACTATATCATGAACTAATTTATTATTTTTCTTTAACTGTGATATTGCAAAATTTAAAACAAACTTCTGGATTGTCTCACATTTTTACTTTCATAGCTAGATAGATCTATCAGTGACATGCATCTAAAGCAAATAATGTGTCTTCAAGTCCCTCTCTTTTCCTTTGACTTAATTGCTATAGAAAAGTTAGATAGCAGTAAAAATAATAAAACACTTTATGACTTTAATGGTCTGCTGTCAGTAATTATTATTTCCCTATTGCAAAGTAATGCTTTGTTTGAAATCAGTGGTCTTAAATTGCACAGTTATATGCAATTCCCTTTAGAATTAACAGATGGCTTTACATTAACTTAGTTGGCATCCTCTCATAGCTAGTAAAATGATAGACTTTCAAAGCCTCTTCTTTCTCCAAAATTCTGCTCAGGTTAGAGTCTGATTCCTCAAAACACAATCCTTGTTAATCTTCAGTTTTTTTCCCTCTACCCGGGGAGCTTCTTCAGTGGTCCTCAGTCCATCTGGAACTGGCATATTTTTGGCAGCCAAAAATGCCTGTATCCCATTGACTTGCTGACCATCTTCTTTTCCTCCCCATGTGTCCATCCACAAGTCCTTTTCTATAAGCCCCTTAGTCTATTTCAATTTTCTTCCCACTCTCCATGAGAGTCCCTCTTTCTGTTTCATTCCCAGCTATTTTCTCCGAGACACAGCTCATCTACCTGGGAGATCAGATGATAATTATGCTTCTTTTGTGATGGATTTAAGATTGGAACACAGCTGTACAGCAGTTTAATCTTCCTTGTTTCCATCCTTTTTAATTCAGCAGCAACTTTTCAAAGGAGTTGAAACCATGTTTTCCACCTTCCATTATTTACATTCAGCCTAATACAAGGAATCCCCTGTATAAGAGGTTGTTAGGAACTTATTCACTGCATGAATGATGAGAGCAAGCCTCACACACATGCATATACTGATTAGAAACATTTGTTCTGTTTTGTAGGGTACAAAAGGTATCCCAGCTCAAACCTATAAACATTTGAAAGCTTTGATCAAAAAACAGCAGCAGCAGAAGGCTAAAACATTTCCAGCTCTGCTAACCTTGAGAGGTAAACTTGAAAAAGAAGTTCAGAAGAAAGCCTTTCAGAAGGATGAAGAGAATATGTCCTTGATGTTTTCTTCAATCATTGGTAAGATGCTCAGTTATATTATTTAGAAACATAACATGTATTTTATTTGATTAATATTTTATCACTTTGTGTAAAAACAGCAAATCTTAAAATATCTTAAAAGACTAACAAATTTAATGCTTAAATGATGCTGTGCTCCCTGACTCTAATGTTATAGATTTTTCTTTTTATATTTTTTTCAAGATAAGATTAAATTAATCTAAAAGCTAATTTATAAATTTGGAGTTTATATATGTACATGAAAGGACCCTCCTCAAAAAAAAAAAGCCATGGTTATTTTTACAGCAGATGGATTATATGATTCCATAAGTTCATAAACTTTAATCATTCAGATTATGAAAGCAGCAAAGTTTAGTAGCGTAGCTACTACCAGACATGATATTCTTCCAATTAAAATCGGAATTCCGGTTTTTTGGGAAATCACCCACCCCCTTTTCCCCCCTTCTTCTCCTCCTTCCCCTCCCCTTGGAGGCCCCCTGAGTCAGGAGTTGCTACCGCCGGCACGGCTCCAGTGCCGCGTTGCCTTGGGAAGGGAAAGGCAAAAAGGAAGAGCCGCGGTGGCACTCTGCAACAGCAGCAGCGGCACCGGAGGCTCAGGCGCAGCAGCTCCCGATTTTGCCTTTCCCTTCCCAAGGCAACACGGGACTGGAGTCGTGCGGAGCCGCGCCAGCGGTAGCAACTCCTGACAGCCCCAGCTGGACAACTGAGCAGAGCCTGGGCGGTGCGAGCGGAGGCCGCTGAGCAGCAGGAAAAGGGAGCTGGGCAGTCACGGACCATCTGTCTTTCCGTGCAACACGCCACCGCCCGGCCCTGGCGAGGGAAAGCAGCGGGTGCTTCCCGGGCGGCGGCCCTCGCCCCCACCCCCAGGGAAGCAGCTGCCCAGCTCTGGAGCTGATCTACACATGACCGGCTGGAAAGGAAGGGTGTGTAGCGTTGGTGTTGTGTGTGCAATTTCTTGGCTCGCGGCATGGGGTCTCTTTTGGCCGGCCCCAATTTTTTTTTCATAGGGGAATATCATGCCTGTACTACATGTATGTGTAGTATACATAGCACATACATGTATACGCTTTCAGATATTAAAGGTATTAAATGGTTTGGTAGAATCACCAACATAAATTCCAGAAACTTCATAGATGTATTTTGTGTGATTTTCTTGGCAGGAATGTGGAAGTGGATTCTCATGGCCTTCTTCCATTATGTTTTTGATTTTTGAATCTAGCTTTTAGGCTGGCCATTCCCTCAAATTCTCTTATCCAAGTACTAACTAACCTGACCCTTCTTAGTTTCCATAAGCCAGATGCCATATGTTGTCAACCGCTGAGATGTAACACCCATAAGTATAAACCAAATCGTTTGAATAAAATTCACAAAAGCAGAAATAAGAAAGCAAATATTCAATTTCTAACAGAAGTTGTAGATTGGTGCTATGTAAGATTACATTGCACTCCAAAATGTTTTTATCCTTTTCTCCTATTATTCAGTCCTAATAATTAAGAACAAAACAAAATAAAAAATGACATAGAGCAATAATTGAGAGAGATACAATCTTGAGATATCTTAAATTTTAAGCATATTCAGCATTTTCGGTACAAAAGGTTATTTGTATCAATAAATGTAATTAATAAGAAATAACCTAGTTTTTTATTTTATTAAATTTGTTTGCCACCTGTCTTACCAAAGGATAAGTCTGAGCAGCTTAAATGTTAAAAATGATAAAACTATATAAAACATGTATCTAATACAAAAAAAATACTATAAAATACTAATTGTACAAAAGTACAAATTATTATAAAGAACTAGATGAGAGTGAATCCTTAACCAAAGACTTTTTCAAGTTCTTGTTATGATAGTTGTTTGGTCCATGCTGTTTCCCACACTTCTTAATATCCAGGAAAAAGCATACTTGGTAATCATGGTAGTGAATGCATTTTTTTAATAAATATTCTTCTGTCCATTATAAAAATCATGCTTCAAAGAGAGTTCAGATCTTTCATGAAGATTGGGAGATAAGCATTTAAATTCAGTTAATCTAAGACACTTTTCTACAACAGAGTGAGCCATTAAAGTGCAAAAGGTTTGCGTATATGTACATGTGTCTGCAGTTGCAGAACCTGAGATTCTGGCTTTAATATTAAATTTGTGGATCAAGTGTATGAAAAGGCAAGAACAGATAATTTATTTTTGCAAGTGGGGAGATACATATTGTGAGATCACTTGCTGTATTCAGGATCCATCAGTGACTCAGGTATGAGCACGTAAGAGGCAAATAGATCAAAACAATTTATGTGCAATGTTTGAGTCAGCTGGATAATTGAAGCCAAATCACTAAGAGGATTTTTACTTAGGCTTCTTGCTTCATTTGATTTCTGGGGCAAACATAAAACTTTTGTCATGTTAGAACTGCAAATCCTGCTTTTGTACTTGCATTAATGCTATTAAAGGTTATTCACAAAGCAAAGGAGATATAAACCTTGCATTTTAAAAATGCTATGAAATATTCAGTAGTTGTAATCATTTGATGTGGAACTCTTTAACATTGAATCTTTGAGACCCACATTAAATACCAATCAGATTGGGGGTTTTATTAAATGTTTTCATTTTTTTCCTTCAGAAAAAACCCAAAGAGACCAACATTCTCCACTCCAGGTTACACCTTTGAAGATTGGAAGACATCCAGTGGAAGTACCATATTATGCCCTGGAGACACCTAAGCCAGCTCCTCGGAGCAAAGTTAGTTCTATGACTAGTTCAATAGAGATTCCAAAGGTACCATCTCCAAATCAAATCAGAAGCAGTTCACCTTCTCTTCAACAATCTGCTGTCCACTTCCCCAGGTGAGTTCTGG
This sequence comes from Hydrophis major, assembly GCA_033807585.1. NCBI lineage: Eukaryota > Metazoa > Chordata > Lepidosauria > Squamata > Elapidae > Hydrophis > Hydrophis major. The sequence goes on from CM066331.1 coordinate 47,977,975, forward strand.
ATTATAATTGTATTTACCTGATTTGATGTCTTAACCTGTGCATGATTTTATTATAATTAAAGTGAATTATTTATTTATTGAATTTAAATAGTCACCCATTCATTTTAATGAGACTTAGGTAGCTTACCTACCGTGGTAATTGCAAATGTGCAAAATAGTCAATGAAAAAGCTTGTAAAAACTTTGATAGTCACTGACTCAGCTCATTTGACAGACAAGTGCAGACATAAATTCCACATTCAGGAATGCAGTATGACTTTCTGTTGTGTACAGACTGAGAATATTGTATTTCTCTGCTAGAAATAACAAAAGTTTAAAATTTTCTTTTAAAATGAAATAAGTTTCTGGATGGAGGCTGGAAAAGAGAAGAATTTAACATAGTTCTTTAACAGCTTATAGTTAAAATAGAATCTTTACAGAACTTGGAGAAAGTCTCATTAAATAAAGCAGAGGAAGTTTTGCTATGAAAAATTAGTAATTTGGAGAAAATATAAAGTTGATTTAATTTTTTTCCTTTTTTCTGTGTGTTACCTACTCAAGTTGAAATTCTGTTTTTCTCTGTGCAAGTTAGGGAATTCTGGGTATTTCCAGTCTTTAGCCTTTCTTCATGTAGAGTATCACAATATTAGTTGTTTTTGTGATCTGTAAGAGAAAAATATCCTGCAGCATCTCTCCAGAAGATATACTTTTCTTCTATTTTGTAGCCTTCTTGTAGCCTTCTTGATCTGCCTGAAGCACTGTGCTTCCTTTTTCAGTATAGCTTTTGCAATTTATCCTTTTTCATCAACTATTTTGCATTTAAATATTTACATTCAATAATTTATCTCTGCATATCTCTTTTCTTTTGAAATATTTTTGTTGTCCAGGGTTGGATTGGTCTATCTACCAAGAAGGGAAGAAGTTGAATTATCTAATACCTCGATGCTAAGTAACCATATAGTTGCATTTTTGGCATGTAATTGCCAGAAACAGCACAGGTTGTTATGGCCTTTTCTTTCATATACTTATGAGAAGGATGCCAGACATGGCATTCCTTGGCAGATAAATGTTTTAGCAAGAATTACCAAGCCACCTCTTCCCAGTAGGATTGGGACCACCTACTTTCTCCCCGACAAGCTCAATCAGTCTGCTACATTGATTTTTGTGAGGTATTTTGGTGTTTGTTTCTAAATTGTTTGAGTTTACCTTTGAAAGAAAGGTGGGACATGTTTTTACAAATAGGTCATTGATATTGTATTTCCTAGCTTGGCTACTCTGAAAGTACTTCAGATTCTATTAGAAAAGTTGTAAACTTTCTTAGAATCTCACAAAGCAATTTAATTTAATTTAATTTATTGGTTTTATTCAGTTTGGACACTTCTTGACTCTAGATTGATTCTGGGCAGCTCACAGCACAATGAAACAATAATACAATAAAATACAATATAAAATTTTCATAATATTTATTCTTTTTCCATTTTCCCTTCTATCGTGTTTCTTTCCTTCAGTACTTCACCTTTCAGCTCTGAGACTGAAGAGTCAGAAGAAGAAACAAACATGAGCTCTCCAAAACACATGTCCCTCAAGACAGAACCAAAGCAGAGCAAATCTGTCCCCAGAGCAGCACAGGTGGAAGAGAGTGAGTGGGATTCATCTGTCACAGACTTTTCTAAGGAGAAACTTGGTGCAGGAAAGAGTTCTTCAGTTGCAGCAGGAACTCACTCAGGTGTCTATCATTTAGCTGGATTTATTATTATCATGATGTATGAAAATGTCAGTGTCAAAGAAGTAAAAAAAACACATCCAAATATTAATATATGTATCAACTATTTCAGTAATCAAATGATTACTATGAACGGGACAACAGTTATCTTGTTATACATTTTTAATGGGCTTAAATGACAGACAACTGAATTTTGGTAGTTGCTATTTTAATACCAATGTTTAATAAATGAATACTAAGTGAATTAAATACTACTAAGGGGATTTGCCAGGGTGTGTTGCTATAATACAAGCTGTAAAACATACATGATTGTTTTTATAAAATTCAGTAAGACACAAATTAATAGTTGTTTAGGCTAAATAACTTTTCAAATAAAGTAATCATCTCCTGTGAGGCCTAGTAATATACTGAAAGGCTAGTACGATCACTAATTCTGAGCCTAACTGATTCCTTGCTTCACTTAGAAACACTAGTGCAGTCAATGGCTAAAAATCTGGAGAAGAAACTGAACATGCCTGGAAAGAAGCCTATAGGTGGCGTGAAGCTCTTTGCCATCCAAAGCAAAGATGATATTAAAACAAATCATCCCACAAAAAAGCTTCAGGTATTGGTGTTGTTTTCAAAACCCAAGACTGTAGTAGGTAGTCTCTTAATTTTGCTTCCTAACAGTACAGATCTTGTTCATAACTGATTCACTAGTAGCATGATCTGTACATTTCTAAGAAAGTTCTGTTGTATTCTGTAGGCCATAGTAATAATGGGTTTATGATTATTTACAAAAAGTAAAAAGATCAAGATAGTGAATACTTCAAAAGTAGTCAATATGTTGTCAATGAAAGGATTGTTCATTGGGTTAATCTATAATTTTAGTTAAGTTGCCTAAAGATTATGAGATCTACCACATCTCAGCAGCAAAAAAATCAGATGGCCAACACATGTTAGGAAAGAAATACAGAAGATATTTTGATACCATGTAGTAATTGTCTAGACTTTTGTAGCCTGGATCTGGTAGCCCTACTTTATAAACTCTCAGGTATTAAAGCTTTGAGTATAATATTGAGCTTAATGTTTTCGGAATACCTGAACTTAATATGTTTCTAGAATCCATATTTGTTTTCTATGACATTATTATTTATAAACACACATATACTAAATAACAAATATCTAGTGCCCTCCATAACAATGCAACTTATAGATTTCTAGGACCTAAGACTCCTTACATTGCCAGCACAGATAGAGAGCATCAGAAAGAGAAGGACTGCTACAAATAATTTGTGAATATGCAAGGCAAGAGAAGATTTATCTATGTGGTTGTTAAGAGTCAGCAATGACTTACTGGCATGTAATCAATTAATCAAAAGTAGATACTTTTTTTTTTTTAAACAAATTTTATTAATTTTACAGAAAACACAAACAAAACTAAAAGATCTTTTCTGAAGGTTGTCTGATCCCGGGTTGAAACTCTTCAAACAGACACAAATTCAAACATCATATTCACTTTATATATCCTTCCATATCTTATTATCATTTTCTTTTTATATATATATATATAAACCATTTTTATCAATTCTATATAAACAATGCACAAGGCATAACAGCTTATAAGTTCTTTTCTAAGAAAAAATAATAAAAGAAGAAAACCAATAGAACATAACAATTCCAAATTATAGTATCAATACTTTATCTATTTAACTTCATATCTTATCCCAACTTCTCCTTTTCATCCAAATTATTTCTTATTAATTAAATTTTTTTTTGCCTTTTTTCAATATACAAAATCCAAAAAAAAACATAACAAAACCTTTATATATTCTTTCATATCTTATTACCATTTTCAATAATATTCTTTGTCTGTTCTATTTCCAACTATCCATTCATCTTTTTTCTTTTATTATACTTCTCCTATACACCCATTGGAGTAACGTCTATAACTCATTACCCTAACTTAAAAGTACTTCATATAACAATTTTTCTTGGGATTCTGTTTTATAGATTCTAAAATTACACAATGAATTTTATACTCTAAATACACATATAAAAAACACAATCTTATGTACCCTCCAGAATCCCTCTTTTATCCAAAATTAAATTCACCCATTGTCTCTGAATAAACTTTTTTCTTTAGATCTTGCTTCCCCCCATTAAGGCTTCTCCTCCCCGCCTTTCCCTCTTGCTTATTCTTCTCCTTGCCCTTTTTACCCCTTTGTCTTTCCTCCTCCCTTTTCTTACTCTCTTTCCTTTGCTTTCTAACCTTGCCTCCACCTTTCCGCTCATTTTTCTCTTCTTTGGTTGTTTTTATAATTCTTAAAATCCCCTTTTTCTTATCCTTTTTCTTATCCTTTTTCTCCTCCTCCCCGGAAAGAACCCATTGTTTATCAAAGATGGCTTCTTCGTCCTCTTCTTCTTTGTCCCAGTCCTTCTGCTGCGTAGTCAACTTTTCATAAGTACATAACGCCATTTCTAAGAATTGAAACAAAGTGCCCAAAGTATCTTCTTTTTTATATTTTTGATATTCAGTCTTTAGTTCATCCACAAGCGATGCCATTATGAAAAAAGAAACTTTTCCCAAAACAACCACAAATATTTTTAATCAAAAATAATTCAAAAAAAAAATTCCAAAAATTAATACTTTTCTTCCTTCTTCTCTTTCTTTTTCTGGGGTTAATGTTTAATCAAAGAGGTCCAATTACCATATACCTTTCTTTGGGTTTCTAGGCAATCTCCTCCTTTTTCAGCTTCTGCTCCAATTTTTTTTCCTCTCCTTTCCCACTTGCAATATCAATTTTAAATAATCAGAAATCCATACCTCTAATAAGGGTTTTCCAATTTCTTAAGTTTTTCAATGTCCAGAAACCCTTTTGTCCCTTAGCTTCAACTTTCAGAATAATTCACTTTCAATGTCCAATATATCCAAACATATCTGCTGTTTCCATGGGGTGGGAGAGTGAAGAAAAAAAAAAAAGTTCCCTTTAACAGCTTCTCCGCCGCTTTTGATCTTCTTAGGGATACAATGTATCCTCCAGCAATTCAAACAGCTCAGTTCCAACAAATTTGAAAGATGTTACTTGACCCGGCTCAGACAGCACTTTCACTCTTCTTACTTCCTCCAGCGCAATCTTACCCGGTTGCTGGCTTCTTCGTGGCGGCCATTGCTGACCGCCGCTCCACCGCCTTGGGAAAAAGGGGTTTTTCCGGAGGAGGAGGGGGTCTGCGACACCCCCAACCCCCTGTCCAACTCCCCTCTCTCTTCAGCTGTCCCTACAGCGCAGCCATATCCCCCTGACCCATCTGGATCGGGGGTACCTCGGCGGCTAGCACAGCAGGAATCGCGAGCTGTCGCGAATTCCTGCTGCCCCGAAGCCACGCGAAACCGGAAACCAAAAGTAGATACTTTTAATAGCTAGAGACAACAGTTATTTTTAATTTTTACCTAAAGGGCCAGTAACAACACAGGAGGAAATCATATGAAATGTTAGGGCGACAGCAGCCATTAAAGCTGACCAGTGGTTTTCATCCAAGTGCTGGGTAAATGACTTTGTTTTTTATATTTGACACATTTTTTACAAGCCAGTAGGCTTACAATGCAGTTTCATTTATTTCCCACCACAACATCATGGGAAACTTGGTAAATTTTGAAGTGCTTCAAGGGACTACAAGAAAGGGAATTGGAGCTAAAGGTTGTTCACCCCTGCCTAAATTGGTGCATGCCTGCCTAAATTGGTGAATGTTGTATGAATTCATTGATAAGTCATTCTTATTTAGACATTCATGTGCAATGTCTAACAGCATAAAAATTCCTCAGAAATAACATATTTTTAGAAATATTAAAATATATTTTAACAAGTTTTTACAAATGCTCATCTTAGTGAAAATGTTCTGTTTAAATGCATATATTTCTAAATCTGTGTTTTATAAAATTCAGTGAAACATAAAATCTGAAGGGTAATTGCAAATCAAATATTTTCATTCACAAGTATCAAATCATTCATGCATTTGTTGGTGCATCCAACCTTTGCAAGATTTCATTCCTTGTTCTCTGTCTTCTCTTTTTTTCTGATGTAGTTTGCCTATGAGGAGGACAGTGATTTGGAGATTTCTTCTTTGGAGGAAATCAGCCAGCACCTGGAACCTGAAACTAAGATAAAGAAGCCACAAGGGGCAAAAGTTAGTGAGAGCTCTACTGGATTACGGGGCACCAGTATCTGGACTTCCAGTAGCACAAAGGCCTGGTGATTCCCATGGTTAGATAAGTACAGAACCCAGTTGAGATAGAAGAACATTCCATGACAGAGAAATCATGGGATTTGATAATCACAAAGAAAGAACAAAAACACCAAATACCAAAAGTATCACATTCAAGGTTCTAGGTTCTGTACATAGTTTCAAAACAAATATTTAATCCACAGATTTAATATTTAATGAATATGAGTTCTTCCAGTGGTTCTAGACTGATTTGTTCTTTTGCTGAAAGTCAGTCTTGACATGACATTATAAATTAAATTTTGTCCAGAAGACACAAGCCTGATTCTTACATCATGCACAGCTATGATGTTGTATATTTGGGTCTGACTTAGTGTATGTGAACCCAGCCTTCATGTACCATGGGATTTGATTTAGCATTATATTATTGTTTTTAAAAAGGATATCTTAGTGCAGTATATAAATGCAGCAGTAGATGAAAACTGAATCAGACAGCAGCCACAGCATCATAGCCTCATTTGGGGGTTGGAATGAAGTTTACAGTACACTTTTCACTGATGTTCTAAGTGAATTTAAGTGACAACAAAAGGGAAAGAGATATAATTCTTATGGTCCACTTAATGGGAAAAAAGGCTTTTGCTACATTGTGCTGTGATACATAATCTACTTTGGAAAAAAATTGTTTCTGAAAAATATCTGAGTTGTTTATGCAATTAGGAAATTTTTTTTCTTTCTGGTACTGCGATGCAACTTTTTTCTATTTTTGATAAGTTTGTGAATAGCCATAAAAATAAATCAAATGGAGAGGCTTCAAACATTTTTTTATCCCATCAGCCTTCAGTTTCATTCTTACCTTGATTGCACTTCAATGTACAGTAATTCTGAAGTGCAGTCTACTTATTTAATTCTGAAATACTTCTAGAATTTTCAAAGTATTTGTCTATTATTTTAGGTAGAATTACACTGAAAATGCTAAAAGTATTTCAGAATTAAATAAGTATATCTGTGAAATAATATATATCTGACCTTGGGACAGGGGAAGAGAACAATAAATCATTAAAAGAGAAGAAAAAGCTTTTCAGAAAATGAAAACCACCACCCTCAATTTTGTCTGATGCAAGGTGCGAGAGACAGAAAAAAATCTGAGTGGCTTTCAAGATTCTGTTATTCTACCCTACAACAATACTGAGCATTCCTGGAATCCATATTGCTCATGTTTCATAACTTTCCTATCTTGAAGGGTTGACAATATCATGAACCATAATTCATTAACCACAATTTAAAATGTTGGAAATTAATGATAATCACTCAAGAATAATAGTTAAGCAGTTGGAATAGGGTTGGAGGAATCCAGATTCAGGTTCATCCTCAGTCATGAGAGTTCACAGTGACTTTAGGCCACCCCTTGGCTCTTAAGTCCAATCTAACACACAAGATGGTTGTTGTGAAGATAAATAAAGATGGGAATGTTGTGACTGCTATCTTCAGCATTAGGAGGAAGCATGGGATATGATATATTTGTTGTGAATGCATAAAGGTTAAATCAAGTTATCTTGAGCTTGGAGTCAAGTGCAGGGTTCTGGCTCTGCACTTCTGATTGGCTGTTAATGGCAGGATCGGATTGGTCCATTCAGGGGAATCTGATTGGCCATTAATGGGGCATTCGTATTGGTTAACGGAGCTAGCGCTCCTGGATTGTTATTGGTTAAAATAGTTGTTGGGTTGCCTATATAAGGAAGGCTATAGCAGCCATCCAGTTTGAGCTGTCACACCATGTAAATAAAGAGTTGAACTTTTATAACGTATTTCTACCACACAAAGCAACTGTCACTGAACCTTTACATTGTTTACTGGACAAAAAGCAATTTGGGTATGGGGTCATAGAGAAGAGCAGGTGTTCTGTAATGTAAAAAAACTACTGACTTCTAACGCTGTACTCATGCAGCACAAGAGACCTTGCCGTTAAATATCACATGTGATGCTTCGCCTTTCGGAGTGGGCGCCATTTTGAGCCACATATTGCCTAATGGTAGCGAAGCCCCTGTTGCATATTTTTCAAAGACGCTTTCAAAAACTGAGAGAAATTATAACAAGTCGATAAAGAAGCCCTCGCGATTGTGTCTGCCGTTAAAAGATTTCACGAGTACGTGTATGGCCGGGCTTTTACTATCGTGACTGACCACAAACCGTTGCTGGGGATAATAGCCGGAGATAAACTGACTCCCTATATATTATCCCCCAGGATGACTCACTGGTCAGAATTCTTGGCTGCTTATAATTATCGGCTGTAATACCGCCCGGGGAAAGCCATTCCCCACGCCGACGCATTGAGGCGAGCACCGCTTCCAGAGACTCTCGACGACCCCGGGCCAACAGTAACCATGTTGCAGATTGAGACACTCCACACACCGCCATTAACCACCTGGGATACCGCGAGAGAAACAAGACGTGACCCCACCTTAGCGCGAGTCCTAAGTTGGGTGGAACGCGGATGGCCATTGGACCAAATATCAGATGACTTTGCACCATTCAAAACTCAACAAACAGAGTTGTTTTCTCAAAAGGGCTGTATCATCTGGGGTGATAGAGTCGTTATCCCAGAGCGACTCCAACAAGCAGTACTGAGAACCTTGCACGATGGCCACCCTGGCATCGTGCGAATGAAAGCCCTCACACGGAGCTACGCATGGTGGCCGGGCATCAACAAGCAAATCGAGACTTGGGTCAAAGCTTTTCATAGATGCCAGGAAGTGAGCAACACTCCGCCAAAGGCAATCCCAACCAAATGGGAGACACCACGGGGACCCTGGTCCCGTATTCACCTGGACTTTGCTGGGCCGACCAAAGGCCACACCTTTTTGTTAACCATCGATGCCTACTCGAATTGGCTCGAGATTCACCATATGAGGAACATGACCACAGAAGCGGTCATCAAGAGACTGGAAAGACTGTTTGCAACCCATGGATTACCAGACATTCTGGTATCTGACAACGGGCCCCAATTTACTGCGCTGTCCTTCAAGCAGTACCTGGCTGACCGCGGTATCCGGCATGCGCTCACTTCACCTGCGCACCCTGCAGCCAACGGCAGGGCTGAGCGCATGGTCCAATTCGTTAAGAAAACTTTACAGAAATTAGACTACGACAACATCGACAAGAAAATCAACCAAATCCTTTTTCTACAGCACATCACATCTCACAGCATCACCAACAAAACTCCCGCCGAACTGCTAATGGGACGAAAGCTGTGGGTAGAAGCGACAGTAATCCATGTAACCGGCCCAAGATCCTACCTTGTACAGTGCCCTGACGATAGACTATGGAAGCGCCATATCGATCAATTACGATCACGGCTCCGATCAGGCACTTCTGAACTCCCTTATGACCAAACTGAGGGGAGAGGAGATACAGAAGAAGACAAATTTCAACTAGAGGAAAACCCGTTCGAAGGGAACGATAGTGAAACAGAGACACAGGAACTGGAACCAGGGATGGAACTAAGTCCACTTCAGGGAGTTGCCAAAGATATTGGTGACAATGGAAACGCGAACTCTGGACCAGAGGCAACCCCTTCGCCAAACAACGATCTACCTCAGCAAGATTGCAGCCAAATGCAAAACGCACAGTGAAAATCAAAAAGACTAATAAAGCAACCGTCCTACCTTAAGGACTATATGACCGCGCCCTGTAAACAGAACCCAGGGGGAAGGGGTGTTGTGAATGCATAAAGGTTAAATAAAGTTATCTTTTTTAAAAAAAAAAAGATTTTATTAATTTTCCACAAACAAAACATAAAAACATCAACTCTTATATGTACATCCAGTGTGTCAGTTGGTTCATCATTTTTGTGCATTCATTCTGTAGTCTCAATTACAATTATGTTACATAACAACTCATATTGTCAATCCAAACTTATATATCCTAATATCACTAAAAAAAGAAGTTTTTGACTATATTTTTAATCATTCATTCTTTATGAGCTAACAATACTTTAAACCAGTTTACTCTATAACAAATCATATAATCATATGAAATCAATCCTAAAAAACCATTTACAAATATAATGTCAAATAACAAAATAATAGCAAAATAGCAAAATAAAGATATTCCTTACTGTCTAGCATTCTAAATATTCTATTATCGTATTTTATCATCTAGCCATTGATAAAAAAGATCCCAAATTTCATAAAATTGTTTATCCTCTTGCTCTCTAATTTCAAATGTCAATCTACTCATCTCAGCACATTCCAATATTTTCTTAATAATTTCTTCCTGTAATGGTATTTTCTCATTCTTCCAATTTTTAGCAAATACAATCCTAGCCGCTGTTAATATATTTACAATCAGGTACTTCAAATCTTTACTATATATATCAGGTAAAATTCCCAATAAGAAGATCTCTGGTTTCAAGTCTATGTGTTTCTTTGTCATTTTTTCCAACCACATGCGAATTATTGTCCAATATTTTCTAGCGTCCTCACAAGTCCACCACATATGGTAACACGAGCCGGGTATCTGATGACATTTCCAGCATTTTTCAGATTTGTTCTTAAACATTCTTGCTATTCTTGTCGGGGGAAAGTGCCACCTGTAAAACATCTTATACAAGTTTTCTTTATATGCTGTTGACATTGTCATTTTATAATTTTGAGACCACAATTTCTGCCATTTCTCTAGATCAATCCCATATCCAAAATTCTTCCCCCAAACAATCATAGTTTCTTTGACTTGTTCTTCCTCTAATTTTATTCCCAGTAAATAACCATATAATTTTTTAATCACCTTCTCATCAGTACCCATCAAGATTTTATCTAAATCAGTCTGCTTATCATAGAATCCCTCCGTTTTAGAATCTTCATCATACCTTGAATGTATTTGCACATATGAAAACCAATTCATCCTTATACCTTGTTCCTCTAAGTTTTGAATCGATTTAAGTTCACCCTTTTCATCCAAAAGTTCCCCATATCTAACTGTTTGTTCCTTCTTATAAATTATAGGATAGGAAAATGCTTCAATAGTCGATAACCAAACTGGAATTTTCAAATAACATTGTCTTTTTATCTTCTCCCAGTTTAACCACAAAGACTCCCGTATGTAATGTCTTCCAAAGTAACCCTGTGTTTTAGTTCCCTTATACCATAAAAAAGCATGCCAGCCCAACAGCAAATCATGCCCTTCTAATGTCAACAACCTATGCTTTCTTAATGTTATCCATTCTTTGACCCACATCAAATTTGCAGCTTGATAATACAATTCCCAATTAGGCTGGCCAAAACCTCCTCTAATTCTAGCATCTTGCAAAAGCTTTAGCTTTATTCTTGCTTTTTTACCTTGCCATATAAACTTCAATATGATTTTATTTAAATCTTCAAAATAGTCTTTTCCAAGCCGAATTGGTATTGTTTGGAACAAAAATAAAATTCTAGGTAAAATATTCATCTTGATTGATGAAATTCTCCCTATTAATGACAATTGCAAGTTTTCCCACTTCTTCAAATCTGTAGCTATCTGTTGTTTGAGTTTAATATAATTATTCTCTTTTAATGTGCTACATCTTGCTGTCAAATATATCCCCAGATACTTAACCTTATTTGTAATTTGGATTTTCAAAAGATCTGCCAGTTCTTCTCTTTGTCTCAATAGCATGTTCTTTGTCAAAATCTTTGTTTTATCTTTATTTATTTTCAAACCAGCCATCTCACCATATGTCTCTATCTTTTCCAATAACCTTGGAGCCGTTTCTAACGGGTCTTCCAGAATAAAAACTAAATCATCAGCAAAAGCTTGTAGTTTAAATTCTTCCTTCTTAATTTTCATTCCTTTTATGCTTTTATCATCTCTAATATTTCTATTCAACACTTCCAAGGTCAACACAAATTGCAAAGGGGATAGGGGACACCCTTGTGCCTTTTCTTATATTAATAAAATCTGTAAGTTCCCCCTCCATCATTAACTTTGCTGTCTGTTTATTATATATGGCATCTATTGCTTGAATAAATTTTTTAGCAAAACCCATCTGTTAGTAGTAATAACATAAATCTCCAATTCACGTTGTCAAATGCCTTTTGAGCATCTAAAAATATCAAAGCCATTTGCTTTTCAGGATGAGCCTCATAGTATTCCAAAGTATCCAAGATTACTCTCATATTGTCTCTGATTTGTCTCTTTGGCAGAAATCCATTTTGATCTGGGTGAATAAAATTATTTAAATATTTTTTAAGTCTTTCTGCTAAAATTGAAGCAAAGATTTTATAGTCTGCATTCAATAAGGAGATGGGTCTGTAGTTCTTAATTTGCAGTGGGTCAGCCTTTTCTTTTGGAATAAGTGTGATATAAGCCTCTGACCATGTTTTGGATATCATCTTCTTTAACATAACTTCATTCATGACTTCTAACAATGGGATACTCAATGATTCTTGAAATGTTTTATAGAATTCTGCCGGAAGCCCATCTCGACCCGGTGCTTTCCCATTGTTTTGTCTCTTAAATGCTTCATTTCATTCCATCGTTATATTGCTTTCTAACATTTCTTCAGTCTCTTTAGGTATCTTCGGTAAATTAGCATTCTGTAAATATTTTTTGACTTTTTCCTCATCAATATTCTCTTGTTTATAAAGTTGCCCATAAAAATCTCGAATAATTTCCTTTTTCTCCTTATTACCATAACAAACTTGGCCTTGATCATCTATTAACTTCAATATTTTTCTTGATTCCTTCTCCTTTCTCAATTTATATGCTAGCCATCTACCTGGTTTATTCGCATCTTCGAAGTAATTCTGTTTAGAATTTCTGATTTTCTGTGCCAATTCTTCTTTCTCTATTAATTCCATTTTATGTTTAATTACATCCAGCTTCAATTTAATATCTTTTTTCTGTGGCATTTTCTGTAATTCTTTTTCAAGTCTTTTATACTCATCTTCCAAGACCTTAGAAGCTTGCCTTTTCCTAATATTCTTTTTTCTTGCATAATCTATTATCAGACCTCTAGCATATGCCTTCATTGTATCCCAAACATTCTGCGTTGAAGTATCTTCTTTTTTATTTTCTCTGGGAAAAAAAACCAATTCCTTCTCCATCCATTGTATAAAATCTTGATCTTTTTTTTTTGTCCCTTCCATTTAATTGTCATTGGGCTATGATCTGCCCAAGTACTTGTTTCAATATTTGTTTCTTGAATATTGGATATTAATTCTGTTGAGATCCAAATCATATTTAATCTGGACCATGATAAATATCTATTTGAATAAAAAGTATATTGTTTAGCTTTAACATTTCTTTCTCTCCAAATATCTTTTAAGGATAGTTCGTCTGTCATTTTAAAAAAAGATTTAGGGAGAGCCTTTCTATTTTGCTTGGTTGTTGTTGCTATATAGTCCAATTTATTGTCCACAATTCCATTAAAGTCTCCCATCATAATTATATTAACATAGTCCAGTCCAGTTATTTTCATGTGTAACTTTTTATAAAACTCTTCTTGTTTTTCATTCGGAGCATAAATTGCAATCAAGAGTATTTTTATATTGTTGTCCATTATTTCCACCATTAATACTCTTCCATCTTGTAGATCAGTTTTGCTGGGATAGCCTCTTTAATGTATAGAACCACTCCTCTTTTCTTACATTGAGTCAAAGAAGTAAATATTTTCCGCAATTTTGACTGTACTAACAATTGTTCATGTTGTTTTTTAATATGAACTTCTTGTATACAAATTATATCAAATTTTAATTTCTCTAATTTATGAAAAGTTTTCCTTCTTTTAACAGCTGAATTAAGTCCAAGAAGTCTCATTAATTGAGTTTCAAGAGGAACAACTGGAGACTGAAAAAGAGAAAGGAGCTGTAGGTGGACAGGTGGACAGTAAAGAACAGCATGAAGTGAGATCCATGAGAACTGTTAGACCTAAATATAAAGCATAATCATGGAAGAAAGAAAACTGATTACAATGAACATAAATGGACTTAATTCAGCTGTTAAAAGAAGGTTAAATAAAGTTATCTTGAGCTTGGAGTCAAGTGCAGGGTTCTGGCCCTGCACTTCTGATTGGCTGTTAATGGCAGGATCGGATTAGTCCATTCAGGGGAATCTGATTGGCCATTAACGGGGCATTCGTATTGGTTAACGGAGCTAGCACTCCTGGATTGTTATTGGTTAAAATAGTTGTTGGGTTGCCTATATAAGGAAGGCTATAGCAGCCGTCCAGTTTGAGCTGTCACACCATGTAAATAAAGAGTTGAGGTTCACCATTTCACCGGCTCGTCTCCATTCTTTCTCACCCATGCTTCAAACTTAACAATATTCATCCCATAGTCATTTCCCAGTTGGATTAATGCCATGGACTCTACGTAGGGCTACCCTTTAATATGCCCAGAATGCAGCAGTGCATGCTATTTTGGGTGTACCAAGGTTTGCCCAAATTACATTATTATTGCCCAAATTTCATTGCCTGGTTCATTATGGTTCATGATATTGTCAACCCTTCAAGATTTTTTCAGGTTTTTTTTAATCTTTAAAGTCTTGCATGGTGTAGGGAAAACTTATTTCTAGGATCACAACTTTCCAAGGATTGCTATCCCACCAGATCTGACAAAGTGAGCACAATCCCAATCACCCTGGGCCCTAGTTGATGTGCCTTCTCTGTTCTAGAATCTTCCATTGGAACAACTACTCCCTGATTCAGAAAGCCCCCAACCTTCTTAGCCTTCTAAATGCTCTGAAGACCTAACTCTTCCACCAGAAACTGGATGTTTGTTGTACCCATACTGTAGGTGCAGTTCTTTTGACAGTTTTATTATGATAACTTGCTTGATGTATTATGCTTGTTTATAGATTTTTTGAAAAAAATATTTTATGGGATTTGTTATGAGGTATACAGAATTATCCATTTAAGATGAACAGCTATATAAATGTTAAAAATTAAATTTTATATATGTTTTATAAACATAAAGAAATACAGTATGCTTTTTCAAGCACAATAAGGATGAACCATCTTTAAATATTGTTCTCTTAAACCACTACTAATAGGAACTGACTTATAGTTACATTGGTTTCCAATGATACATAAGTTCTCCATGATGAGAAATGAATGGTGAGAGCTGGAATATCTACAGAAACCTCTTCTTATCACAGGGAAGATACTAGGAGGTTTATGTCATCTTATCTGATTATGATCATTCCTGGGCAATTGTTGCAATGTAGTTGTTTTTCCCTGACTTCTCTCTTATCCCCAAAAGATGCTAATCTCTCTATTCAGCAAGGAAACAAATGCTCCTGTACTGACTCTGACTTTTTGCTATCCTGACAAATCTCCATTCATGGCAAGTTATGGAATGAGATATCTTCTGGCTTGAATAAGTCAGGCTGATCTGACCATTAAGTTTTTCCGGGGTCTCCACTTCTGCAGATATTTTTCTGGACCCTATTCTTCTTAAAATGTGGACACTTCAATGTGGTCAGGCTTGCTCATAAATTATAACTTAATTTGAGGAGCTCTAGAAAATATATTTGAAACTGAAAAGTTGCTGGCAATTGCCACTTGATGGCACCATGTCTGAAGAAACATGCAATGTTTTTCCTGAGACTTTGCAAATGATATTTGCAATAAAAAAGGGTTTTCCCCCTAAAGCAAAGCATATAGAACTTCTAAAAGAATAATAGCGAACAAGCTATCCTATACCTGTGTTTAAATTGAAAGTCAGAAAAATAAAACTTTTGCTTGATTCTATTTTATCCCATCCTTAATATGCTTTTTCCTTAATGAGGTCAATGTTACAAAAATTTGCTCAAAACAATATCTCCCAAGAACACGTAATTTAAGCATAACTAGATTTCTGAAAATTATTGTATTGAAAAAAAAAATGGGGGGAAAATCAAATTGTACCCAGAAATGTTCGGAAAAAGTTCAGTGGCTATATTTGAAACAGTAAAAATGAGTGTAAAATACTGAATGTCTTATGCATATGACAATTTATCTTTTTTTTTTGGGGGGGGGGGGAGAGAGATCATGACTGTACCCTAAAGTCATGTTTTAACCACAGAGCTTTGTAAGTGAATATTTATAAATAATATTTATAAATTCTTAAAACTGTAAAGCATCAGACAGTGTTTCTAAGAAAAAGATATCCATATGTTTGCTTTTTTTCCTAATGTAAAATTAGATACAGAGATTTTTGGAATATTTCTAATGAAGAAAAGCAGTGTGAAAAATTACAAGTCATTTGTATATCTGGTAGATTCCCAGTTTCATCCTATTACAAAAGAAATTACTGAATGAATTTAACAGTTTTCATGATGAGGTAAGGTTTGTGCTGCATAAGCTGTTCTAATGTATCATTGTATACACATCCAATTGCAGAGACATATTTATATGAAAGATTAAAGCTATATTTGTATCATCAATATTTTTCTATGCATATGTGTTATGCCATAAATAAAATGAGGGAGTAGAAAACAAAGTAAAAGGGCTCCTAAGTCCTGTAAAATATCTAGAGATATTTTGAGGGGGAGCAGTTTTTGTTTGTTTTTTGTCTCTCATTTCTTTGTCTAAGTAAGACCTGCAAGTGTCATGTGTTCTGAAGGCCAGCTGATTTTTATTTTTCTCATATGCTGTGACTGGAAATCATAAAAGTCACACAACTAGGAATTACTGTAGCCTCCTAAAGTTGAGAGAGGCTGGACTAGACAATCCCAGCATGACTTTTATTTGTATCACTATTAACTTCTGCTGGTTGAGAACCCAGAAATTTGCAGGATATTGTCTCAACTGGCTCTTTAAAATGTTCATCCTTTTCTGCAAAGAACCGCTTGGGAATCCTAAGCTTTACAACAGTACTATGAATGGAGAAACTGGATAAAAAATAATTTTACAATCATAACCAACAGTAGACATTGGAATATTATTCCATTTTTATTTTTTTTTAAATACTGAAGATAATGGCATTTTTAATTGTAGAGAAGAAACATAACTTTTGAAAAAAAAAACCTACAACCTTCTGTCAAATGGCAGTTCTACATATATAATCACAATAAAGGAAATGTAAACAATTATTCTTTTAAAAGAAGATATATTTTAAGATATTTACGATTTTAGCAAATACCAACTAGAATTTATTTTCAAACAGTTCCTCAAACTAGCAAAATACAAAACAAGCATCTACCTGGAAACAAAACTAAATATGAAATAACTAAAAAAAGAATATAGTATGAACCAATTTTTTTAAAAAAGTATCATTAAATATCATTTAATACATATTAGAAGCAAATAAGATTTCGAGGTTGCCACAAGGTGGTGCTTTTTAGCCATTTAGGTATGAAGTGAAAAAAATAATAGGCAACCTGTATGGCTTTGTAGTTCTAGGCAACAAGTATTTGACCATTTAGTTCTATACAGCAAGTATTTGACTATTTCCAATCTGTTTTTATAAAATTTTTCTTATTTAGGATGTCTATGTGAGCCTGTATCTTTCCATAATTTGTTTCTGTATTCTCAAAAATTCTAGCCAAAAACGTGATTGCCAGTTAAGAAGTTGGGATCTGTGACCCCAGTACACAATGCAGCCAGTTTGGTTCAGGCATCAGCCTAGAAATTGGGCAATCATGAGTTTAGTTCCAGTTCCAGTTTAGGAATGAAGCCAGCAGTTGACTCTGGATTAGTCATTCTCTTTCAATCTAGAAAGGAGGCAGTAGCAAACCACTTCCAAAAAATCTTGCCACCAAAATTTCAGGAACTTGTTCAAGTAGTCATATGAGGTAAAAAATCTAGCTCCAAAATATGTGAATGTATAGGAAAGTTTGTATATACATTCACTTGCACACATTTATATATCATTTCTCCTATCTGTTCTCTGGCTAGTCCAAACATGCATTATACCACAACAAATTTTTAATGAGATACTTAACATCCCATTATTCCTTTGGAATTGAAATTTTCACAATGTGCATAACACTTCTATTCCCAAGGTTTTGGTTGTTGCCGTATACCTGCAAACATGTGATCATGAGTCAATTGGGAAGCCAGCGGGAGATAAAAAATCACTCCCAATCCCAGTGCATTATATTACAACAATTTTAATCAAGATACCTTCAACTTAAGGAATGCATTAAAAAAAACTAGAACCCATTACTCCTGTTATTTGGTCATACTGCATTACCTTTCTTTCAAAAGTTGACCCAAGAGGACCTGGTATATACACATACATACATACATATATTTCACTATCTTGATTACATCTATCCATCCCACCAATCAGCCAAGAGAGGTTCTGCCTTCAAAGGAGCTCCATCTCATGAAACCTCAGCAGGGTTTCTTTTCTATTGTAACTATGTGCTCTGAAATATCATTGTCCCCCCGAGGTGAGATTTGTATCACCTATTAGTCTTGCAGAAGACTTTTAAAATGTGGGTTTCTTACCAACCTTAGGTATGCAATGGAGACCATGCCAATTGTATGAGATTAAGTGATGTTTGTTCTCCCTCTTTTTTTGTTTACTTTATTCACTTTATATGTCTATGTATTTTTCATTACTTTTAGATTGTTTTGAAGTTTTTAACTGTTTGTATATACACAGGACTAACATTTTTGTGAGATGGGAAACAATATGCTATGAATAATATATGCATTACATATTCAAATATGTATATATACTTATGTTACACATGAAGATACATACACACACAAGAGATACATTTGTGTATGTGCGTGTGTGATCCTGTAAAACTTTAGCCCATTTTTGGTGTTTGTAAAGTATCCAATGAAGTGGTGACCCAGACCAGGCATACTTGTTTAATACATCTACAGCAGGGATGTCAATCTTGCATTGTCACGGCAGTATCCCTTTTGCTCTACTGAGGCTAGCATGTGACGCATCCAGCCCACGGGCTGCAAGATTGACATCTCTGATCTGGAAGGCCTCAGATTGGGAAAAACTGATCTACTGTATAATTAAAAAGAGAATAAAAATGTGTGTGGTAGTGAAAAGAAAATAGGCTTCCAAAAATATGTTTCCTGTGTTCAAATATGTTAAGAATGTGTCCTGTAGAATTGCTTGAGCCATGGTGGTACAGTGGTTAGAATGCAATACTGCAGGCTACTTCTGATGTGTGCTGGCTGCCTGCAATTTGGCAGTTCGAATGTCACTGGCTCAAGGTTGACTCAGCCTTCCATCCTCCTAGGTCAGTAAAAAGGACCCAGATTGTTGAGGGTAACACGCTCATGCTGTAAATTCTTAGAAAGGGCTGTAAAGCACCATATAAGTCTAAGTGCTATTGCTATTGTTTGCACCTTGCAACTCCAGCTTTCTCGAGTGAGATGGAAAACCTGCACAAGAAAGTAATGAGAAGATGAGAAGAATTGAGATCTGAACAAATCCCTCATTTGAATCAAATCTTCAAATCAGATTTCTCAGCAATTCACGAAGTTAAGTGCTTGTCTAAAAAGAAAGATTTGAAGTCCTTAATTAGAAGTTAAAATGTATCTAGATATCAAGCATTTCTTGGAAAAAGGAAAATAAGAAAATAACAAAGGAAGGCAAAAATCATACACATGGAGTTCTAAATAACATAAATCCAGTCAGCCTAATTAAGCTACTAACATATAATCCCCTTGAATAAAAACTTGAATTTTAGCCCATGTTCAAAGTCCATTGCAAAGTAGATGTCTGGAAACAGATAATCCAGGCCTCCTGTTCCTTGTCTCTCTTTTCCTGATTCTGAGTCCTGAACTCATTTTTACAGAATATAGAGTTAAGTGAAATTGAAATTTTTTGGGAGAGAGAAATGCTTTGCTTAATCAAGGAAAATGTTCCTTTTATATCATCTTGGGTATAGCAAGCAAATTTTTAAAAATGAGTGGTTAAATGAGTGGCTAAAGTTGTTAAATCCACCTTCTTAATGATTCTTGATGGGATGATAAAGACATTCAATTGTTTTCACTAATTGTATCAAAGCATACATGGATTTGTTTATACAGGAAAAAAATTTGGGAGAACAAAAGCCAAATTCCCATTTCTTTGAACTTTCATCATGTGCTCAACTTACTAAAGGCCTTTGTGAGCACCAATGAACAATGTCCATATACTTTAATGAAATTATCTTGGTTCCTAGAAGTTTGTTGCAAGCAAGCAAAACTTTCTTTTGCAACAGGAATAGATTTATGGGTCAGAATGAAAGTTAAGGAAGAGCAGGAATGTGTTTTATCCAACATTTGTTGATCTTTTTGGTTGGCAGATACAACTGGATTTCACAAATCCTATGTCCTGTCAGAATACTACCAACATCTATTCTTATATTTGTTGTTTAGTTAATATTTTAGAATCAATTATAAAAGCTGGAAAAGTTATACTGCATTTTTATTACAAGATACGGGATTATATCCATGTTTCATAGTACAATAGCAAAGCCACCATTTTCTACAGATCTGTGCAACCTATGTTTTTGTTTGATAAAGCACTCACATGGCATGAAATTCCTGCAAAGCTGAGATATTACTACAATTTAACAATTACTATTAAATTGTAATTCAAGATTTGACATAAGGGAGAAATTACAAGTGTAATAATTATAAGAACTGTATGTAATTCAAGGTAACTGTAATTATTTAAATTTAATATTTTGTTTCAGCCTTGCTTGTTTTTTGTTTTTTGTGTGTATGCCATTAAAGGACAAGCATAGCCTTCTTTTGAAACTATTACAAAAAGTCTTATGAGTTTATAAGATTATTCCACACTAACTTTATTAACTTTACAAACAGATGAACAATTGTTATTGATGATGAGTAATGTCCGCACTTTGTAAGCATGAATGATGCTGTGATTCAAGAATTATGAATATATCAAATTGGCTAAATTAAATTTAAATAATAACAATACAATAATAATAATGCAAACACTCTTTCATATACAGATTTCCCAGGGAATGAGACAGTACATTAATTAAATGCCACTGAGGGTCGCAATATTCATTCCTTCAGATCAAAACAAATAAGTATGACACCTCTGAACACTAATTTCCAAACCAGAAAACAATACATAACAGATGTTAAAGAGATTGTGCTACACTACAGTTGATTAGAACAAAAAGCCAGATATTATCACTGGCTATCTCTCCTGCAACTGATGAACAAGATATTTTTTGACTAAGAAGCAACTCGATATACATCAATTGTTCTCATAGTTGGATGAAACAATGATGAATGCATAGAAATAATGCAGGTACATTCATTAATACTTAAAAGGATAATCCAAAACACTGAATCATCATCGATTGCATCTGGAATGGTTTGTTTCAACTCTCAAGTTCAATCTTCCTTAATATGAAATATACAGGCAACCTGGAAGCTCAAATTCTGTAGCCTCCAGACCGTGCTTCCAATATTTAGTGATAAATTACTATTGCTTAGCCATTTTAATAGATTTTAGAAGGAGGAGATGAAGGAACTACCTGCCATTATTAAAATAGGATTTTAAAAATGTAGATTTACTGTCTTGATATCACTGTATAACTGGCTATGCCATTGCAGTCCCAGTAGGCTTGGGAGGTCGCGGTCGACGATTGTCAGGGGAAGCCTTTCGGTGTGCCCTTTATATGTGATGTTGAAGTGTTTGGTTCCGACTACCGGGATGCGGTTTCCCTGGTAGTCCCTTACGATGAGTCTCTGGCTGTCTAGGTTCCTCCTTTGGATGGTAGGCACCAAGCGCTTTATTTCATGCCATGCTATCATGGAGAGGAAGGACCCGGAATCCACCTCCATTTTGCATGGCTGGCCCTCGATGCCTACCTCCACGTGGACCTTCCGGGCGTCATTGGTTATGGCGTGGCCGATGGTGACCGTCTGATGGGTCTCCTCTCTTCGCCGGTTATCGCCGCCTCGCAGGGATCGTCCGTTCCGGTCCCATCTGTTGTCCGAGGGGCGATCTCTGGTCCGGGGTGGTGTGCTCTCTCTCCTCCGGTCACTCTGGTCCCATCGTGCCGGGCTGCAGTTCTTTTTTAGGCGGCAGACACGGGCGATGTGTCCCTTCTTGTCGCAATGCCGGCAGATCGATTCGAAAAACCGGCATTCCGACCTGGGGTGGTCGCCGCCGCAACCGGCACAGTTGGTCCTCGACTTACGACCCCGCCAGTTCCGTGGGTCGCGGCCTGTCTGGAGGCGATGGATGTCCTCCTCGTCATCGGAAGTGCCCGATGCTGAGTGGAAGTCGCCCTGGTGGGTGGTCGTCTCTGGTTGGGCCTCGGCCGACTTCGCAGGGTTGTTGTTTCTGCTGCGGTCCCCAGCGTTCGGTCTGCGCATGCAGTCGGCGGAGGTTCGGGTTGCTTCGGCGGCTGCAGCTGTGGTGAGGGTGTCTGCTAGGCTGATGTTGCCCTTGGCCATCAGCCGGCTCTGGAGGACGGGGTCCCACAAACCGAGCACGATTCTGTCTCGCAGGGCGTCGTTCAGGTTGTCGAATTCGCAGAGCCCCCCTAGGCACCGTAGCTCAGCGACGAAGTCGCTGAAGCTCTCACCCGACCGTTGGTCCCGATGGTAGAATTCGTTGCGTCGGATCAGGATGGGTAACTCTGGAGCATAGTGCCGCCGAAGTATTGGCTCGAGGACGTCCCAGTCCATCGCGGTCGCATCGGCGGGTTTGGCAAGCGCCTTGGCCATCTTGAATACCTCGGTCCCACAGTGGGTCAGGAAGACGGCGCGCTTCATGGGGCCGGTGGCGTCCTTCAGGTTGATGCACTCGAGGAACATGCGGAATCGGTCGGAGTACGATTCCCAGTCCTCGGTGGCGGGGTTGAAGGGTGCGGGGGGTGCGATTTTCGCCATCGTGGTGGTTCGTCTGGCTTCCGTCGGACACGTGGTTCGGTTCAGGGTCTGGATCCCATCCTCGTCGCCAGTGTTGTGTCCGCGAAATGATGCCAGGAGTCAGTGACTTCAAATCATGCTCTTTTATTTAAAGTTGGAACTGAACTGGGGCAAAGGAAAAAGTTCGTGGCTTTTATTCCTTTAGCCGCGGCGGCTGCGGCCAATGGCACCGCTTTGAATCTCCCGCGATTCGAATGGACCAATCGCGGGAGATTCTTCGCAAGCCAATCGGCGCGGCTCGCCTGACCAATCAGAGTGTCCCGCGCTTTGGCCAATCAAAGCGCGGGGATCTCAAGAATGCTAATTAGGGACAGAACACCTTCTATGTCTCTTGAAGGCAAAAAAAAAATAAAAGTGCCCGTAAGCATTTTTACTTTTGTTATGGATGCAACTTCTGTCCTTTAAACTGGCCTTTAAACTCACAAAAAGGGACAGGATCAGGAGGAAGCCTAAATTTGGTTGTATTTGACTTAAACTAAAGGCAATTATTAGGATTTTTTATGTATTTAATATTTTTATCATCCTATTTTTGTTGCTTTATGAGCTGAACTGAGAACAGTTTGTGTTTGAAAATTCAATACTGCAGCTTTTTAAAAATATATTAAAATAATTTCATATTTTTGTTGTATTATTCGCTCATAATGCATCTGAGAAAAGGAAGAAAGTAAAGAGATTACAGACCTATAGAGCATGATAAATGTGTAAATCCATCACAGGCAATGATTTTTTTAAAAGTTCAGATTAAAAGGAGGAAATTTATTTTTTAATCAAGTTGAATTGAGAAACAGGTACCCTGATAATTCTTTGGCACAAAGATTTGTTTGTAATGACATGAGACAACAAATTTAGCCTTCCCACAAGGGAAATAGAAATGAATAAAAGCTTAATCCAAACAATTATTTTTTTTCTTTTTGCCAAGATGAGACTTGAAAACAACCGAAGACAATGAAATCCTATTACCAGCATGTACCACTGGGATTAGGGCAATTCTGTGCCCAATGTGAAGATGCATTTTATGAAAATAGGGATGTTCATATAGAATATGATTTGTACACATCCTTTATTAAATAATATTCAATAAACTGTTGTCTGGAATCTTCAGATTTGAACTTTGTATGGTGTAAATCAGCAGATTTCCCCTATCCATTAATGTGGTAAGTCAAAAGAACAACGGCACACTGATTCTCTTTCTGAACAGAACAGAGAGCAAGCGGATGCTAAAAGTATGGAATCATACAAAACTCCAAGCAAATCAGGAAACTGTATTCCTACAGTATTGCAGAAAAAAACAGAACAAATTTGCATGTCTATTACTGGTTCAAACAGTGTTCTCCAAATTTGGGGAAAGGAAGCAAGTTATATTTGCATTAAGAAAGCAAAATAGGCTTTGTATGATTTAATTGACCCTTCTGTTTTGAGATGCTTATTTTTTCATTTCAGGGTTTTGCAGTATCTTTTCTTACTTTAAGAAAAATTAAATTAAAATGGCTGAGTCTGGTATATGGCCCAAGCCTCTGTTTCTGAACATGATCTGTATATGTCTATATACAATTCTTCCAGTTATTCAGTTGTAAAAAAAATATCATTCATCTGTTGTACCAGTTAAAAATCTTTTAAAAATCTACTTACCAATCAGGTAAGTACAACAGGAAAAACAAGTGAAACAATCTGTCTAATGGTAAAGGCACAAGACTAGAAATTGGGAGACTGAGAGTTCTAGCTCTGTCATAAGACACAAAGCTAGTTGGTGACTTTGGGCCAGTCACTTCCAGCCAAGAAAAAAGGCAAAATAAATTTTAAAAATCTTGCCAAGAAAACTGCATAAACTAGTCAGGCAATTGATATGGATTGAAAGCAGGAAAGGAAAAAGGAAACAGAAAAGGGGGAGGAGAAGGGATGGAAGGAGAGGGGAAGAGGAAGGGGAAGGGGAAAGAAAGGAAAGGAAAGGAAAAGAAAGGAAAGAAAAGGAAAGGAAAGGAAAGGAAAGGAAAGGAAAGGAAAGGAAAGGAAAGGAAAGGAAAGGAAAGGAAAGGAAAGGAAGAAAAAAGACTGGACAAGCTGGAGGTTCCACTTAATTGTTGGAAAGTGTTTTAGTAACCTTTAAGAAAGGGAAATTGCCAGACTTCTCAGAATTGAGATTATTATTGGCACCTAGCAAGTGTGCCTGAGATTATCTCAAATAATGCCATGGGAATTCTATAGTGCTGCAGACAAAAAATGTAAGCATGTTATCTCTTTCGTAACATCCTAGTGACATTGGAAGCACCGTGCATAGTGTAACTGGCTGAGTGCTCAGATTCTCAGTAAAGCAGCTACTTAGAGCTGCCTAAATGGGGAACAAATAAGTGAAGTATGAGTACAATATTTTAAAGGGTTATTACTGTATGTCAAGATGCAGCAGAAGCATTCCTATTGTTGAAATTGTTTCAGCCACTTCAGATAAAGTCTAGGAAAACCAAAACTTGGAAAACCATATTTCTATTGTCATCAACATATTTGTTTTCTCATGGGATAAGAATCCTCATATTTTTTATTGATAATACCAAATGCACTTGGATAAATAATGAATGCCAATACTTGGAATCCCATTATTTGCATTGTATAAAGAACTTTATAATAATTTCAATGGAAGACATGATGAACAAAAGCTCATTTTCTTCCCTTTCTACTGGAGTAGAAAATGCATGACTATAACAACGGTCACATTCACACAGACACAAAAAAAGTGCTGGTTTTAACTCAGAAAGAAGAAACACTAATACAAATTCTTAAACTAATTTAATAAGCAAACATTCAATATTTTGAACTTACAAAGTGACCTATATAATCAATTTTGTGAAAATAAGTCAATATGAGGTATATTTATAAAATAATAGCAGATCCTATCAGTGTAGATCACTTGACTAAAGAACATTAAATGACTGCCAGCATAGATTAACAACAAATTAAAAAATGCTAAACCATTACATAAGGCTAAACGCATGAGTTGAAATGAGTGTGACCATGCTTTGGACTCCCTAGATGGTTACAGAGTAACCTAGCAAAGTGGACTTATTTTTTCAATTTGTCCTTATTCTTTTATAAGGATCAGATATCATGGTTTAAAACAAAATAAATTAACTCAATTTTATAATTGATGAAGTTGGATTGCTTTGAAATTGATTGGATAATTTGAAACAAACCATTTTTTCTGCTTTATCTAATGCAGTAAGCTATGAGCAGGAGAAAGTGAAACTAAAATAGCAGTAACACTAGCTATACAAGATGCAGGAAGAAAAGATCTTACATTAATTAATGCATTTTAAAGGCTGTTACATTAATTAAAAGATACTAAAACAGTATTTCAAAAAGTATGCCTATATTTTCTAATATAATATATGATTTGTGTTGGATTATGGAAAATGTTTTATTCCTTCAGTCCTTTATTCCTTCAAAGTTTCAACATAGAATTTAACAGTACAGTTCTTTCTTCCTGGAACTTTTGTGGCCATCAAGGATTCACTTGTCTTGTTCTCCTTTGACAGACTTGAATATCATGTAACTTCTATGGAGTCAAATACCGTTGACCTCTCTCACATCAAAAATCAGTGCAATGGAATAGATGATGGACACTCAGATTTCTAACTTCTCATGGAAAATACTGTAAAATTTCCTTAATGTTATAAAAATAACAGAACTGCACAATTTTAGGACAAAGTATTAATTTTAAACACGAGAGGTGGCAGTCAATATTTTTTTAATAATGGCAATAATGAAGTTTTTCATTAATAGGAATTGGAAAGCAAAATAGTAGCATTAACATTTATCAAATTAATAACTATTAAGATAATATTTATCAAAAGAATTTTAATTAGGTTACAATTCTATGCATGTTAAACAACTCACTTAACTCAAAAGATTTATTTTAATTGTTTTATTTTTATATTTGACATGCATTTTTATTCTGTTATACTGAAAACTATTAGCTTTGGAAGAAAATTGATAATCATTAGAAATGAGTGAAATGGCCCATCAAAATGTCTGAACACATATCTTGAACCCTCAGAAAGAAAGAAAAAACACAAGAACGCTTAATCCAGTTTTAAAATTAAGTAATATAAAATAATGTTAAAAATATATATTAGGAAAAAAAATAAACTCACAAAATATATTCTATTAAAATGCCTCCAAAATTATGTAGAAAAGGAAAACTGCACTTGAAAATATAAACATCAATACAAGTGTCTAGATTTCTTTGAAGTTTTGCTGATTACAAACATTTGCAATTTAATTCAAAAGAGAAATTTAGCAAAAAAATAACCCACACACATCCAAAATGATACAATTCTAGCAGGAGATTAAAAAGATGATTTAATATCTGAGTTTGCTGTTCTCCATCGATAGCATCCAAAACAAAAAGATAAGATGGAGCAGACCAATGTTACCTTAGTAATGCACTTTCAAGACAATATGTGATACTAATGTTGCAAATTTATTTTGTCAGTATTCAAGTGTAAGAATGACAAGATGGTTGCATCATACAAAATGTGCCATGACTGAATGTGTATTCAAAAATAAAGAAAAAACTTGCTATAAGCAAGCTACAATAATCAACATATTTTTATTATGTCACTGTTTTTTAAAGAGTGAATGAAATAAGAAAGAAAACACACTTGGACATATCTGCTGAAATAGAGCAAGGATATTTCTTTTAGCAATTAATCCTACTTCATGTTCACCCTAATTAATTCTAAAGTTACATATTATTTGTAGAAATTAAAATAAAATAATTTTCTTAACTTGGATTGAATTTTGAATGATTTGGTGAAATGTTCAAATAGATTATCAAGATATGTCTAAAACTGTAAAGTGTTTTTCAAATTTGGAAACTTTAAAATACATGGACTTCAACACCTAGAATTCCTTAGCCAGCATGGGAATTCTGCGAGTTGGTCCTTACATCTTAAAGTTCCCAAAACTTCAAAACTTTGACATGGGACTTGTTTTATCAATGGTTAACTAACAGAATCAGGGAGTAGAATCTAATAAGATTTAAAGTTAATAAAAACTTTTGTATTGAAAATTTTATAAGATGGATAAACTAATTGTATTACCATTTTGCTATTATTACTGATATGTTTATTATGCTTATTATGATTAATGTTGATTAATATTGCATTTCTACTTAAAACTAATTGTCCAGATAACATGCTGTTCAGACAGATATGGAATTTTTATGTGATATTTTAAAAATGTATCAATAAAACATGTATTTTAAAAAAAAACTTTGAAAAACACTGCTGTAAAGTCTCAAAACAAACGTGAAAGAGATTCAATATTGTAAACTGCAATGATGTTCCAGTTTTTTACTATATAGTTACACCTATTTAAAATATAGAAAATGGGCAATGGAGTGTTTTAACTCTCTTTGAAAAGGAAGCAATTATTGGGGGGGGGGGATAATCAATTAATTTCCAGTTTACCATGATATTTACAATAATAAAGCAAACATTAATAAACAAATGGAGAAGAGATTTCCAGCATCATAAGGGCAAACCTAAGAATAATTCAAAGAGAAGTCAGACGTGATATTAACACTTCACCTAGTTTGGATTAAAGCTAAAGTTTTAACAAATAGAATGTGAAAACATATAATAACAGGACAATTTCTATACATAGTCATATTTTGAAGGGTAGGAACGTCTTCCTTCATCACTTTTGACAGTATTATTATCCATTACTGGAGTCTTCTTAGTTTCATAAGCAGATTTATATCCAGCAGACTTGTAGGAGACTGCCTTGTAACTGAAAGAAAAGTAAATCAATGTGTCATTTGGTGGAAGTGGGAGGTAATGTGCTATCCTTGAGATATCTGCACTGTTCTTTTCAATATAGTTCTCTACACATATAAATATCCAGTGTCTACATAACTAATATAATGGCCCTCTGTTGGCCTCCCAAGATAAACCATATAGGAATTACAACCAGATGATCTAACTCTACTGTATTGCTAACTACCTTTACAGAATCTTGCACATCTGAAAGTACATTTCTCTTCACCCATCTCCTATAGAGCAAGGAAACATATGAGTGTCTTGCCCCACCCACTATCCAGTTACAAACTAAGCTGTCTCTTATCTGCCCATTCCTTGGCAGCATCTCTTTGCCCAGTTTCCCAAGGTCTTTCTTACTTACCATTATACTCTCTCAATCCCAATGAATTAAAACTCTGTCAGTATTGTGCATCTATTTAGAACTAGTCAAACAACCATCTCCATCCAAATGAGAGACTCCACACTAAATCACAATTTGTCCCGTCCTTGTTCATGGGCTTGGGCAACAATGCCATTACCAAGTAGCTACTCACTACTTTAATTTTCTCACGTAACATTTGTCCAATGTAACATTGCTCCAAGCATTACATGGAAATGAAAAACAGCCAATGAAAATAACAAAATGTTCTATACATCAGAATGATAATCAACTGGAAAATGAGGGGAGAATGTCTCTTTGGAGCTTTGCAGGCTTTACAGGGAATAGGTAGCTTAACCACATAAAATCAAGCTTCATCACTAAAAAATCAAGCTTCATCTGATCTTATTGTGGGAGAAATTTGCATGCCTAAAACTTCATTTCTATAAGCAAAGTCATAATTCAGCAGTAGAATGGGTTATTTGCCTTGAATTACATTTGAAAAAATATTAATAACCTATTCTTTTCCCCACATTAAATGTAACTTTCTAGGAGTTTCTATTAATACTTCATACTAGTACTAATAACTACTACTAAGCTACATAAAGATATACTTTTTAATATAAAAGTTGGCCTTTACTGGATATCTACTCAAGAAGTCAACTAGAAGAGAAAAGGTAATATACAAACAGCTAATACTAAAACAAATTCATGTTGTATTTTTTCCAGAACTGTCATTTAAGTACTGCCTTGATTATCTACTGCTTCTGATTTTAAATGTTGTTTGTTGATTGTTATTGCTGACAACTATTCTTTCTCATCTTTCTTAGAAGTGGCTCATAATTTTTTTAAAAAAAGGTAGAATAAGTGAAATCTTCCATTGTACTTCATCATACAACACTGTTTGCATATAAGACTAGGTACTCACTGGGTCTCCTCGGGTACCAGTCCTCGGCAAGCAATACACATCATAATGCCTCCCACAAAGGCCAGGCCTCCAGCAACCCATCCCACAAAGAGAGCAGCACCGAATGTGTATCTGCAAAAGGAAGAGAAAAGGCGGGACTTAATTTTCTGAGTAAACTGGGCCAGATTAAATTCATTCTGGATTAATTCCACTGAAATCAGATGGGCTTAAACTAATTTTTCCTACTAGCTGCAATATGACTAAAGCAGTCTCACTGCCCATTGCATGGTATGCAGCTCCTGATTAACTTGGATGCGATTCCCAGAAACTTTCTCCCCAAATGCTATCAAATTATAATTTCTAACATGAGACGATAGGAAAACAATTACATATATTAATCATGTTAATGGGATTTATTTATTTATTTATATTCTTATTTCTTTCTTTCTTTCTTTCTTTCTTTCTTTCTTTCTTTCTTTCTTTCTTTCTTTCCTCCTTCCTTCCTTCCTTCCTTCCTTCCTTCCTTCCTTCCTTCCTTCCTTCCTTCCTTCCTTCCTTCCTTCCTTCATTTATTTGATGTATAGGGCTTCAGAACTCAAGCATTGACTCTGGGCAACATATAAGAGAAAAAAAAGTTACCATGGACTACTTAATAAAAGCTTAATATATAAAATATAAAATGATGATCAAAAAGCACTGCCTGGACAAGTCTGGGTCCAAATGCCTGGAGAAAAAGCCAAGGCTTAGTAGAGCAATTATAATTTTGCTTTGGAAATTTCATTTATCTGATTGTAGTCCTGATTGCAGCTCTTCCTCCTGTTCCTCAAGGTTATTCTCACAGCCCATTACATGGAGAGAAAAAAGATTATTAAAATGAGCTTACTATTTCAGTGCTGATATTAGGAAAACAGCAGCAACATTCTCCTCCTAAACACTATGGACTGAAATTACCTTACTTGAAGTGACGGCATCATTCCTGGCTGGTACATATTAGCTGTTGACATCCAGTAGTCTGTGACAAGCATGTTGGCGAAAACAGATACTCCACAGATAGCACAGATACCTATCAAAAAAGAACAGAGATTTTTAGTATCAGACCCAATGAGTCTGAAATTCATCAAAATGTTAAAAACTTTTTAAATTTACTATGTAATTACAAGCAGATCAATATTATGATCATGCAATTGGGTTTTTTTTTTTACCTCCACTTACCACTTATCAGATTTAAACTCTACTACTCAGGAAATATGCTAACACAATTTATTTTTAGTAAGTTTACTTCACTGTAATGTTCATGAAGTTTAAGAATATTATTGCTATGATTCCTATACTCTATCCTCAAATCATGATCATCTATTGCTAGGAAGGAACAATGATCAATTATCTTCATGCTCTGTTTATGAGAGTCCCAGGAACTTTTCCTTATCTGTTGCTGAATTGGGTACTGATGTCTAGACAAACTGTAGATCCAATCCAGCAAAGAACACCTTGTTTCAGTTTACAACATAAGTGAATGAAAAGATGCTTGGTTCACTGGATTGCTAATTATACACTATACATTGAAATACTACGTAGGAGCAAATGCAGGTGTTCTTGTATTACATCAGTACCATTACCCTGAGTTTTTCCAGAAACTAAACATTAAATTATTGTTCCCCTCTGATCTGTGTTAGTCAAACTGGACCTAAAGTATATCATCCAGTACTAAATCTAACAATCCAACAATTTAGGAATGACATTGATAACTGGAATGTGTTCAAAGGGTATCAACTAAGAAGAATTCAAGAAAATATTCAGTCTTCAAATACTGAAGGGCTATCATGCACAAGATGGACAAAATTGTACAGGTTTGTTATTTCCAAAAGGAAAAAATGAAACAATGGACTTGCATTTTTTAAAAAAACGTAAATTTGGGCTGCACATCAGGACATTTTATTTCCTAAGAAGCTATTCAATAGTGAATGAAGAGTTATTGAAGTAGAGTCTGTATGGTTTTCAGACCATTCTTGGCAAGCATAATAGTAGAATTCTGTACTCAGCAGGGGATTGAACTAGACAAATTTCAAAGTCCCTTCCAACCCTTCGATCCTCTGATATTGTACTGCACTTAGAACATCCAGTGGAGTTCTATTTCATGACAACACGAATGTCCTGCAGAAATAATTTGTTAGCTCTATTCTCAATAAATAATTTTAAACAGCATGCAAATTGTAAAATTGATTGAAATCATTATAGATATATAAGCAATAATATATGAAATAGCAGGCAACAATCATCTCACCCCTGCCCTGAAATTTGTATCTGACAATGGGCTAGGAGTGAATGGAATCTGAGATGGTGGTAGCTTGGTCAATGTTTGTAGGTGAATGGGGAGGAAAGTACATGTGATGACCTTTTCACACAAAATCCCCTTTGATGCAATTGTCTTCAGCCTCAAATATGAGAATGTGTCTCAGATATGATCTTCTGATACTAGCTCTTATAAGACCCATTGTGATTCATTACTAAAGCTGTAAAAGCCTATTTGAACTGAATATGAGAAATGTAATCTGCTAGTGTAGGTTTATCAGAACCATATGCAATTTTTAGTGTTGGGGATGTGATCAACTAACAGTTCTTGACACTTGTAACTTTTAAAAATGTTCTCCACCTTTTAATTTCAAACATTTCTTTAAAAATAGATGACATCTATATAAACTCTCTAACTCACCAGATACAATGCACATGACTCCTGCAGCCAAAGTCATGCTTGCCTTGGCAGAGTCTTCCATGTTGCCCATCCGTAAACATTTCAGAGAAAATGTAGCCACCAGGAGACCAAAAGCACCCAGGACAATGCCCACGATCATCAGTGCTCTTACAGCTTGAAGCATCGCTGTCAAAAAGAGGAAAAAATAGAGAGAAAGATGGGAAAAAATGTTTCAAGTGAATGGATACAGGGAAACATTGTTCATAACTTTGTATATAACAATGAAGAAATCTAGGAAGAAGGCAGAGCTTCGTCACCGCGATACAGCTGCGATCTCGGGGCTCCGAGATCGCAGCTGATATCTTCGCCCCTGGTCGGTCCCAACGGACCTAAACCGTCTCGTAGTGACGGTGACAGTAAGGGGCGTGTTCTGTAGATTCCAGGAACATTGCAAGTCCCTGGTCGATCCAGAAGAAGCCCTTTTGCCAATGGCGGAGAGGCAGCCATTAGGCTGCTGAAGCTGGGACAGCTCCGGAAGAACGGGATAGAAAGAAATGTATCGGCTGGTGAGGATTCTTTTTTTTTTTTTTTGCTTGGGACTCAAGAACACTCTAATATTAGAAGAAATCTGTAAAATTATTGACAGAATTTGATTTAGCAGTGATTTTTTTTAGTAATGTCAAAGTGAGGCTTGGCTTTTTACTTTTACTTTTTTTTTTTTCTTTACTGAACTTTTATTGCGATCTAGTTAACCAGACTGGCTTTTTTCTTTTATATTTTTATATTTACTTGCTATCTCTTTGCCTTTCTGATTGTTTATATTTTTTAAAAATAGAGGCCCTCTTTAATATCTTTTTTTAATATACATAAATATACATATATACTTTTTTTTCTCTTTTTAGGCTTTTTTCTGGGGGGAAGAAGGGGGAATGGATTGAAGAAATTTTGTAACACTGCCAACTAGAGGCTTGAAAATATTCTGTTTGAAGTTGAAAAACTTTTGTTTGAAAAACTTTTCTCAAGGCTACTGGAAATGATAAGATGGAGGGAAGAGTACTGGAGGATGTTTATACAGGTGCTCTTTGGAACTTCTATTATTAAAAGAATATTTGAAGTTTGGCTTTGAAACTTGTGGAGAAGTCAAATAAGAGCCTTGGATAAATAAAAGGCAGTGTGTGTCTTTTTTTTTTTTTAACTTCTTATTAATTGTTTCATTCCTCCCCTCCAACCCCACACTATTTTGTAATATTGATATATTTATTTTTTATTCTATCTCATTTTTTATATATTTTTTTTTCAAAGGGGAAGCCTCACAATATATTTTTTTCACTTTTTTTCTCTTTTTTATAGGGATGTCTGCCTTTTGATTTCTATTTTTGACCTATTTTTATGGCTTTTTTCATTTTCTGAGGTTTTTCAATTGGATTAAGGTGGGAAGAATTTGAAGAAATATTCTTTTCTTTTCTTTTCCTTTTTCTTTGCTTATTATTTTTTGATATTATTGGGCTTTATTTTGCTTCTTTTTTTCTCTTCATTTTTTAATTTTTACTTTTGAATTATATTTGCGTATTTTACAATTGGATTAAGGTCTTGAAGAACCTGAAGAATCTTTTTCTTTTTAATTTTGGGCTTTTTACTTATTACTGGTTTTGTTTTTTGTTTTTTGTGGTGTTTTCCTTTTTTTAAATTGGATTATAATTGGCTACCTCACTAATTGGATTAAAAGACCTGGAAGACCCTGAGTTATCAAAATGAGTAAGAAAATTTACCTTCGGGCATCTTAACTTCTTTCCTGTTTCCCCATCATCTGGAGGACGACTCTCAACAATGGTGAAGCAAGACAAAGTGCAAGTGGATTTAACGATGGTTATGCAAGGAATACAAGATCTTAAAATGAGTATGGAACAAAGAATGGAGAGTATTGACCAAAGAATTGGAAAGATGGATGAGAAAATTGAAAATTTTCAACAAATGATGGTGAAACATGATGAGAGAATCCAAAAAATAGAAGAGAAAGACAAACAAAGAGAAGATACAGTTGGGAATATTGACAACAGATTAACAATGGTTGAACAAGAAAAAGGTGGGATGTTGAAGTGGGAGATGGACAGGTCAGAATTTTATCTTAGATTCCAAAATATTGAGGAAGAAAAAGGACAAAACATGGCAGCAGTAATGATTGAAATTCTGGCTGGAGTCTTGGAAATAACAGAGGAAAAGATGATGGATGGAGTAGATGAGATATATCGAGTCTTCGCAAGATATGCGATGAGGAACCAATTACCAAGAGAGGTCCATGTTAGATTCACTAAAAAAACTATTAAAAACCAAATATTACAAGTGGTAAGAGAGAAGGGGTTGAAATATAAAGAGATTCTGGTCTTAAAACAAGTACCTAGAAAAGTGAGAGAGATTAGAAGACAGTATCGATTTTTGACTAAAATGCTATTGAAAAAAGAGGTGAACTATAGATGGCTGATCCCAGAAGGATTAATGTTTACATGGCAAGAACAGAGACACAGAATTGATTCAATTGCGAAAGCAGAAATGTTTTACAAGGAATTTTTCAAAGAGAAATGGAGACAGAAAAAGAAAAGATTTTAACTGAATTTGAAGAGAATCAAATGGAGATGGAAAAAGAATAAGGCGCAATAGATGGACAAATGGAGATCAAAGAACAACGTGAAATAAGATCCACGAGAGCTGTTAGACCTAAATATAAAGCATAACCATGGGGGAGAAAAAACTGATTTCTATGAGTATAAATGGATTGAACTCAGCTATCAAAAGAAAGAAAACTTTTTGTAAATTAGAGAAGCTAAAATTTGATATAATTTGTTTACAAGAAGTACACATTAAAAAACAACATGAACAATTATTGATACGACCAAAGTTAGGGAAAATATTTACTTCTCTGACTCATTGTAAGAAAAAAGGAGTGGTTTTGTATGTCAAAGAAATCACTCCAGCTAAATTGATTTATACTGATGAAGACGGAAGAGTATTAATCGTTGAAATAGTGGATAATAATATAAAAACTCTCTTGGTTGCAATTTATGCCCCAAATGATAAACAAGAAGAATTTTATAAAAAATTACATATGAAAATAATTGAACTGGACTATGCTAACATACTTATGATGGGGGACTTTAATGGAATTGTAGACAATAAACTGGACTATACAGTAAAAACAACACGACAAAATAGGAAAACTCTCCCTAAATCCTTTTTTAAAATGACAGATGAACTAAATTTAAAAGATATATGGAAAGAAAGAAATGCTAAAACTCAACAATATACTTTTTATTCAAACAGGCATTTATTGTGGTCCAGAATAGATATGATTTGGACATCAACAGAATTATTATCTAATATTCAAGAAATAAATATTGAAACAAGTACATGGGCAGACCATAATCCAATAACAATTTAATGGAAAGAACAAAAAAGAAGATCTAGATGGACATTAAACAATACTATTTTAAAGGAAAAAGATTTTATACAATGGATGGAAAAAGAATTGGCCTTCTTCAATGAAAATAAAAAAGAAGATACTTCAATACAGAATGTTTGGGATACAATGAAGGCATATGCAAGAGGATTACTAATTGACTATACAAAGAAAAAGAACATTAGGAAGAGGCAAATGATTAAAGCTCTAGAAGATGACCATAAAAAAACTGGAAAAAGAATTACAGAAGATGCCACAGAAAAAAGATATCAAACTTAAAATGGACATAATTAAACATAAAATGGATCAAGCAGAGAAAGAAGAACTGGCACAAAAAATTAGAAGTGCTAAACAGAACTATTTCGAAGATGCAAATAGGCCAGGTAGATGGTTAGCATATAAGTTGAGAAAAGAGAAAGAGTCAAGAAAAATATCACAGTTAATCGATGATCATGGTCAAATTTATTATGGTAATAAGGAGAAAAAGGCAATCATTCGAGATTTTTATGGACAATTATATAAACAGGAGGATCTTGATGAAGGAAAAATTAAACAGTATTTACAAAATGCTAACCTACCTAAGATACCTGATGAAACTTGGAAAATGTTAGAAAGTGCTATAACAATGATGGAATTAACTGAAGCACTTAACAGACAGAACAATGGAAAAGCACCAGGACCAGATGGTTTCCCGGCAGAATTTTATAAAACATTACAAGAATTGTTGAGCATTCCACTGTTAGAAGTCATGAATGAAGTTATGATAAATAAGAAAATACCTGAAACATGGTCAGAAGCTTATATTACACTTATTCCAAAAGAAGGGGTTGACCCATTATAAATTAAGAACTATAGACCTATTTCTTTATTGAATGCAGACTATAAAATCTTTGCTTCAATCTTGGCAGAAAGACTTAAAAAATACCTAAATAACTTTATTCATTCTGATCAGAATGGATTTTTACCAAAGAGACAGATTAAAGACAATATGAGGGTAATCCTGGACACATTGGAATATTATGAGGCGCACCCGGAAAAACAAATGGCTTTGATATTCTTAGATGCCCAAAAGGTATTTGATAATGTGAACTGGAGATTTATGTTATTACTATTGGAACAGATGGGCTTTGCTAGAAAATTTATCCAAGCAATAGAATCCATATATTATAAGCAAACGGCAAAAGTAATGATAGATGGAGAATTCACAGACTCTATTAATATTAAAAAAGGTACAAGACAAGGATGCCCATTATCTCCTTTGTTATTTGTATTGACCCTGGAAGTTTTAAATAGAAATATTAGAGAGGATATAAACATAAAAGGAATGAAAGTCAAAAAGGAGGAATTCAAATTGCAAGCCCTTGCAGATGATTTGGTATTTATTTTGGAAGACCCTTTAGAGACAGCTTTAAAACTATTGGAAAAGATAGAGACGTATGGTGAGATGGCTGGTTTAAAAATAAATAAAGACAAAACAAAGATTCTGACAAAGAACTGTTGTAACTATGAATCATTCATGTGATTTGCAACTTTGTATCAGTGCAATTCTGTACCATCCTAGCATTGTAACGATTTAGCTTTCTTGTATAAACATTAGACTCCTGTCTGCATTGTATCTTTCTCATGTAAACATTAGACTCCTGTCTCTTCAGTGATCTTTGCCAGGCATGCAAAAGAGAAGAGGAGTTAAACAGCTGTCAATACAGAATGATGTTCTAACTGACCTGGATTGTTATAAATTACACTTTCTGATACCCTGTTGTCTTTACTAACCTGAGCTATTATAAATCTTATGTATTCCTGCTGACCTAAGCTATTATAATTCATGTATGTCTTGTTACCCTGGGCTTTGAAGAATTTCACCCCCCTGTGAAAAAGCATAATAAAAGAGCCTGTGCCAAGGCATTCGGCGCGCGCTCATCCCGAGAAACCTCATCTCGTGTCGTTTCTTCCTCCTTTGCTCCCTCTCATGAGGCGCCCATCTAATGCGGGATGGCAGATACCGCAAAGAACATGTTATTAAGACAAAAAGAAGAGCTGGCAGATTTATTGAAAATTCAAGTTACGAACAAAGTTAAATATTTGGGGATATATTTGATGTCAAGATATACTACATTGAAAGAGAATAATTATATTAAGCTTAAACAGCAAATAGCATCCTACCTGAAAAAATGGGAAAACCTACAATTGTCATTGATAGGTAGAATTTCAACAATCAAGATGAATATTTTAGCCAGAATTTTATATTTGTTTCAAACAATACCAATAAGGTTAAGCAAGGATTTCTTTGAAGAACTAAATAAAATTGTGTTGAAGTATATATGGCAAGGCAAGAAAGCGACAAGAAAATTAAAACTTTTATAGGATGCTAGAATTAGAGGAGGATTTGGCCTCCCTAATTGGGAGTTGTATTATCAAGCTGCAAACTTAATGTGGGTTAAAGAATGGAAAACGTTAAGAAAGACTAGATTGTTGACATTAGAAGGTCATGATTTATTATTGGGTTGGCATGCTTTTTTATGGCACAAGGGAACTAAATCACAGGGTTATTTTAGAAGGCATTATATACGGGAATCGTTATGGTTGAATTGGGAGAAATCTAAGAAACAATGTTATTTGAAAATTCCAGTTTGGTTATCAACTATTGAAGCTTTTTCGTATCCTATAACTTATAAGAAGGAACAAACAGTTAGATATGGGGAAATATTGGATGAAAAGGGTGAACTTAAAATGATGCAAAATTTAGAACAAGGTATAAAGATGAATTGGTTTTCATATGCGCAAATACATGCAAGGTATCTTAAAGATTCTAAAATAGAAGGATTTTATGATAAATTGACTGACTTAGATAGGATTTTGACAGGTACTGATGAAAAAGTGATTAAAAAACTATACAGTTATTTGTTGGAAATTAAATTAGAGGAAGAACAAGTTAAAGAAACAATGATTACTTGGGGGAAGAATTTTGGATATGGGATTGATTTAGAGAAATGGCAAAAATTGTGGTCACAAAATTTTTAAATGACAATGTCAACAGCATATAAAGAAAATTTGTATAAGATGTTTTACAGGTGGCATTTTCCCCTGACAAGAATAGCAAGAATGTTTAAGAATAAATCTGAAAAGTTCTGGAAATGTCATCAGATACCTGGCTCATATTACCATATGTGGTGGACTTGTGAGGAGGCCAGGAAATATTGGAGTAGAATTCGCATATGGCTGGAAAAAATGATAAAGAAACACATAGATTTGAAACCAGAGATTTTTTTATTGGGAATTGTACCTGATATATATATGACAAAAATTTAAAGTATCTGATTGTAAATGTATTAACAGCAGCTAGGATTGTATTTGCTAAACATTGGAAGAGTGAGAAAATACTATTGGAGGAAGAAATTATTAAGAAAATATTGGAATGTGCTGAAATGAGTAGATTGACATTTGAAATTAGAGAACAAGAAGATAAACAATTTTATGAAGTTTGGGATCTTTTTTATCAATGGTTAGACAATACAATATGATAATAGAATATTTAGAAATTTAGGAAATAATGAATATATAATTTTTCGGTTTTGATAATTTTTAAGAATATTTTATTAAGATAGATTTGATATGATTTTATGATTTGTCATAAAATAATTTAACTTAATTATAGTTATCTCACTTAAGTATGAATTACCGTATATACTCGAGTATAAGCCGAGTTTTTCAGCCCATTCTTTGTGCTGAAAAAACCACCCTCGGCTTATACTCGAGTCAGATTCCCCTCTGAAAAAAAAACTGGTGTGGAGCTCCGGAGCTGGGCAGCCGCTTTCCTGCAGGCAAGCCCCACTTCATGGACTCCGTCCATCCTCGCTCCCATCCACCCACCCACCCAAAACGACGAAGTCCCCCAATCGCGCAGTCCAGAATTGCCCTCCCCTCAGGGGGCAGCATCGATGCCCGGTGTTTCCCGAGACAAGAAGCTCCACCGTGAAATGAAAGCGCCTTGGCTCTAGGCTCAGAAAACAACGCGAGGCGAGGTCGCTTCGGCTCCGCTGAGCTTCATTTCCTAGCTTCTTTCAGTCTGATTGGGAGGAGGGGGAGGAGGTGGTGGCCTAGAGCTCAGAAAACAACGCAAGCTGCCGCCACCACCTCCTCCCCTTCCTCCCGAGCGGACTGAAAGCAGCTAGGAAACGAAGCTGAGCGGAGCCTAGAGCTCAGAAAACAACACAAGGTGAGGTCGCTTTGGCTCCGCTGAGCTTCATTTTCCAGCTGCTTTCAGTCCGCTCGGGAGGAGGGGGAGGAGGTGGTGGCCTAGAGCACAGAAAACAATGCAAGCTGCCACCACCACCTCCTCCCCCTCCTCCTGAGCGGACTGAAAGCAGCTAGGAAACGAAGCTAAGCGGAGCCTAGAGCTCAGAAAACAACGCGAGGCGAGGTCACTTCAGCTCCGCTGAGCTTCGTTTCCTAGCTGCTTTCAGTCCGCTCGGGAGGAGGGGGAGGAGGTGGTGGCCTAGAGCTCAGAAAACAACGCAAGCTGCTGCCACCACCTCCTCCCCCTCCTCCTGAGCGGACTGAAAGCAGCTAGGAAATGAAGCTGAAAGGAGCCTAAAGCTCAGAAAACAACGCGAGGCTAGGTCGCTTCGGCTCCGCTGAGCTTCGTTTCCTAGCTGCTTTCAGTCCGCTCGGGAGGAGGGGGAGGAGGTGGTGGCCTAGAGCTCAGAAAACAACGCAAGCTGCCGCCACCACCTCCTCCACCTCCTCCCAAGCGGACTGAAAGCAGCCAGGAAACGAAGCTGAGCAGAGCCGAAGCGACCTCGCCTCGCGTTGTTTTCTGAACCTGCGAGCCTAGAGCCAGGGCGCTTTCATTGCACGGCGGAGCTTCATCTCAGGAAATACCGGGCATCGTTGCTGCCCAGAGGGGAGGGCGATTCTGGGCTGCACAATTGGGGGACTTCGTGGCTTTGGGTAGGTGGGAGCGAGGACCAAGTGTTTCACAAATACCAGTGGGACCTCCGTCCACCACCACCCCTCCCTCTTTTGCCTCCTTCCTTCTGATCAATCAGGTTTTCCTAGTATTTGCTCACAGCTGCGTTTTCTCTTCTACTGTGCTAGGCATTGAACGCGGGGATTTCTGATTCCCCTTACACGCGCATGGATATGCCGTGGGGCATTTTCTTCCAAATGCCCCACTGGCAGAGAACACTGACTTTCATAATAGTGAGATCATTTCCCAAATTAATTGATTCACTAACCCAAAAGAAGATGTCGATGACAGTGGGAGGCAGGAGTCACTCTCTCCCTTGCAAGAAAAAAGCAAGAGCCGTTCTTATGATCTATCTCTCTCTCCCCGTAATACAGTCAAGCCCTTTCCAGCACGCGGGATCCACCCCCGGCGCTTTGCACCTTGCAAATGCAAAAACCCCGGGATTTTGCATTTGCAGGGTGCAAAGCGGCGGCGACAGATCGCGCATGCTGGAAAGGGCTTGACTGTATTACGGGGAGAGAGAGAGAGAGAGATCATAAGAATGGCTCTTGCTTTTTCTTGCAAGGGAGAGAGTGACTCCTGCCTCCCACTGTCATCGTCATCTTCTTTTGGGTTAGTGAATCAATTAAACCTTTCATGATAGTGAGATCGTTTCCCAAATTGATTAATCTGTTTTTCTTTGAAATAAATATTCAAAAACATTTAATCTGCTGATGCCTCAATTAATGTAATTTTATTCGTATCTATTTTTATTTTTGAAATTTACCAGTAGCTGCTGCATTTCCCACCCTCGGCTTATACTCAAGTCAACAAGTTTTCCCAGTTTTTTGTGGTAAAATTAGGTGCCTCGGCTTATATTCAGGTCGACTTGTACTCGAGTATATACAGTAGTAAAATTACAGTCAAATGATTGTTCAATAATGATATTGGGATATTTTATTGATGAGTGGGAATGTGAGTTATTATGTAATATAATTATTCTGATGACTATGAAATGATGCACAAAAGGGAGTGGTAAACCAACCGATACACTGTAAATTTATGAAGAATGTTATATTTTGTTTATTTTTTATTTTTTATTTTTTTTATGTCATGTTTTATGTCTTATATGTTTTTTGTCTGTTGTTAAAATCAATAAAACTTTTACCAAAAAAACAAAAACAAAAAACAATGAAGTAATCTAGGTCTCAGCCACAGTTCTTTCACCATAGACTCAGGACTGGTAGGAAATATTGAAGAGAAAGCTAAATGATCAGTTTGCTAAAAGGACATTAATATTGAGGGTTTTCAGGAAAAAAAGAGTAAATAAATTCATGAAAACTATTTGCTGTTATAATCTTCAGGAGCCTTTGTTCAATAAATGCTGCTGGTAGGCTGACAATCAGAACTGAATTATCTGAAAAAGTTTGTTTATTTAATTATCAAATTTATATGGCTCCCCCCATCTCACAAACAGTATCTGTGGGTGGTGTATCACAAAAAAGGTACAAAAGAATAAACATGTCAAAAGTCATATTTTTTTCATTAAAAAAGCACACACAAGAGACTTGTGTATCTAGAAGTATCTGAATATTGATTTCCTGGAAATATCTGCCATAGCCCTAATAGTCAGAAGCTAGATGTTGATCTAGGTTGAAATTTAGGCAAAGGTAGTATAAAATTTCCACAGGAAAGAAGTAAATAGCTGGACTTATAAAGCAAATGCCAAGTCTTTTTCAAAAAAGTTCACAGTGTCTTTTTTCATATGTAACCATTTTTCCTGGTAGAACAACAGTTAGATTGTAAGCCTGTACGTGTGTCTCTTATCAGTTCTATGTTTGCATGTAGCACCTGGATCCTGAAATGTCCCTTGAATTTTGTTATTGTCCTTTTCCAACTTGTAGAAACCTGGCGTAACCATATT
Source organism: Hydrophis major (assembly GCA_033807585.1). Lineage (NCBI taxonomy): Eukaryota > Metazoa > Chordata > Lepidosauria > Squamata > Elapidae > Hydrophis > Hydrophis major. The sequence goes on from CM066331.1 coordinate 48,020,806, forward strand.
AGGAGTCTTATATTCATATCATCCTTACTTCTCTCTTCTAAAAAAAACAAATTATTTGGTGATTGAATGATCATTTACATAATGTTATATCTGTATTAATATTTCAGTTGTCCAGGACTGGAACCTGAAGTGCTGTAAAGGCAACAACCAATCCTTTGAATTCTACTGAAGCCAATTAGTAATCAGTACAATTCTCAAATGAAAATGTTCTGCATCTAGCAAGCACATAGGAAACCCGTGCAGGTATAAATTCAGTACATGTTCCTTCCATATTTTCAATTTAACAGGTATTTTGCTATTCTTTTCCTGACCTTGGAGATCTTGCCATTAGTCTCTAATTTGTAAAAGCCCTAATCTCTTTCTAGCATAAAAATCAGGAGTATATACCTCACAGGTTTCAGCTATTGTACCGTTACTGCTAATACTGCCCGGTAAAAAGCATGTTCTAGCTTATTGCTTCCATATACCGGAAAAGAAGCAAAAAAATCTACTGTTTTGCTCCTCTTCTAATCCAGTTTTGGACTATTCTAACATATTATAGTCCTGCATATAGTTAATTAAGGGGGAAATCTCATTACAAGCATCAAAACCTAGTTCTGTAAAGACATATACTATAGATTCAGAAATAAAATATATCCAAATAAGAACTAAAAAAAAGTTTGTTGGCATTTTGTTAATCACTAGATGAGTCTCATGTTTATGTGCTACTTTTTCAAAATTATATTGTGTAAATTGTTTGTTATGGACAGAATTTAGTTCAGTTTGGATTGACTTCCTTTCTTCTTTCCTATTGCTTCAGCAACAATTCAATGTTTAAAATTAATAGAAGGCCAGAGTTATATTTCCATAGGTTGGAAATATTGAAATGATGACTCTAGTAAATCTGGAAGGCATATTTATCATGAACTCATATTATTTCTGTTGTTCCTGTTATAAAAGATCTTCACTGTTGATTTATTTGTCCTTTCTCCCAAGACACAAGAAAATTTATACCACTCATTTGCTACAGATAATTTCTAAGTTCTCAGTGCCTACAGTAATACAATAGTTTATTTCCTTTTAATAATTATTATAAGTATTGTAAGATTATTGTAAACAACTGATTAAAGTTGTTACTTTTTACATGGAATTACATAAGAAATAAACTATATTGTATACAGATGATGTAGTTGTTTAATAATTATTATTTAGAAGTATACTTGGAACCAAAATGATATATTCCTGCATTTATTAATATTCCCTCTCTCCCACTTCTAAATTCATTTTGTGATACCAATATATAATATTTTGTGGGGTTTGTATTCTTTTCAATAAATAGGGCTGTGATGAATTTCAGAATAATTGTTTACAGAAATGTTTACTGCAAAACTAACCTATTAAATCTAAAAATGTATTTGAAAAAAGAATGTATACAACATTTGTTAGTAAATTAAATCACTAGCATTTCAGTCTAGCTCAGAACTACTTTATTCATCATACTCCTATCCAATGATTCCAAATATACACTATCTTTCTGATGTTGAAACATCCAGCAAATAATAAATAAATATAAACATTTAGTATCATACTAAAATCAAATAATGGTTTTACCAATTATGTTAACATTCTAAATGAGTATCATTGGGTGACAATACTTTATACTATAAAATTCTAGTACAATAAAAAAAGAACATGTGTGCCCATTGGAAGAAAAAAACATGCCAGACAAAACAAAATTTTTAACATACTAATAGATATGTTTCATTGAACTTTTTCTAAAAGTTTATCAATCTCAGAATTGTTTTATAATGTGCAAGGTATTTGTAAAAGTCAAATGTTAGATCAAGTTCTTTTTTCATAACTGGTGTGTGTATATCTAACTTCCGTCAAGTACATATGCTCATGAGTTAGGCACAATATTAATACCATGGGAAATTCTGATAAAAATTTAAAAAATTTAAATAAGTTAAATGACATTGTTTTATTCTCTAATATTTTAAGGTCAGCAATCTACTTTTTCATAGTGGAAAGTATCAGATTGTCCTGTGGGGAAAAAAAGTTGATGCCTTTTATTCAGATCAATAGATAATGAATAAGTATATGTTAAATTAGTATTGACATAACATATAAAATCTCAGTAAGAAAACTAACAACTTTAAACCAATTTTGATTTTTTCCCTTTGTAATAGTAACAAGTTTTAAACATTAGTATTTTCTATCTGCTACTTTTGTAATGACAATATCCTTATAAGTAGAGATATCTACTTACTGTAGTCAATATAATCCATTTATAAAGGCAAGCTGTTTAAAATATTGTATTTGTCAGATTACAAAAAGCATTTGCTTTTATTTTATGTCTGTGGAAGATTTGGCCATACCTGGAAGCCCAAGAATTGTATAATAAGGCCGACACTCAGTAAGACCCGAACTCTGACTCACACAAGTCCTCCAAAGGCCTTGATACAGGAATAACGATGTCACTGGGTTATTGTATAAATCCTGAGTGCTCCATGGATCCATCGCTGTGGCCACAATACAGCCCGCAAACCCAAGGGCTGCGACACAAAAGCCCATCACTTGGCAAATTGTGGTAGACATATTTTCTTCTGCTACCAAGCTTAGGGTAATGCCAAAGTCCCCTTCACTGCACTAGCAAATTGTGATCGTGGCAGCCCTTATCAAATGGTTTCTATTAATAAGTTTTGTTTGCTCAACCTGTTGTTACAAGATAAAGCAGTTTCACTCCTGATGAATGTGTTGGGTGTCTCAAGCTGGTGGTATTCGACTAGAAACTAGAATTTTTCTTCCTAGTTCGTTCAATAGTCCATCTAGATCAACTTTCTCTGATAAAGTGTTTCGTAGATTCATCATACATATACATATTGAAATGTTTTGTTTAGCTTTGCATACAATATGAGTCTGACGCATCATGAATTATATTATTATGGAAAAAGAGGTAAGAACAATATATTTATGCTAATTTTCATCATAATGATCTTTATCTATAATGTTATTAAAACATAGTTTTGTTTTGCTTTATTTTACTTTTATAAAGCACAGTAATTTAACATTATTTCCATGTTCATTGAGCAAAATGTAATGCTTCATTTTAAAAGCTTTTCAATGTTTCTAAATGGAAACCACTTTCTGTTAAACACTGTGCAGTTTTATGTTTGAGGAGACTTGTTTGGGTGAGATAGCCTCTAATCCACATTAAAGAAATGGAATGATCTAGGATCTTGGGGATTGTTCTTAAATCAGAATGCTATAACTACATTGATATAACCTTGAACAATGAAAAAAGGGGTTTTAATTTTATTTATGTATTTATAATAATTATATGCGGTAGCTATTTATGTTATGAATCACAAACATCTCACAAAATGATAAAAACATGAAAAACACACAATTTCAATAAAAATAATTGCAACAAGATGGAGATACTGTGTGTATGGTAATTTGGTATGCTGGAATTTATCTCAAATGAAGAAAGTAATCTTTAAAAAAAATACCAACTGTACAGTGTAAGAATTCCCCTAGCAAATTTCCCACACTGAGAGGGCACTACCATGCTTTAATTCTTCTTACTGGCCTCACATCTGCAACATTTGATATGTACATTCTGAAATTAAACATTAATGTATGAATAGCTGCTCTTGCGTAGGCATGTTGAAGAGTTAGGACATTTGACTGTGAGAGTATTCCAGCCAGGGCTGAATTTCTATTAAGGACAATAGGCATGGTATCTAGGACCCAGGAAAACGCTTTAATTTGCTTAAGTCAGAAAGAATGAAAATTAAGTAGCTATTTGAGCTATTTAATTTCATGCCTTGCCTTTCAGCCTTGAAAATATATACATAAATAAAATACAGATACACAAAATACTAATAAATATACATTAATTCCAAGTTATATTTAAATGCTATCAAGATAATATTGAAAATCATATGAAATATAATTTTAATACTATTATTTTTATGAAGGATGCTGTCCATGAAAGCAAAACTGCCTATGCAGTTAAATTGCAATGAATTCCCAATCCCATAATTCCTTCAATTGATCTCATTCAGTAAGATCATGTTGCATGTGGTAAGTGTCTGGAAAGCATCTTAAATCATTATAAAACTATGTCCAATTTTCACCTTGAAAAATAGTCAAAAGTACTTTCTATCAGTTATGATCAGTTCTGTAACCCTATCTGTACAGAGTTTGCCTTATCTCAGTTATCAGTACATTAATGACATTCAGACTGAACCATGATTTAGTCACTCTGGAAGCTGAAACTTAATGCAAAATGTAGATATTAACGAGCTCTCAATAATAGACTCATATGATTATCCTTCCTTGTTTTAGTTGCATGGCTCATTAAAATTATGGGACTAATTTTAAATAAATTATTTTAAAAACTATTTCCTCCCATACTGGTTTACTCACATTTTGAAACCAGCATTCAAAACCTTACAAACATTCCATCCCTGTGAAAGAAATTTGGCTGGTCATCCTGATAGAAAGAGCAATTTTAAAGCAAAGATAGGGGAAACCTCGTTAACTAATTGCTTTTTTAAAATTTTAAATTATTTATTTTCCAAGGGCTTCACTTAACTTTTCCACTGAATTTACAAAATAATCATGCAATTAGATGCTAGACATTAGCATTTTTACCAAACCCAATATATTTTTAATGTTCCCTGCTGCTTTTATTCATTTCTGTTTCTAATATTGTGTGCATGGTTAGAATTGCCCTGAAAGAGTTTTCATTCTTTGTGAAGTGTAACCTTGTAACTATTCAAATTAAATTAAATTATCAAGTACCTAATTAAACATTAATAATAAAAAAAATGGGAGAGATGACTTTGAGTCAGCATTGATTCCGGGCAACTGCCTGGATAGTTTCTGCAGTTTACGTGACAAGACTTTTTGGAATTGGTTTGCTGTTGCCTTCTTCTTAGGGCTGAGCAATAGTAACTATCTGAAGATCACCTAGCTGGTTTTGTAACTCTTAGGCTTAGCACCTTAACCACTACACTAAACTGGCTCTTCAGAAACAATTGTACCTGTTGATTACTTGATTCATTCAAATGAGACAATGTCTTACCCCAAGGTTACCCCAAACTAGCTCTCTTCTAGAAGTATTTGATCTCTTCCAATTCTTACCCAGAATACCTACTAAATAACTTAGGCTGACAAACATTTGACTGGGGCAAAGTCATCCAACGAGAGAGTTGACTTCAAATGAGTCTTTGGAATCCAAACTAAAGAAATTTAACATATAAAATCATCAGAGAATTGCCATAGTAGCTCAGCCATATTATGGTAGTAATAATAACTGAATGTATTATGATTCTATTCTACATATTTATAAACCATGTTTTATACAGCACTGGGAAATGACTTTCAGGTGTTTCTTTCTTATGTTTGTGTGATTTTTCAAGAAAGATCTTAGAATTATTTTTCTGTCCAGTAGAGGAATTATCAGATGGATTTCAATGCCAATGTCATGTAACTGGAGCATAAAAGATATGCATAACTGTAGAATTTGTCCATAAATATAGGTTTATAAAACCATAAATGAATTACCAACATATCATATGATATTGATTTGAATGAGAAATTCTCCCACTTGTATTGAGGAAGAAAAACTTTATATAATCACTTATTTTTTAAAAAAACATAAGGACGATGAGAATTTGTACATGAATTCTATTTTTTCTCCTTAGTAATATCTCAAAGGTGATATAAAACTGCTTTGAGGTGAGTTAAACAGCTACATCATCATCACCCCTTGGATTTCATCTCATCAGTTCTCTAGTGCTTCAACTTTAACCTAGAAACAAATCCAGCTTTTATCTAAATACAGTATCTTTATTTGCTACAGACACAATCAATACAATATTTTTGTTGTGAACTGATGAAAAGCTATGATTAGGTTTTACAGGGAAATTATTAAGCATAGACCATTGAATAAACATGTGCAAAGAATAGTCCAGAAGGCCAGGGCAATCCAATGATGCATGAAACCAGAGACTGGGTGTTTATAATTGTGATACATAAATACATAACTTGTTTTATTTGGCTGCTGTTTTTAACTGTTTTAAGCCAACCAGAATTATTTAGGTGAGATGGTCAGTCACTGAATAAATGTATGAATCTCGTAAAATAGCACTGGATCCTCTTATCATTCATAAATGAACCATTGTCAGGTCTTAAGCTTTTTTTTTTTTTCATATATCTTTGGTAAATGGTTATGTGAGAGTTATTTAAAATTAAATACCATGTAAGAGGAATGATGAAGCCACCCAACTATATAGTTCATAATCTTGTCTTTCACCAGATCTAGTTAAAATGTTAAAGCATGTGCGAATCAATCAATCTTGGTTTTTTAAAAAAGTTGCTATAAATTCTAGAAGGAGAACTCAATACAGACATATATAATGTACATGTATAGCTACTGTATTTTTTTAAGGTAGGAAGTTTGAGAGCTATTTGGAATTTTGAGAGTATGTGCTGAATATAACCAAAAAATGGTAACCATCCAGCTTAGTCAATCAAAACTTGTATTTATCAGAAGGCAATTTTAGTGTTTATGAATGCTTTCTGTGAATTTGTATTTGTTACAAAATAACATAAATTATATGAAAGGCAGTCCAAAAGCTTATGTAAAACCTAACTATGATGGTGTTGATGAATAACCCCATATGAAAACCTAATCAATAGGGAATTTAGTTATGGGGAATCCCATAGGTCTAAAAAAATATAATACATTGTGCTAACACTCTAACTCTAATCCAGCAACAGTGGGTGAGTGACTAGCACTATCATCCCAAGGAGATTTAGTCTAAACTTTTTTGTGTAAACTAAAAATATTTTTCAGAAGACAATCCTGCTGTTTAAATGTCTGTTGCCAAACATTAGACTCTGTCTCTGTGCTTTAATGGAAGGAAGAAGGCACAGAAACAAATTCTCCTTTCAATTTTGAAGGTGGAAAGGATTCATCTTAACTTTTAATTAATTTTAATTTGGTATTGAAATTTGGTGAAAAACTGTAAATAGTATTACACACAGTTCAGACTGGACTTGGAAAGAGGCTGTGGAAGAGCTGCAGGTGTGGCCCATGTATCCTCCAGCCTTATACTGTAATAATATCACAGGAGGAAGATATTCAATAAGGGGATGCTCATTTGATATTATCTTCCTTTTGCTGAGACAATTATATGTCGTTGTCTTTGTGATCAAATTTAACATAAAGTTGTTTCCTACATTAAATAGGCATCGTGTAGAGTTCAAGCATGTTATCTGTAAAAATTCTTATCAGAAGAGAGTGACAATTAAGTAACAAGCTACTCTTCATTTTCAGTTCCAATTAACAACTTATAGAAAGAGTGATGGTGGATGTGTCCCATTATGAGGTTATCCTTGCAGATAGGAATTGTTCTGGATCCTGCGGCAGTTACTGTGCTGTACATTCAAATTCATATAGCGTGTTCTTTGTCAGAAAACCACACCCTAATCCAGTTTCAGCAACCCACACCTTTTTTATCAGCCCATTTGTCAGACAAACATGTCTTTGATACTAATCACTGCACCTACTGGTACATTTCAATGTTATCATGGTTGCGTCTGGAAAAGTACCTGTTAATTCATGTTGACTTTGTTTTTAGCAAATAGAGAATACTCCCACAGGGTGACATCCAGTCAGTTCAAACCTGGAAAAAAAATTTCCCCACCTGTCTGAAGAGTGAATAATTATATCCCCTGAGATAATTCAGTTTTTTTAAAAATAAAAATGTGAAATAATCATTTAAATATTAAAATCATTTAGTTTAGGTCTTTAGGGCTAAATTGCCAGGTTCACTTAGAAGTTAATTCTTAGAAATTAATTCTGAGAGCAGTCTAATTATTACACTCCACGTGTATAAAGTATTATTTTGCATTTGGTCCCCAAATGCAAATTGGTCATGTATATTCATCCATATTGGTCATTATATATTCCATAAAAATGCAGCAAAAAAAACCCCAGTATATGGATGGAATTAGTAATACTGAAGGGTACTTCAATCTGGAATAATTTGCTATATTTATAGCATGACCAGTTAACAAATTCCATCAACGATGGACATTGGGTGGTCTTGAAAATATTCTTGGTTTCCTACTCTCTCTTTTCTTAGAAAGCATGTCCAGAGATGAATAATGATAAAAGCTGAAGTTTTGTAATGTATGAACCTCTATATATCAAAAGTTTCTGATATACATTTTGTAAAACCAGCAGGAATTATATTTAATTTGAAGTTCCATTATGTTTCAAATGAGTGCCAAATACAGCAATTATAATATTACACATCATGGATGAACTTAATAGTATTTTCTTCCTTAACTACACCAGACCATAACTATGTATTGCCATTGGGAGTCTAAGTTTTTAACTTAATGATCACCATTGTGTCCTTTCTCACCATGTATCCCACCATAATACCATGCAAATGTTTATAAGAACCTAACTATATGGAAGAACATTGGAGAAAGAGGCCTGTGTGGATCAACAGTATTTTTTTAAAAAATACATGAAGCATCATGAAAGCTAAGGAAATAATCCTGGAAATCATAGATAAGGAAAGATAAGGAAATAATCCTGGAAATAATTTTGTGACATCTATAATATGGAATCAAAAATGATTTTGCTGATGTATCTACAAAAACAATATTTGATCCATAAAAATGGTTGATCAAGTATCCACAGTATATTGTAAAGCAGGTAGGTAGGTCCATAAGGCAACTATAGTTGTATTAAATTACATTATGTTAATTTTATATGATTGGTAACTCTTATTAATGCCAATTTTATTTATAAATTGTTTATCCTTTTGTTGTTTACATTGCTTTTTGTATAGAAAACATTTTTATGTCAGATAATAGATCCTTGATATCAGCCATACTTTAGGGTTCATTTAGGAAGAAAAGGCACTACTTCATGTGGGAAGTACAAATACTGACAGACAAATGATATCATTTTTAATAGAGGTGGTTCAGTCACTCTTGATTTTCCTGGAAGAGCTCATGGAAACATCCAACGTGAAGTAAATGTTATAATTAGTGTCATTTAATGATGTGTTAAATCATTACCTTAATAAAATACCTTTTAGAACCAAAATCCTCAATGAGGAAGTTTAGAAGGTTTGTGAACATGTGTCACAATTCATTGGTGGCATTGTCCATTATACATTTTTTACAGAAGTGCTGCTCTATTTAAATCCATTAGGATTTGTAAAAAGTATTGTATTTGTCTTCTTACTATTTCTATAGCATTTCTTACTACTTTATAGTCTTAATTTTAATCTATTCACTGCATCATTTTTCCATTAGGTGCCTCCAGTATTACACACAACTCAAAAAAGAATAAGAAGTAGAAGTAAAATAAATTGAAAGCAAGAGATAAGAGAAAGGGAATATTAACCCAATATTAAGTTTACAGCAATACTATTTAATATACCTCTCCATGCCTTTCTATCCTTGCAAACCAACTTTACTTCCACTAAATCTGTATGCTGCTTTAATATTTATCTCTTTTTTTAAAGAGCCTGATCAGCTCCATCCAATCATGAATTTCTCAGTCTTCCTTTCAAATGACAGACCACTTGCAAGTACGTTCTAGTTGGTGGAATGCAAGGTAGATTCTAGATTGCATAGATACTATCAAAATCTTTAGAGTAAAACTGAATTTGATTGCACTCACAGAAATTGGCCAATTTGTGTCAAACCTGATTGATATTTCACCTTTAGTATGACCAATGAATGTTGCATAAGATAGGGTCTAACTAAGGCTAATATCATTTTTCTTTATGGAATGACAAAAAATTAATTGCCAAGATGCAGCAGATTCCACATTAGGAATCATTAGGAATGGGGCTGAAAACAAAAGAGCTATAGTTGGAATAGGGCATATTCCATCCCCACACTAAAGGTGAATCACCTGGAAAGAAATTCAGCAACTAAAATAAATGTGACATCATTTTTGCTACAATAAGAAGCTAGAGCATTTAGGATTCTTTAGTTTGTAAAAATAAAATAAAATACAATGGAGAAAGACATGGTCTATAGCATAGGGAAAGTGGATAGGGATTTCTTTTTCACTGCTTCCAAAATACTAGGACTAAAGTCATTTGATAAAGCTGCCTGGAAGAAGATAAAGAAAAGGAAGTACAGCCCATTATTAACCTGAGATACTGTTTATCATAAAATTAGGTCATAGCGCTAATTTGGACAGCTTTGAAAGGGACTGAATAAATTCATGGAGTTTTACCAATTGCTATTTTCAAGATTCAATATTACCTTCAGACTTGAGGTAGCACATCAAGGGATAATATATCAGGGCTGCAAACAATGTTGCACGTATTTCCATTGGTGGTCAACATGAATGCAAACATTTGCCTCCCCACCCCTCCATCCCGAGAAAACAAGGTTCTGTAGTGAAATTTTACCTTCAAGCAAGTAAATACAAGTGGGACTCTGCTGCTCAACATAGCAAGGTGGAAAACACTGACAGAAGGAGCAACAATGTCCTAGAACCCTACTCTGACTGAAATATCCTACTGAAATTCTTGCAGACTCCAATACACATTTATTAAGGTTTAAGGTATCATGTGAAATTTACTTCAAAGTAGATCGATTCTGAATAACTAGTTAATGGCAAATTATATTATCTAGCACAGAGAACATGGGGAATGGAGAAAGAAGGAATCAGAACTAGCACACTTGATTTTGGCAAGTAAATTATTTCCTGCTTAGCTAAGCAAGCATTGGTTTAGGGTATAATTCTCAGAATTGAGATGTGACTATTGAATATTCTACAGCGGTATAAATGGCTTGAGATTGTGACACCAAAATGTATAGTACATTTTTTCTTTTATAAATATATTCTTCACTAGCATATCTTTTTTTTTTTTTTGTTAACCACTAATAATTTAGAAAATGCGGTCTTTCAAAAAAAAAAATCAAAGATGTTTTTGTTTGAAAATAGGAATGGGGGAATATATAGAAAGATAATACAGAAAAGCAAATGCATTTAGGTTGCCTGGCTACTCTACTACAGCCTTACTGTTTTTATTCACTATGACACTATTGTTCATAATATAAATTGCCATTGTCAGAATAATAAATAGGGCTTCATAATAGAAATACTGGCAGACCCATTAACTATGTCCAAGCAAGAGAAGTAGCTTTAATTCAGAAATGGGTGGGACTCAGTTAAGGCAAGCTTATTGCTCCGAATTGTGGATTTTATACTGCTATAGCAATAACCTTTGTTATAACATGATTTTTAATACTTATTTTACTTTTGTTCTAGATGGAGGAAAAGGTATCTCTATCAGAGCCCAACCCCCACATTACTGCTCTTGCTAAAAATGAGGTACACCATTGGAAAGACTATTATTATGTGTCTATACTCAAGAGATTAGAAATAACACACAATAATATAAGCAGAAAGAACTTTGATTCCTTTATACTTTAAAAAATTAGGCTGTCCCTCAAATATACAAACAGATAAAATTAAATATAAATATAATGTATTTCCACGGATACACAGATAAACACAATCCCTTTATCCTAAGAGTAATGGTTATGAAATAAAAATAAACATGTAGATAGATAAATAAGTGTAGAAATGTGCACGTGTGTGCATGCACACACACCCAGAGAGACAGAGACACAAAAAAGTATACAAAAGATTTCTCTATTTCTATGGGTGAGGAATTTACATGCTAATTGATTTTGTCTGAAAGGACTTTAGGATGACAAGTTAATTAAAAAGATGTATGTAGTGCTGAACCTGACAGAAAACTCTCCTGGCTTGTGCACTGCTGTTACATTGGCCAAGGAATCCATGATAGCTTTGTCTCCTATCTCCGTCAAAACAAGATCTATTCCCAAGTGATTCATTCTTAATTTAAGAAACTGGGGAAATGAAGTTCAAACAACATTTCATACTTTACTTCACAGCTGCCTTTGTTTTGTTATTTTGAATGTTAAACATTGGTAGCGAAAATGGATTTCATTTCAGCCAACTGAAGAAACTTATAATCACATCACCTACTGTATATACAGTATTAAAGCATACTCATTTCTGTCAACCAAAACATCGCTAGGGTACATTTGTTCAGGAGGACATAAAGTGGCTAACAAGATATGTTTCATCCAATTTTCCAATGAAACTTTGAGTCTTTTTGATTTTGCAGATGTGGTTAAGATGCTCTGACATGCTCAGATCTAACCACAATAATGAAATCACTTCCTATTTTCCCATGGCCCATCCTATGCTTCAACCATTTAATCTTTGTTGCCAGAACCCCAGGGGTTTGGGGGGGGGCTTATGGCAGGTTTGTTTCTTTGATTGGTGCATCATTGAGCCTTGGCGAATGACTTAGACCAAAGTGATGCTGCTTTTTGACCATTATCTGAGGATTCAAAATAATTACAGCATTTTAGATTGAGGCTTATGGCTTATTTATCTTTTGGTTTTATCTTATTGTTATTTTGAGAGCTCATTATAATTGTTCTAATGTAGGATTTTCAAACTACCTAACAGGAGGTAAAGACTGGAAAGGATAAAAGGTAGTGTAAAAATATAATACCAATGCATGTGTGCATGTGTCCAGTTATATCTACATCATATATATGTATCTAATGCACATACATTTGTGTTCTTTAAATGTCTAAGTCTGGATATGCACTGTGCAATTAATTAGTCAAAGTTAAACAGTTAAAAAGAATATCAATAATAAAATGTAATACATACATTTATCTTTTAAAACCACCACTTCATGGTAATGAAGATAAATAATCAAATATCTCATTTCTGCCCACCTGACACATTTGGGCAGAGTGGTTGCTCTCCAAATCCCTTCAGTTAAAAGCCATAGAAGCTGCCCTCTGTAGCAGCAGCACCGGAGATTACAGAAGGCACCTACTCCCTTGGGCTCTGGTAGAAGGTCTAAAACCAGATTGTGCCTATGAAACCCCTATCAGGTTTAGCATATTTTTTTTACTGTGTTGATTAATGTGGTTGCCTAGTCAGGGATGTCTTATCTTGCTTTTTGTATTTTAATTAAATTTTTTAAAAATAGCATTTCATTGTCCTCACTTGCTTCTGTTTCTAGCAAATTTACTAGTACCCGTGATACTTGTTTCATTAAAATATCACCTTTCCCACTTCCTCTCTTTCTAAGACAACACACCACATTTTGTGAAGTTGCATGAATAGAACACAACTGTCAGTTTTTAATTTATATCTGTCTAAGGAAAGAAACCTAGAGATGCTCTTTTTCCTGAGCAACACTAGGCATCCCCAATAGTTCTGCCCTTGATAGTCCTCTGAATTTAGCTTCCAGTTGTCTGGATTTCCACCAATGTCCCACCACTGTCTGCAGCAAATGTGGTGCCCTGATCTGGAGCTTTTTTCCAATAAAGAAGATACACTTCTGCCTCATCCTACTTGGGCCCCACCACAACTTTTGTATAGTAAAATTATAAAGTTATCATTATATAACTTTAGATAATAGAACTGATTGAGGAAGCACAAATAAAAACAAGAAATTCTATAACTTTTGTACATCTGAGAGAATACAAAATGTATTTCCAGAAACAAGTCTTCTTAGTGAAGATATTGTTATTATTTAACATTAGCCTACAATTTTTTTCAATGATCTGGTCACCAAGGACAAAACTGAGTATACTATAAAATTACTCCAAACAATAAAACAACAGACTTAAACTAACCTTAATGCTGCTTTAAGATACATAGAGTTTTAAATCTTTAATCTCCCATGTCTCCATTTTGTTCTCCCATTTTGGGAAGCAATAATATAGCAAAAATGTTAGCTTGTGCTCCTGCTTGGTGACTTATGCATTTATGTATTCAACTTTTGGCCCCAGATCAATGCACTATAAAAATCCTTCTTCTCTTTGAATTGCAACAGATTTGTTCAAATTTTAATGCAGATCATTATTAAATGTATAGAAAAGAAGCAACATAACTAGCCAGATAGATCTGCTTGGACATGCAGATCTACAGTCAAGAGGCCAAGAATCTAAAATGCATATCTCTGAGTCAAGAGCAATCTGAGTAGGAAAGAAAAGAAAGTTTTGGTACATCTAATGCAGTAGCATTTTCATTTCATTCCTGAAGCCCTTTTGATCCACCTTGAGGGAGCATTTCCTACCTGGTAGTCCAAGGATAGTCAAATATGGACGACACTCTGTAAGACCATTGCTCTCTGTGGTGCAGGTACGCCATAACCCCTGGAAAGTATAGACATCTGAGATAGGATTGTTCATAAGGTCTTGCGTGCTCCACTGATTCATGCAAGTAGATACAATAATTCCAGCAACTCCTACCAGGCATACCATAAAGCCCAAGTTCTGGAATATAGTCCCAGGCATGTTTGCGGCTTCCTCTGAAAATGGGCTTGCAAGGTGTAATAGTAAGCCTGTGATCTCCTCTGCTTACTTGTCAAACAGAAAGGGGCTTTTACTGACAGGTGGCTGCCCGCGTCACTAATGGGACAGGAAATCTGCCCTGTGCCATACAGACTCGCCCTGTTCCCTTTATCTGTTTCACTTAGATTATTTGCCTCGATCGGTACCAAGGGCCATTTGTTACTCTTTCTGCCAGTGCCTTGCTCTCTATTTACTTTTTGATGGTAGTTTTCATGACTAATTGAAAGGGTTGTCATTAGCTAAGCTTGGCCAGCATCATTCTAGAAAGAAATGTTGGCTGTACTGTTAAAATAGACTTATTTAACATGAAAACAATGCTAGATGCTGTTCTCTTTTCAGAAGGTAGTTTCCTGTTGCAGTTTGAATGTAGTTTACTGCTAATGTTACAGATTGAATATACAATATGAATATACCTTTGATTTTAACCATATCCTCCATGCTCCAATAAAGTGTTAATATTGAAAATATTTTCTACTGAAATACTAAAAAGGATGAAAAATCAGATTTATAAAATAAATAATAGGATTACCTTTATTTTAAATATACATTGCTAAAAACATCATTCTAATTAAATCCTACAATCCTTAATCTGAATTAAAGATAGATCCATTTTTCTGTTTTAAATTATAATGTTTTTCTTTTTTTAAACAAATAGCATCATCCAAAAGAACAAGGGATCATCTGGAAACCAAATAGGAAGTGGGGAAATAGTGCCAGGAAATTCCATATTTCTCATGTCCAGTCACCCTACCTATAACGCAAAGTTTTCTGATAGTACGACATTAATCACCAGTGACTGAATTTTATCCTGTTTTCTTAATAATGAAAATTACTTCATCCAGAATACACCTGTTGTACTAGCTGATTATTACAGTGTGAATTTTGTCTGTTTTATGATCTAGAGATGGAAGGGTGACTGTTACGTTTTCTCATTGGCTGTCCTAGCAAAGATGAAAAAATCGGGTCAACAATAAAAACTAAACATTTTTTTTCTTCTGTTCGATTGTGTTCAAGTCTCAGAGACTGTCTGGAGAAGTTCCTGCAGTTTTCTAAACAAGGTTTTTCAGAAGTGGTTTGCCTCCTTGCCAGGGCTGAGAGAAAGCAATGGTCCAAGGTTACTGGATTGTGCCTAAGGTAAGACTAGAACTAGAACTCCTGGTCTCCTGGCTTTAGCAATCTGGCTCTCTAAATTTAACTTAGTAGTAATCAACTGAAAATTACTATAAAATAACTTAATCATTTTCTGTGAATTTATTTGTTAATTAAATTTATAAGCCACTAATCCCGCTGTCCAAAGACAGAATCAGATCCAAGGTTTTGGGATGAGGAAAACCAGTGGTTCTTTATTAAGATTCTTAAGACAAAACAATAAAGAATGTTTTCCTTCCACCTGTTTTGTTCTTCTGTTGCTCAAACAAAAGTTATAATGATTGCATATATGCATATTTACATCTGAGATTGGTCAGGAGGCAGGTTTTTGAGAAGGCCATGTGTCCTGAGAACTGCATCATGTGGTGTGGTTATTGATAAGCAGAGTGGTGAACTAGTGCGATCTAGCAGCTTGCATCAATATGAATATGGATCACTGATGCTCCAGAATAGGAGCACCCAATATTATTCTCTTCCATGCTCACTCTGCTGCTGGTGGCAATGTTCCTTGGTTTCTGCCATTCCAGATATACACTCATGCCATCCCGTTACATTTTATTCATTTGGTTATTTTGTTTTTTACAATTTCATTGGCAAAAGGCTTTTTCCTTACAAGCTCCTTGATGAAAAACAAAAAGAGCCTGCCTGTCTTCCTTCCTTCTTTCTTCCTTCCTTCCTTCCTTCCTTCCATCCATCCATCCATCCATCCATCCATCCATCCATCCATCCATGATATGGCTTGCATCTTCTGGAAAGAAAAAAGCAGCATGGCTACTCCTCTGCTGGTTTGAAACAATGTGCCCCAACACAGGTATTGAGTGAAATTGGCTAAAGAAATAGCAGCCTTTGTAATTTCTTCTTTTTTTTAAAATCGAAACTATTTATCTGTGTTGATGACATGTGTTTACATATCATATTTAGGGATATCTTTCTATGATTTTTTTTTTTTTTTTTTACAAATCAGCTGCAACTTCCAAGACATCTTGGTGATCTATCTATTCTAAAGCTTATAGAATAACCCAGAGCTGCATCCCTTCAGATCCAGCTGGGGATAAAATGTGGGTAGGAGGGACAGAAGAGTTGCTAGAGGAGTAATAGCCAACTGGACAAGGAGGAACACTGACAGAGTGTTCACATTATTGTGTGATAGAACAGCATCAGTCACTCATTCACAGACACAAGGTCTAAATTGCAGAACCAATTAACAGCACTAATAGCCCTTGCCTAAATTAATCTTTGAGACAAAAGGAGAGAGAAGTAGAAGTGCTATTAGCAAATCAAGCTGTACCATCCCTGCTTTATTGCAGGAATCTAAGTGTCTGTATTTGGCTATTATAAACTGACTGCAATTATGGTCCTCATTTAAAATGATTAAGTGGTTATAATTATTTTTCAATTAAAACTTAGATCTTCTATTTATGCAACACCACAGGCTTCAATTAAACTTCTCTCTCTCTAAAAAAAAGACCACTTTGCAAAGGAGCCAAGCCCTAGATTCTTCTCCAACTATTAAGAGCCAAATAGGAGGCTCACAGAACTTCTGTTTATATCTCTCAATTTCCCTTGAAGTAGCGCAGTCTGGTGGGGATTAACTTGCACTTGTAATATTTGCAGAAGGGCAAACCTTCAAAGATATAAATCCCGGAGGCACACTGGGCAATTCTGCATTGCTTCTTTCTGCTAAATGCAGCTGCAGCAATTGCTCATATACCAGCTACTTGGATCAAAATGAATGAATTACACATCCTTATTTAGATGGAAAATGGGGTATCATTTATGGAAAACAGTCTTGTAGGTCAGGTTATTTGTTCATCACTTTCTTCTCTTCAGATTGGTAGCTATTTTGCAGCTCTCAAATAAACTCACCTCCATTATGTGCTATTTAATCTCTTTTTAGGAGAAGAGTACCATATCCTGAATTTGAGTTTCTTAACATGCAAGATGTGTGATCTCTGGTTCCACCAATATAATTGTTAGCATTTTCATCACACTTCTTTATAAACTGCGTGATTGAATGTGAGTACTCCAAAATAAATAACAAATATGGTTATTACAGCTTTCTTACCCCATTGAGCTATCACAATGTGAAAACTGGACAAAACAAGAGGATATTTCCTATTTGGAGAAAAATAGAATGATACAAATAGGATGATTGGCAAAAAAAGATCAAGGCAAAACTAGAAAATCCTACATGTGGGAACAAATAAATAAGGATATAGAACAATTTTTTAAATATGCAGCATTAATCTTGATTATTAATATAATAATTCCTAAAGAATATAAAAGTGTTATATTCTGAAGCCTTATTCAAAACAGCTATTGTGGTTTGAAGTGACTGAACTGATCAGAACTTCCACGTTCCCTGAACAATGTAGCTCAGAACTCAAATTGGGAAAGGAATGGCAATATCGCATTGACCCACAGAAGCCTGGAAGCCTCCAGGGTCCTGGCAAGTTTTAAACTTTTGTGTTTCTACTTAACAAAAATTGTCATGGATAGACAAGGATTTTGGAAGATTTAAAGATGCCATTGTCCTTGCCTCTAACTTTTTTCCCCTGTGTCGTGTCCGCAAAAAGACGCCAGGAGTCGGTGACTACGTTTCAAGCTCTTTATTTAACAGTTGTGAACCGAACCAGCGAAAAGGAAAAAGCCCGCGGCTTTTATCCTTTTCGCTGCGGCGGCCGCGGCCAATGGCAGCGATTCAAGTCTCCCGCTCTTGGAGTGAGCCAATCGCGGGAGACCTAAAACGGGCCAATCGGCGCGGCTCGCCCGGCCAATCAGAAATCCCCACGCTTTAGCCAATCAAAGCGCGGGGATTTCGAGTATGTAAATTAAGGACAGAACACCCCTCCCCTCTTGGTATAGTCCTTACGTTGCGTAGTCACGTAGGTAGGCGGGGCTCCATCTAGTCCTACTTGACCTGCGCAACTTAGTTGCAAGCTGGATTTCGGCCGGAGCGGTCATGTTTTTGGCTGCTCCCTCTTCTGTGCGAACCGGTTGGATGATCGGGCCGGTTCCTTCTCCGTGGCTCCCACCTGGGCCTTCCGGGTTGGTTGAGCTACGGGTTTCGCCGCTCCCGCTTGGTTTCTCCGAGTTGGTTGAGCTGGCTAGGTGGTTCTTCTCCGGTGGGGGATCGCGATGGCTGCGTTCCGGTAAGTACTGCTGGTTTATTTTTTCTTGCGTTTGCTTATTCGGGTATTCCCTCCCCCCTTGGTTCGTGTTTTGGGGGTTGAGCTCTGTTGCTGTTCGTGACCTGAGCTGGTCAATGTGCCGTTTCCAGGCTCACCCATCTGTGGTTTGGAGCCGGTAGGATCGTGGGCCTGTGATTTGGGTGATGACGGCTGGGATCCATAGGGGGTCCCCCGTCAGGTTTTTTGCGTACACTAAGTCGCCGGGTGCGAATGTTCGGTATTTTGTACTCGAGTCTGGGGGCCGCTCCGGGTTATATGTTGGGTGTAACCTGTCGAGTGGGGACCTCAGCTTCCTTCCCATTAGTAACTCGGCTGGGCTTTTGTTGGTAGTGGTGTTCGGGGTGATATGTTGTATAAAGAGGAGTTTATTGATTTTGTCGTTGATCTCCCCGTGGTCCATTTTCCGGATGGTTTTTTTGGTAAATTGTACCATCCGTTCCGCCCTACCGTTCGCCGCCGGATGCGCCGGTGCTGTTAATGCGTGGCGGATGCCCCTCTCCGCCAGAAATCTCTCGAAGTCGAGGGAAGTAAACTGGGGCCCGTTGTCGGAGACGACGACATCTGGGAGGCCGTGTGTTGCAAAGAGTTTGCAAAGTTCTTTGATTACGGCCTCCGTGGTAGTAGATTTCATGTCGCTTACCTCCAACCAGTTGGAGTAAGCGTCAACTGTTATTAGAAAGGTATGCCCATTCGTGGGACTGGCAAAGTCTAAATGGATTCTGGACCAGGGCCCCCTTGGTGTTTCCCACTCTAGGATGGGTGCTGCGGGTGGGCTGGGTCTGGTCTCCTGGCATCGTTGGCACCTAGCTACCCATGCTTCTATCTGCTTGTCCATCCCTGGCCACCAAGCGTAACTCCTGGCCAGGGCTTTAGTTCTGACGATGCCAGGATGCCCCTCATGCAACATCTCTAAAACCTTCCCTTGCAGCCTGTCCGGGATGACCACCCTGTCACCCCATAAGATACACCCCTTAAGTAGCGAGAGTTCGGTCTGGCGGTTTCTGAATGTCTTAACGGATTCGTCATTGTCCCTTTCAGGCCAACCTTTTTCCACCCAATGTAAAATCCGCGCCAGACGCCTGTCTCTAATAGTTTCCCGGGCAATGTCTGACGCGGTAATGGGTAGGTTGGGCAGGTTTTCGATGTTAAGGGTGTTTGTCGTTGGTGCTGGGTCAGGATCAGAGTCTGGTAAAGGCGAGCGGCTTAAAGCGTCTGCGTGCGAAATTTTCTTACCCGGCTTGTGTATCAGTTCATAGCTGTAGGCTGCCAGGAACTCGGACCACCTTGTCATCCGGGACGACAAAATGTTCGGGGTGGCTCGATTTCCCAGCAACGGCTTATGGTCTGTCACAATGATAAAAGGGCGGCCGTAAAGGTATTCGTGGAACCGCTTAACGGCGGCAACTATAGCCAAGGCTTCCTTGTCCAGCTGGCTATAGTTCCGCTCCGGTTTGGTTAGAGTCCTGGAAAAGAACGCGATGGGTGCTTCTCTTTTGTCCGGGAGGGTATGGCTGAGGACAGCGCCGACGCCGAAAGGTGATGCGTCGCAAGTGACGGCCAGGGGCAAGGTTTCGCTGAATTGGATCAGGACGGCGTCGGAGGTGAGGAGGTCTTTAGTTTTTTGGAAGGCGGCTTGCTCCCGTCTTCCCCAAGTCCAGGTTGCCGCTTTATCCAGGAGCCTATGCAAAGGCTCCGCCGCCGTTGCCTTTTGGGGTAGGAAGACATTATAAAAATTCAGCAACCCCAAGAAAGCCTGTAATTCAGTCTTAGACCTAAGGGTGGGGGCCTCTTTGATAGCTTTCACTTTTTTAATTGTGGGGTGAATGCCATGCCGGTCTAGAAGGTAGCCCAAGAATTCCACTCGCTCCGTGCACAGTTGGCATTTTTCCCGTTTTACTTTAAGTCCCGTTACTTTAAATTTTGTAAAGACCTCTCTGAGTCGGTTTTCTAATTCGGCTTCGTTTGGCGCTGCCACTAATACGTCATCGAAATAGGGCACCACCCCCTTGATGCCCTGCAGCAAACGTTCCATCAGGCTCTGAAAGATGCCTGGTGCCACGCTGACTCCGAACTGGAGTCGGTTGCACTTGAAGGCCCCCCGATGGGTAACGATGGTCTGGGCTTCCGCTGTTTTTTCGTCGACCGGCAACTGTTGGTATGCCTGGGCGAGATCGAGCTTGGCAAAGACCTTGCCCCCTCCCAGTGAGTGCAGTAGGTGTTGCACGATTGGGACGGGGTAGGCGCTTTGTTGCAACGCGCCATTTAGGGTGGCCTTATAGTCCCCACAAATTCTCACGGACCCGTCTGGCTTGACCGGGGTCACTATAGGGGTCTCCCATCTGGCATGGTCTATCGGCTGCAACACCCCCTGTTCGACGAGCTTGTCAATCTGCTCGTCGATCTTAGGTTTTAGGGCGAATGGCACCCGCCTAGGTTTAAGTCGCTTGGGGGGAACCCTAGGGTCTAGGTCAAATGAGATAAGGGGCCCCTGGTACTTGCCCAGGCTTCCGTCGAAGACCTCCCGGAACTCCTGGGCTAGCCGCTGTTCCCAGCCGTCGTCGGCGACGTGGTTGACTCCTGTTAGCGCGATGTCAAGCAGGGCGAACCATTGAAGGCCCAGCAGGCTTGGGCGGTCGCGATCGACGATTGTGAGTGGGAGTTGTTCGGTGCGGCCCTTATAAGTCACATTAAAGTTCCTGGTGCCCACTACCGGGACGCGGTTTCCCTGGTAGTCTTTTATAATAAGTCTTTGGGCATTTATGTTCCTTTTACGGAAGGTGGGCACTAATCGTTTTATCTCGTGCCATGCAATCATGGAGAGGTAGGACCCGGAGTCCACCTCCATCTTGCATGGTTGGCCCTCAATATGGACTTCTACGTGTACCTTTCTGGCGCCGTCAGAGATGGCGTGGCCGATGGTTACCGTCTGGTGGGTTTCTTCCTTGCACCGACTGTCGCCGCCTCTTGAGGGTCGCTGGATTCGGTCCCACCGGCCGTCCGAATGGCGATCTCTGGTCCTGGGCGGGGGGCTTTCCTTTTTACGATCGTGTTGGTCCCATCTGAGTGGACTGCGAGTCTTCTTTTGGCGGCAAACGTGAGCGATGTGTCCCCTTTTTTCACAATGCCGACAGATAGAGTCAAAAAATTGGCATTCTGATCTGGGGTGGTCGCCGCCGCAACCGGCACAGTTGGTCCTCGACCTACGACCTCTTCGGTTCCGTTGGTCGCCGCGCCCCGTCTGCACGCGATGTATGTCCTCCTCGTCTTCTGACGTGCTGGATGCAGACTGGAATTCTCCGTAGTGTGCGGTTGATTCGTTTTTTGGGTCGGCTGACCTTGCCGGGTTGTTGTTTCCGCCCTTCGCGTCTGATGTTCGCATGCTGTCAGCGGAAGTGCGGGTTGCTTCTGCAGCTGCGGCTGCGGTGAGGGCGTCTGCTAGGCTGATGTCGCCCTTAGCCATAAGCCGGCTCTGGAGTGCAGGGTCCCATAGGCCGAGTACGAATCGGTCTCTTAGGAGGCTGTTCAGACCTTCAAATTCGCAGAGTCCTCCTAGGCGCCGCAGCTCTGCGACGAAATCGCTCAGTTTTTCACCCGGTTTCTGGTCCCGCCGGTAAAATTCGTTGCGCCGGATCAGGATGGGGACCTCGGGGGCATAATGGCGCCGCAGGATAGGTTCGAGGACGTCCCAGTCCATGGCGGTTGCGTCGGCCGGCTTGGCCAATGCTTTGGCCATCTGGAAAACTTCGGTTCCGCAATGGGTGAGGAAAACGGCGCGTTTTAGCGGGCCCGGGGCGTCCTTCATTCCGGTGCACTCGAGGTACATGCGGAAACGGTCTGAGAACGATTCCCAGTCCTCGGTGGCGGGGTTGAAGGGGGCGGGCGGTGCTATTTTCGCCATTTCGGTGCTGAACTGGCTCTTGTTGGACACGGGGTTCAGTTCAGGGTCGGGATCCCACCTTCGTCGCCAGTGTCGTGTCCGCAAAAAGACGCCAGGAGTCGGTGACTACGTTTCAAGCTCTTTATTTAACAGTTGTGAACCGAACCAGCGAAAAGGAAAAAGCCCGCGGCTTTTATCCTTTTCGCTGCGGCGGCCGCGGCCAATGGCAGCGATTCAAGTCTCCCGCTCTTGGAGTGAGCCAATCGCGGGAGACCTAAAACGGGCCAATCGGCGCGGCTCGCCTGGCCAATCAGAAATCCCCGCGCTTTAGCCAATCAAAGCGCGGGGATTTCGAGTATGTAAATTAAGGACAGAACACCCTGCATTTCAGAAGAAACTTGGCAAGTGAGTTTACAGAATAGGAGATGCAAGAAGGAGTTTCCAAGACAGAAATTCTATCCTAAATCAAATATTCAGATTGTATAGTGCATGTGCATTCTTTCAGTCAAGGATTTTGAGCCACCAAATTTTGATAGCATCATCAACTTTTCCAGTATCTATGTTGAGAAAATCTTTGAGTTTTTTAACTCCATCTACATGTGAGGTCTCTGCATATCTGAATTAGAATGTCCACATGGTGGAGAAAATAAATCTAGAAAACAAAATGCATCGTATTTATCCCTGTCTTTTAGACATAAGCAGGTCAAACCAACTCTTATCTTTGTCAAAATCTATCAGACATATATTGACACACCCACCCACCTACACACACACATATCCTTAAATAAAAGACTTGAAAATCCCATTTAAAGCAAATAATGGAAGTTTCCTCACTCTACAGCCCAAGGCCTAATAAAGGAAGCTTTTTTCCACTAAAAGAATGTAATGTCCAGCTATCTGCAAGTAATATAAATCTTTCCATTTCCCACCACCCAGTCAGAGCTGAAAAAGCTTCTTGGATGAGAAGCGAAATATCTTCAAAGAAAAACCAGAAATAAAATTGCCTCTTGAAAAAAGTACCGTTGGGACAACCTTTCCCTAAGCTCTTGAAAAGTGTGGTATTATTTTATAGGAAAAGTCCTCGATCTGTTCTCTCCAGGGACTCCAGTAAGCAGCAGTTGATTGAAGTTTGCTTTCCTAGTGTCCCTAGTTTCTGTTTTGCATACTCATACTAGTTAGTTAGAGAGAATGGTGACCTGGTTCAGAAAAGAGTATAGAACATAACAGGAATGTGGTTGTGCAAAGTTGCTGTGGGTTTGAGTGATGAGACCAATGGGTTTGTGAACACGCTTTTCTATATTGAAGTTGCCTTTCCATTTGTTTCATTTCAAGCTTTGATTTCCATTCACTATTTTGACACCATGAAAGTCCCCAGGAAGCGTGTGTTTGTAAATAAGAATTTTTTCTGAGAGGTTAAGAATTTGCCAATGTACTAAAATTGTGTTAGTTCCTCTACTCTGTAAACATGAAAGCGACTTGAGTTTCAAGCAAGAAACATGTAGTCAGTTCAACAATTTGTCTTTGCCTGCTTGTATAGTTGCATAAATAGAGTAAGTAAATAGAGAGGGGGAAAAAATGTGTGTTTTGAAATGGAAATCGAGCAACAGGATAGAAAGCTTATATTCCTATTTATCTATATCCCCTCCTTGTTTTTATTGGACCCTGCAGCAATATTTTATTGTATTACCAACATCAACAATATATTCTTGGAGACAAGAAAGTATGCTGAATATCCTAAACTAATATTCACATAATTAAGCCAAAATAGACACTTTAAAACCCAGTTTTAAACACCTGTATAATGCAGCTGCATTCATTGGATCACTTTTTAAAATTACACATGGTTGTAGGCACCAAAAATGCATGGTCATATCAAAAGTCCTTCATAACAGATATATTAAATCCGTGATCTAGACCTCCCTTCACCATAGCCATTCAACTTTTTTCACTTTAACTTATCTATCCCTAAACAAATGTCTAACTTCTTTAAAAAAACGGTTTACAAGTTGAACACTAGATGGCACCACAAACTTAATTATATCTCTCTTTGTCTTCCTTAAAAAAAAAAAAACAAGAAGTTTTTCCTGCCCTTCCTTCCAGGGTAGGGTACTTATAATCAAGACATTGAAGCTCTCCCTTTTTGGAAATATTTTCTTCAGTGCTCTATGAAGACCACTGTTTCTGAAACTTGACAACTTTAAAGATGTGACTATTCAATTCCAGAATGTTTCATCCAGCATGGGTGAGGAATTCTGGGAAATAAAAGTTTGACATCTTAAAAGTTGCCAAGTTTGAGAAGCACTATAGGACAGTGATAACAATAATCTCCAATGCACCAGCAGAAGAATCCTAAAGAAAGAACACAATAGTATCAGCCTATCCTGTGTTCAATGACATTTTGGGGTTCTCGTTTTCGGAAAAAGCATGTATTCTGATAGTTTGGGCAGGGAAGTTAACTGATAGATAATCTTAGTACCATTCCCCCAGGCCAAGCTGTTGCAACTGAAAAAGAAACATAATAATCAACTCAATGGGTTCCCTGGTTTATTGGGAAATAATATCTAAATCTGATAAAACTGCTTTAAGATTCTACCTATTAACACAATTTGTTAGATTGGGTTTCTCACCCAAAAAAAATCCAAAGAAATTGTTCTTTGCAACTTCTCCTATTAATTTTTTTTCTCCTCTTCAAACTATTATCTAGTTCCCAGGGAGAAGTCATATGTGGTACCTACACATTTCTTGTTTTGCATTTGCTTTTATTTTTAAAGTCTGTTTGAGGGTGTTGATGCCTTAGGCACATAGCTTGCTTCTCATCCTATCCATTTTGTTTTACTGTCCGCTGAACAATAGAGAAATGGGGCATTGGTGTTTATTTTCTCATTCAGCAGAAGAGGATGACCAATTTCAGGAAGTACTAAAGAAAACAAATGAAAGAAAAAGGAACGTTTTAAAAAAATGGCCCTGAAGGTTTTGGAGAATTTGTTCTCAGCTTGCAGCTATAGAATATACTGCTTCACCCCTGAAAGCATTAAACAATTAAGCTTTGATCAGGATCTTCCATTATCAGGACCAGGTTTTCATTGGTGGCATCAACCCCTTCCTTATTTTTGCAACTCTGCCTTTGATTTGGCCTGCTGATGGAGATCATAAAGCTTTCTAATCCCTAGGAAGGCAGGGATATTACCAGTGGGATATATGTTTGAACTAGGAAAGGGCTGTAGATGAATCAAATGGTTTATTGATAACTCGGTAAGAAAAGAGAATTAATATTGTAGGCTTAAATGACTAAGTAAAAACCAACTCAACAGACAATACCAAAAGAAGTTTAATAATTCAGAGAATACAATACGAGAATAGCAGCAACGTTCTGAATAAGGCAAATGTGCAAATGTGCAGCTATTCTTCCATTTCCTTACATAAAATAACAATTTCTGACCCCATTCAAATATTTTTCTTACTCCACTCCATCAGTTTTTACTGTACAGTATTTTAATTACCAATAACTACCCATCCACTGTTATTGTCCAATAGGGAAGAAGGGAAGTAAAACATGTGAGAGTTTAACCTTAGTTTAGAGGAAACAGAGAAGTAGATAGTAGAATTTCATATATACTCAGAATTTCCAAAAGGGAAATTTATGATTAGGATATATAGACTTATATCTACTATTATTATTCAAGTCACATACATTATATACTATATCAGAATTGTCTCAGATCAAAATGAAATGCCTTCATTTATTTTATTTTACCATTCCACTATAATGGCATGACACTAAATTAGATCCCATCTCCATCTCATCCCTGGGTCATAATATATACAGGCTTACTCTTTGTTTTCTGAATTTCCAACTTCTGATCCTTTGATCATTCTCTTTTAGCAACCCCATGGTTCCTTGCAGCATAGAGTCTGGGAAACTGAATGGAGCAGAGTGTTTACTGGCTGGATGCCCTTCCTGTCACCAATGCAGAGTTTTTTTTCAGCAAATATATCCCCAGTGTGCCCAGAGAGCAAAATATCTGATCTCTCTGGGATCAAACTCATAGCCTCCTAATTGTGAGTGAGAGCTCCGCCTCTAGGCCACCGCACCACTAACTTCTGATCCTTCAGTCCTTCCTTTGAATTCTTGTTATGGTTTCATTCATCTATAAATCTTGACCATGGATACTTTAGAATAACTGGGACAAACATACCTATCTCATCTGTTTTATTTCATCTGTTTAACACAGTAATCAACTGACAGAACTGAATCATCAGCTTGACTGACCTAGTTTATAAACTCTATTTTCTTAAGCCCACATAACACTTCCTTTGTGTCATCCCCAAATGGTCCTTATTTCTACCAATGTTAAAATAATATTTTCTCCATTCTTTCAATACTATCCACAGGTATTAAAATATGTAAGGTATGTTATTTTCCCTTGCTGGAAAGTCGGGAGACGTTAGAGGCAGAACAGAGCTTAGAAATGGAGGTTGAAAATGTCATGTCAACATAGTTTTCTGCTGATTCAACTATGGGTTGATATTTCTTCATCTCAGCCACAGAGAAAGGCTGGGTAAAGCTAAAACTTGTTCAGGCAATGTAATTTAAATGTTTTGTTTTTTTAACTGGCTGTTTGCATTAAAAAGAGGTGAAGGACATTTTTCTACGGCAATGGTACTTGACTGGTGATAGATGAATAAGAAGTGAAGTGTTACAGAAGTTGGTGATGCTTAGATACATGTTACTCTTTGTAAAGCATTGTTCAGGTGCTTGATGATATGTTTTCAACTATGTTTTTTTACTTGGAGACATCCAGTAAATCTGAATATGAGACATTCAAAACAGAACAAATAAAATAGAATATATTCAAATTGTTGAACTTGCTATCAAAAATAGTAAAATGGAAACATCTCTTTCAATCAAGTTTGATTGCTGGTGATTCATGTCCATATAGGTTTTTCCAGAGTAATATAGAAATGGTGTACTATTGTTTTTTTCTAACCTTGTTAGCCAACAGTTGTGTTATTCTTTGGAAGTTTCCCATATTTGGACAGTTTGAAATATCTTATCCTTGAGTCCAGACAAAGGCAAATGATGAGATTCAAGCAGCAGCAGTAGTAGTAGTATTAAATCTGATAGGAATTCAATGATCCATGGCATATTTGAATTTTGATGGTTATCCAGCACCTCAAACATCAGGATTTTTATGCCTTTCATTGCCATTTTTCAAGAACTATGAGTGTTGTTAGCTTAAATACCTGGTTGGTCACTGTGGAAGCAAGATCCTGGGCAACATTGCTCTTAGAATTGTGATACAGCAGAAGTGTCAGGGGCAAACAACCATACCCACACATGCAGAGTTTGAGCTAATTATTACTATAATACATAAACCTCCCTAGCCTGGCAGCCTGCTCTTGGGAACAATTAGATAAGACTCCAAGAAGCTTGGAGGGAGGTGTCAATCCTAGCACTTTTGCAGTTGCGCAGTGATTCTAGGTTAACTCTGCACTTGATTCTCCACATCCCTGCCAGGCTAGTACTTTTCAACAAGAAGTAAACTTCTATTGTTATATTTTCCTATACAGTTGTCCACTATCAACTATTCATTGCATATATCATTTCTGAGTAATATTCTCTACTTCTAGTTTGTAAAATATGTGGACTTCCCCACAAACTTTTGTTCCTTTGTATATTACAAGAACTGTAAAGCAATTTTATACTTTCCACTTAGACATTTCAAGTTACAAATAATTTACAGGGGATGTGAAAAAAATCTATAATAGATACATAGTGTTAGGGATACACACCCTAGCAGAACATGCAATGGCAGTCTAGCAGGCAGGCAAATATGTGAGATAAACGTTGTTGTAGCTTACACTCAGTAAAACAGATACACTGTGCCAGTTAAATATTTTATTCCAGCAAGAGTTATAGCATAGTCAAACAGTCCATATGTCATACACTAGTTCAGTCCATCCGGGGATTAATCAGTTGCAAAGTCCAGTGTCGAAAAAGAGGTCAGTAAACTTACAAATAATCAGTCCAGTAATATATCTCTTCTTCAGTAGAGATATGAAGAAAATCAAACCTCCTTTCTTCGTTCAGCAACAGCAGGGAAACCACGCAGTTATCACCATCAATCCATCATTGTCAGCAATCCAATAAAAGCCAGCAAACAGTGAGCTCTCTTGCTTCCTCTTATGGTGATTTTACAGCTGCACCCAAAATACATGTTTTAACAGTTAAAGTGATGCACACACTTAAACTCACTAACATAGTTTTTATATATTATTTTACCCAAACTAAGTTAGGTAACCAATGTAATCCCTAACACTCTCCCCTTTTGGGTAATATAATAATATATATATCTATTTACAATTTCAACCCATAGTTTTCACAATTTTCCTTGTATGTGACTGAACCTTGCGCTTTCGTAAATCCATCAGCAATGTTTTCTTCAGTCATGCAATATTCCAATCTTATTAAATCATTTTTTACAGATTCTCTTACATTCAAATATCTAAGATCAGTATGCTTAGATCTCGTTTTTATAGCAATATTTGTAGCCAACCGTATGGCTGCTTCATTGTCCTCATAAACTACAATGGCATCTTTAAAGGTTACTCCCATATCTAACAACAACTGTTTATACAGAATTAAATCAGGACATAATAAAGATAGACATGAAAATTCTGCTTCCATTGTGGACATATTTATGTGTTGCTGTCTAATTGACCTCTAACCAATCAGTGTTTTACCTGAAGTTGATTTCCTAGTTTTTATATTTGTTGCAAAACTTGCATCAGCATATGCACTTAAAATCAAATCATCTTTTGGCTCCAAATACAATGCATAGTGCATTGTCCTTTTAAGACACCTTAATATACGCTTTAGCGCTTGCCAGTGTTTTTCATTGGGTTCAGCGTTGAATCTTGCCAATTGATTAACGCCATAAGCAATATCTGGCCTTGACCAATTACTAATATATGATAAACTACCTATTAATGATTGATAAATAGTCATCGAATTTTGAACTTTGAGCATCAGTATGGCAAAATTCCTGACTCATTGGAGTTTTTGCCGGATTACAAAGTTCCATTTTATACATTTTTAGCAATTGGTAAATTTTATCTTCTTGTGATATCTTCTAGCCACTGTTGGTTTTGTTTATTGTCAATCCTAGATATTGTCTTATTTCTCCTAATTGCTTTAATTTTATCCTCTTACCTAATAATGATATTATTTCAGTAGCTTCATTATTAGTTTTTGTAATTAAAGCAATATCATCTGTAAACAACAATAATAATGACACTATTCCATTTGTCTCTTTTTTAAATAAACATGGATCAGTTAAACCTGCTTTAAACCCAATATTGTTTAACTCTTTCACAATATATTGGTTCCATTCATAACCAGATTGTTTCAATCCATAGAGACTCTTTTTAAGTTTCCAACAGTCATTATTATTTTTATCATTCTTTATACCTACTGGTTTTCTTAAATATATAGTGTGCTGCAATGGTGCATCCAGATAGGCAGTTTCTACATCTAAATGATTTATGAAATAGTTCTTCTTAGCTGCCCACACTAAAGCTGCTCTCAAGGTTGTTGCCTTTAAATTTGGTGCAAATACTTCATCATAATCACATGCAGTTTGATTAAATCCTTGAGCTACCAACCTAGCCTTATGGGTAACAGTCCCATTTTTACCTGTTTTTAACTTAAATATCCATTTACAATCAATGGACTTTTCACCTGGAGGTAATTTGGCATTTTCATAAACTTTCATTTCTTTCAATTAATTTAATTCTTTCTCCATTGCTCTATGCCAATTTTCTTGATCCTTTGCAGGATACATTCTAAGTTCTTCAACAGTAGCTGGAACTTTACTAACTTGGCAAACTACACTTGCTTTGTACCTGTCAGGTGATCTGGTTACACATGTAGAACATCTAGGTATTACAGGGCTTACAGGTGGACTTTCATGTTCTACCTGTTCCTGATTATCTATTTCTTCCTGTTCTGGTCCTATATGCTCTTCCTGTACTTCCTCTTTAATTGTACTCTTCTTATTACTGATTTGTTCTTTTGGTCTTTTGTAGGTTTCTATAATTACTTCCTTACTTGAATCTTGTTCCAGTTTATCCCATCCTACATGTTCTAGGAATTGTGCACTAGCACTGCAGTAAACTCTAGATGTACCTTTTTCCCAGAATCTGTATGATTTGTGATTAGATTCATAACCTACAAAGAATAACCTTTTAGCCCTATGCTGCCCCTTATTTCTCAGTTGTGTAGGAATATGCACCCATGCTGGTGCTCCAAATGTGTGCATGTAGCTTAGGTCAGGTTTTCTACCATGCCACCATGTGAAATGGTAATTCATCTGTTGTTGAGTTAACAACATTATTCAGTATATGATTTGTTATGGACTAAGCCATAGCAGCGATACAACCCTAAACAGCTTTACTTTACAGCAGGCTTGTAATCCTGCACTTCTCATTGGCCCATAAATAGTGAGTCGTGATTGGTCGTTTTGGCCAGTCTGATTGGCTGTTAATGGGGCCCCCCTGATTGGATGCTTGTGAAAGCGGTAAACTCAAATCATTGGTTGTTTTGACAGCAGCCAGCTCTATAAAAGAGCTGCTGCTGCCCAAGTATTTGCTCTGTTCTTTCTTTACAATAAAGAGTTGAAGTCACTGTTCGATGTCTCATCTCCGTTCCTTGCGCCCATGCCCAGAACTTAACACTGGCGACGAGGATGGGATGCGGAGACGATAGAGCTGACTAAGTACGCATCGAACAAGACAGAGCATGTGGCGAAAGAGTGCACACAACAAATGGCAAGATGACCAGCGGTGCCATACCACCCGCTCCATTTGACCCAGCAACCGAAGACTAGGACTCATATATAGATCGCTTCCAGATGTTCCTGGAGACCAACAATTTAAAAGATGCTACGCCTGGCAAGAAACGAGCGATGTTCCTGACTCACTGCGGCCCCGCCGTTTTCAAAATGGCTAAAGCACTGGCAAAACCAGCGGAAGTGAAGACCGTGGATTGGGATACCCTTGCCCTAATCCTCCGGGCCCATTATGCACTCACAGTACCTGCACTGATACGAAGACACGAATTTTACCAGAGGGACCAACGGAAGGACAAGAGCGTTGGAAATTTCATAGCCAACCTCCGAAACCTAGGAGGCCTTTGTGGTTTTGCAAACTTAGAGGAAGCCCTAAGAGACCACATAGTTCTGGGATTAAATGCACTGCACGTGCAGAGTAAACTGATGGCGAAAGGCGACATCAGCCTTACAGATGTCATCGCCGATGCTACTGCCGCAGAAGCAACCAGGAAGTCAGCCGCTCGAATGCGCCAAGCGAACGCACCGCTTCGCCAACTCGCTAATGATAGCCCACTTGCCGCTGAGAAGTACGCTACCACCACCCACCACAAAGACCTCGAGTCATCCTCAGACAGTGAGGAAGAGGTGGTCAACCAGCTCCGCTCGGAACGAGAGCAAAGAAACCAGAGACGTCCGCGCCAATGTGCTGGTTGCGGGGCAAACCACCCGCGATCGGAATGCAAATTCCTCGACGCCCTCTGCCGTACTTGCGGAAAAAGAGGCCACATTGCAAAAGTCTGCAGAAGCAAGCGAGAGTCCAGTCCCAGCCGAAGGGAGAACAACCTCCATCGGGAGACAGGCAAACCTCCTGAGAACCAGGACCGTCTGAACCACCAATGGAACAACCACTACTAGTACAGAAATCGAGCACCTGCCTCTTCAACGAGATGAGAAGATGCCCACCAAACCATTATTATCAGCCATACTTCATCGTTCGATGCAAGAAAGATCCGCGTAAGGGTTACTATTGAGAATCGACCGTGCATAATGGAAGTCGATTCGGGATCATCCCTATCGATGGTATCCTGGAAAACCCTCAAACAGCTGATCCCTGACATCTGCCGCCAGGACCTCAGCACACAATGAATCATCCTGAAAGACTACCAGGGAAACAGAATTCCAGTTGTCGGTTCCAGCCACGTCCAAGTATCCTTCAAGGACCGCACAGTGACACTTCCCCTGACTGTCGTCGATCATGACCGACCCAGTTTGTTAGGGTTACAGTGGTTCGCCCACTCGGGATTGAACTAGCTGGCATATACCAAACCAGAAGCGATGACTGAGAAGAGGCTCTCATCCAGGAATTCCAGCACGTGTTCACAGGAACATTAGGCAAGTAAAAGGGGACCCCTATATCATTTAATCTCAGCCCCGATGTAGCTCCCATTCGGCTTAAGCCTCATCGAGTACCTTTTGCCTTAAAGACGAAGATTGACGAGCAGCTAGATAAACTGATAGCCTAGGGCATATTGGAACCGATTGACCATGCCCGCTGGGAAACTCCGATAGTAACGCCCATGAAGCCAGATGGTTCATTAAGAATTTGTGGGGATAACCGGGCCACCCTAAATCATGCTCTTCAACAGAGTGCTTACCCAGTACTGGTGGTTCAACACCTCCTTCATTCCCTGGGTGGCGGAAAAATATTTGCGAAATTGGACTTAGCTCAGGCGTAGCAGCAACTACCTGTAGACGTGACAACTGCAGAAGCCCAGACAATAGTTACACATAGAGGAACTTTCAAGTGCAATAAACTCCAATTCGGAGTAAGTGTGGCACCTGGCATTTTCCAAAGTTTAATGGAGAGACTATTACAAGGCATAAAAGGCATCGTGCCTTATTTTGACTATGTCCTAATAGCTGCCCCCACTAAAGAGTTATTAGTACAATGACTCAGAAAAGTTCTTCAGAAATTTAAAGATGCTGGCCTGAAGGTAAAAAGGGACAAGTGTCAACTTTGTACGGAGAGAGTGGAGTTCCTGGGATATCTTTTCGACAGACAGGGAATCCACCCCACCAAAAAAAACCAACCACAATCAAAAACGCCCCGAGACCTAGGAATAAGACAGACCTCCAAGCCTTCCTGGGACTCATTAACTTTTATAACATCTTCTTGCCCCAGAAGGCAACCGTAGCCGAGCCCCTACATAGACTTCTTGACAAAAAGGCTTCCTGGGTCTGGGGACGGCATGAAGAGAGAGCATTCCGAGAGATAAAAGACCTCTTAACCTCCGATGCTGTATTAATGCAATACAATGAGATTCTACCTTTGATGGTTACCTGTGACACCTCACCATTTGGAGTGGGAGCCATTTTAAGCCATGTCCTACCAAATGGGAATGAGGCACCTATTGCGTTCTTTTCGAGAACTTTGTCTAAAACCGAAAGGAACTATAGTCAACTTGACAAAGAGGCTCTTGCTATTGTATCCGCAATTAAACATTTCCATGAATATGTGTATGGGAGACCCTTTACCATAATTACAGACCACAAGCCGCTACTTGGTATTTTGGCGGGAAACAAACCAACTCCCCATATCTTATCACCAAGAATGACACGTCGGTCCAAATTTTTTGCCACCGACGATTACCGATTGCAACACCGCCCGGGGAAAACCATTCCACACTGATGCTTTGAGCCACTATCCACTACCAGACATCATAGAGGATCCTGCTCCAACCTTAGCCGTATTGCAAATCAAAACCCTCAAATCGCCGCCACTGACCGCTCGAGACATCACCTTAGAAACAAAAAGGACCCTGTTTTGGCATGAGTCCTCAGCTGGGTATAATGGGGTTGGCCAGTCAGCACAACCAATGACACGTTCAAGCCATTTAGGAATCGTCAAACAGAGCTATTCTCCCAGAAAGGCTGCATAGTGTGGGGAGACAGAGTTGTAATCCCGGAGAAATTACAACATAAAGTTTTAAAAATGTTGCAAGATGGACATCCAGGCATCGTGCGGATGAAGGCATTGGCCAGGAATTACACATGGTGGCCTGGCTTAGACAAACAGATAGAGACCTGGGTAGCAAAATGCAGCAAATGCCAGGAGACTCGCTCCACTCCTCCAAAAACTCCCCCAACTCAGTGGGAAACGCCTCAAGGTCCTTGGTCCCATATCCACATCAATTTTGCGGGACTCACAAGAGGACATACTTTCCTTCTAACCATGGATGCCTATTCAAACTGGCTCAAAGTCCACAAGATGAAAAGCACCACCACAGAGGCAGTGACTAAAAAACTGAATAAAATATTCACTACCCACAGATTTCCGGATGTACTGGTCTCCGATAATGGCCCCCAATTCACTGCCCTGGCATTCGAACAGTACCTGGCAGATCGGGGCATCCACCATGCCTTAACATTGCCAGCTCACCCTGCAGCCAATGGTAGGGCTGAGCGAATGGTTCAATTTGTAAAACATTCCTTGCACAAAATGGACCACGGCGACATTGACGACAAAATAAACTGGATGCTTCTCCTTCAGCACATAACCCCAAACAGTACCATGAACAAAACCCCAGCTGAACTCCTGATGGGCCAGAAACTTCGCTCACATCTCGATCGCCTCCACCCAAACTACACATCGGAACAACCCCCGGGATCCAGCAGCAAGTGTTGGGCATTCCAGGAAGGTGACCTTGTGTTTGTGAAAAACTTTTCGGGCAACCCATTGTGGGTCCCCGCGACCATAACGCAACTTACAGGACCCCGATCCTATCGCCTACAAACTGCAGATGGTAAGATGTGGAAATGCCACATAGACCAACTCCGTTCCAGATTAGTACCTAGTCCTATCTCAGCCCCAGAACCTCTAGCTGGGGGGGGGGGGGGAAAGAACATTGAGGAGGCTGAAGAAGAAATGATAATTGAAACCCAACAGCCTACACAACTGGGGATACTCACCAACAGAAGGAGAACCGAGCCAGGGAGTGGCCTCGCCATGTGACAGCACTGCTATGGAAACAGATCCAGGGAACCCGGAAGACAGCGCTGGCGTAAGCAGGGAAAGCAGCCCAGGGCCACATCTTCACCATCCAACCCAGCTAGCAGCCCACCGGAACCATAACCAGGACAGAAACCGGTGGAACAGCGCAGGTCAAGCAGACAGGTGAAGCAACCTGCCTATTTACGAGAATACGTCACCCCACCCCTCAGATGGAACCTAGTGGGGAGGGGTGTTATGGACTAAGCCAATGCAGCGATACATCCCTAAACAGCTTTACTTTACAGCAGGCTTGTAATCCTGCACTTCTCATTGGCCCGTAAATAGCGAGTTGTGATTGGTCATTTTGGCCAGTCTGATTGGCTGTTAACACCCCCGCCCCCGATTGGACGCTTGTGAAAGCAGTAAACTCAAATCATTGGTTGTTTTGACAGCAGCCAGCTCTATAAAAGAGCTGCTGCTGCCCAAGTATTTGCTCTGTTCTTTCTTTACAATAAAGAGTTGAAATCACCGTTCGATGTCTCATCTCCGTTCCTTGCGTCCATGCCCAGGACTTAACATGATTACCACACATTATTGCTTCTCCCCACAAAGTTTCAGGTAATCCTGAATCCGACAGCATAGTACGAGCCATTGCTTGAATTGTTTGGCCTCGTCTTTCTATAAAGGCATTATACTGTGGCCTATATGGTGAAGACTTTTTATGTTCAACACCTGCCATCTTCAGTTTATTTTGGAATTTATTGTTTATAAATTCCGTATCATTATCAGTTACAAGAGTTATTAATTTCCTTTTAGTTTTTCTTTCTGCGAATTTAAGCCAATTAAAGAAATTTTGATATGTTTCCGTTTTGCTCTTCATTAGATAACAGAAACCATATCTGGAATAATGGTCCATTATACTTAGTATATAACGAGCACCTCCCACACTTGGTTTTTTAGGACCTATAATATCAGCAAATACGACTTCTAGAGGCTCCTTAGTTTTAAATCCATTAATTCTATTTGCTGGCATTATCTTGCTTTTTTCTTGACTGCACGCATTGCAGTGCAAATACTTACTGCAAGGCTTCAGTTTTATACCTTTAGATAGTTCTACCATTTGTTTAAGCATTTTAAAATTTATATGCCCTAAACGTCTGTGTAACAAATGTATGCATTCATCATGAGGTTTAAAATTATTATAAACTGTGTTAGCTACCTCTGAATGATCATTTAAGACATACAATTCACCTTTTAAAGTTGCAGTCACTTTTTTACCTTCTTTTTCAATTATGCAATTGTCTCCCCTAAAGGTAATTACATAACCTAGTTTAACTAAAACTTTAACCGAAAGCAAATTAAACTTAAGTTGTGGTACATATAACATTTTTACATTTTCTTTTATGCAAGAACAATATGCTATACCTTCACCTTTAGCTTTCAGTTTCCAGCCATTAGCTAACGATATCTGTTGTGAACTCGTGGACATCTTAATAAATCTTTTCTTATCTTTCGTTATGCAGTGCGATGCTCCACTATCTACCACACATAAATTATTATTCACAATTTCATTGCTATACATGGCTAACTCTAAGCATTTTTTATCCTTTTGATGCCTTTTAGCATTCTGGCTGGCATTGTGGCATTTTCCTTTCTTGCAGAATCTAGCCAAATGTCCTTTTCCTCCACAATTAAAACATTTTCTAATTGTATAGGCTGATGAAGATATTTTCTCTTCTTCACATTGTGGTTGTTCCCTTCTGAGTTGATCCCTTTCAAGCCTTCTCCTGGCTTCTTCAATTAATCTGCCAGTAATGTCAGTTAATGTGAGGTTATCTTTTGGCAGAATCTCAAGTGAAGTTACAAAATCATCATAGCTAATATCTAAAGAAGATAAAATTATATAAACTTGGTGTAATTCAGTGAAGATAAGTTCTTTTTCATGCAGTTCCTGAAAAATTCTCTTCATTATATTTAAATGAGTCATCATATCTCCATTCTTTTGAAGATGTGTTCTGAACAGTTTCCATATAAGATTTATATGTGTTCCTACACTGTCTCGAACATAAATCTTCTTTAAATTCTCCCAACATTTGGCAGCTGTTTCTTCTCCTCATATATGTACAAGCTGTTCATCACAGAGTTTCAGTCCTATTATACAGAGAGCTTGCTCATTCTTCAGTTGATATTCTTCTATTTTCTGGGCATCATTCTCATCGTCCGG
The DNA here is from genome assembly GCA_033807585.1 of Hydrophis major. NCBI lineage: Eukaryota > Metazoa > Chordata > Lepidosauria > Squamata > Elapidae > Hydrophis > Hydrophis major. Next base: position 48,058,535 of record CM066331.1, read on the forward strand.
ATCCCATGCATCTACTTCTGGTGGATTTTGAATTATACTCCATAAATCTTCTCTGCGTAGAAGTAGGCTGCATTTCATAGACCATGAAACATAGTTTGTTCTATCCAGTTTGGATATTAGAGACTGCGGTATCTGCTATCCCGCATCAGGTGGGCGGCTCATGATAGGGAGCGAAGGAGAGAGAAATGACAGGAGACGAAGTTCCTCGGGATGAGCGCGCCCCAAATGTCTTGGCACACGCTCTTTTATTGTGTTTCTTCACAAGAAAATGATTTAATCAAAGCTCAAGTCAAACAGGATATACATGTTTTACAAAGCTTAAGTCCATCAGGATGTGCATGTTTACAAAGCTGCATACCAGACAAATCATTCACAATGTGGATAAGCTTATTGACAACCGTCTAGCTCCTTGTCCCTTGTACGTGCCTTGCAAAGGTCACTGAAGAGACAAAAGTTAATGATTACACATGAATGATACATAGTTACAACATCTCCTCTGTTTTTATTATTTATGACGAGTCTTCTTCCTCGTCCGAGAAGACAGGAACCATTTTTATGGAATGTTCACCGTCCCCGTCATCTGGGTAAGAGTGCGACCCGTCAGCGTCAGGGTTGTCCAAGGAACGCTAACTCAGCAATGACATTTTTTCATCCGATGTTGAGGACATAACATGAGCTTGCAATAACACATTAACATCAGCAGTTATGGAGGATAATTGATTTTTCAAAAATTGCAATATTCTATAAAAACAACAAGGTCCTATAATACATATAAATATAATGATTATTAATGGTCCTGCCAATGCAGTTAAAAAGGTTGTAAGCCATGGCGAAATAGAAAACAAGCCTTGATACCAATTATACATGTTTAACCTTTCTTTTTCTCTATCTTTCAAGCGTTTTTCTAATTCTTTCATAGAATCCAACACGACCCCCCTGCTATCGGCATAAAAACAACATTCTTCTTTAAGCGCAGCACACAATCCCCCTTGTTTTAAAAAATAACAGATCAAAGCCTCTACGATTTTGCAAGAGGGGGTATTCCATGGGTACCTGTAGGGATATAAAATCATCAGAGTTATACACATCAATTTTTGGTACAAGCCATACTTGAATGCAAAATGATTTGGATTTAACAAGTTCATCCCCGTGGACACATGCCATGAGACCAGTGGAACAAGCCCAAACAGAATTATTGCCAGGAATAAAATACATTCCTTTCAGGCGTGATGTTAAATTTCCTCCTGAAGTGGTGTAGACTGCAGAATATCCCCCGGTTGTGTGGGTGCGTCTGCCAAATCGAATTGAAGTGGTGGGTAGAAGTCTTCTATGCGAGAAAAATTGGTTGTAGAACTTAAACGAACACCTTGAAAGTCAATTATAGTCCAAGTAATATTATATCTTCTATGAGGCTTCTGCGGATTGTCATGGACAGTTCTTTTGAAGCGTCGTTTGTTGACAGGATCAGAGTTCGGGTATATAAAAGCATCACAAGTAGGAGAGAGGGCTATGGACAAGTTAGTTGTAGAACATTTACGAGATGAGGAGGGAATGCAATTAGTAGAAAAAGGATAATAATTACAATAATGACAATGAAGATTAATTTGGTCATTCATCAAGGATGTTTGTTGGGGTGGGGGAACCCATAATACAATAGAAGGACATCTAGGTCCCCCTATATCTAGATTGAATAGAGAAAAAGATTTTAAGGTTCCTTTCCATAGGAAGAGTAAAGAAGGAACAAAAGAGCGAATGGTAGAGTGTACTGTAAGTAGGATACGAATAAGGTAGAAATTGCAAAGAGGATATAGGCAAGAATATCAGGAAGATTTTAAGATGCAGATGTAGCGGAGGAATTCCCATGATAGGGTTTTACTGCCCGACCAGGGACCCAGCAAGTGGTTTTGTCTGGTAATAGAATCGCAGCATAGCCTCGTCCCCAGGTGAGAATCTCAGCGGGACCCTGCCAGGCGGGATCTGGCAATTTGCGATAATATACTAGAGGTCTGTTAGGCGGGGGTGAGGGGGAGGAAAAATGACGCGAAGCAGCAGAAGTGGGAGGAATGCCAGTCAGATTAAGAAAGTTTAAAGTGTAAAGACAAATGTTAAGAGAATTTTGCAATGCTGGGAGGTTCGGGGGTTTTTCCCGCAACGAATATCGATCAAGAGCACGTTTCAGAGATAAGTTCGCTCGTTCCACAATAGCCTGCCCCTGGCTGTTGTAGGGAATCCCAAACTTGTGGGTTACATCCCATCTGTTACAGAAGTCCTGGAACGCAGAACTTGTATAGGCAGGTCCATTGTCAGTTTTGATTTCTTTTGGACGTCCCAGTGAGGCAAAGGTACGAATTGAATGATTGATGACATGTTTTACAGTTTCTCCCCTTTGAGGAGTGGCCAGAATAAACCCTGAATATGTATCTATGGAAACGTGCAAATATTTCCAAGGGGCAAAAGTTGGATACTGAGTTACATCCATTTGCCAAATTTCAAAGCTTTTAATCCTCTAGGATTTACTTCTATGGGAATGGAATGTCCTTGCTTACTACATGTGAGGCATTGTTGAATAATAGCAGCAGCTTCTGCCTGAGTTAGAGCAGAAGATTGCGGAGGGGTAATTTTAGTTTTCCATTCTCCCTCCTGGCACCAGCACCATACATTTTCCTTGCAGGCTGCTTTCAAATCCTTAATTATTTTGTATGGTATTGGGGTATACTGAGGAGCTGGGGGATTGCCGGCTTGTATGACCGAATAGAGGGAAGCAGCTGCAAGGGTGTCCTCATCCATTTCCCCTTCATAAAAGGCTTGTTGAATGGCTTTTACAACACCACCCCCCACCTCGGGAGGGTGGTGGAGGACACGGGGGCTCTACCTTTGTGGAAGTGGATTGAATGGAGGGAGGCTCCCGTAATGATTCATGACCATCGGGAGCGGAGGGTTGAAGGACAGAAAAGTTATAATAACTTGGCGGGGGAGATTCAAACACACTCCCTGTTTCTATTTTATAATGGACCATTAAAGCCTCCATAATTTTCCTCCAAGTGACCAAAATGCCAATAGGTGCACGAGGAGGATTATGGAGATGTTCACCAATTTTTTTCCAAGTGGAAATTTTTAAGGACCCTTCCTCTGAATAATTGGGACAATGTTGCAACACATAAGCCAATAATGTAGCAATAGGTTTCATTTTTACAGGCCAGCCCTTTAAATTAGCAGAATATTTAGAAGAAGAAGCGACTAACTCCCTCAATTCCTTCAGATGCTGCGTCTGTTGTTGAGAAAAGTTTCCACCCATACTTACGAAAGTTGAGAACGTGTTTCAGATCCGATGATGTGCAATTCGCTTCAGGCCTGGCGATGCACAGCTCCCATCGAGCGGATAAGATATGGGCGCATCGCAACGTATCCCCCTTAGGGAATCACGTCGGGGTCACCAGAATGCGGTATCTGCTATCCTGCATCAGATGGGCGGCTCATGATAGGGAGCGAAGGAGAGAGAAACGACAGGAGACGAAGTTCCTCGGGATGAGCGCGCCCCAAATGTCTTGGCACACGCTCTTTTATTGTGCTTCTTCACAAGAAAATGATTTAATCAAAGCTCAAGTCAAACAGGATATACATGTTTTGCAAAGCTTAAGTCCATCAGGATGTGCATGTTTACAAAGCTGCATACCAGACAAATCATTCACAATGTGGATAAGCTTATTGACAGCCGTTTAGCTCCTTGTCCCTTGTACGTGCCTTGCAAAGGTCACTGAAGAGACAGAAGTTAATGATTACACATGAATGATACATAGTTACAACAAGAGACAAACTTGGTAAATTGACTTGTGCCATCTTTATCTGGATATTAAACTATAATTAATAAAACACAGCTGTCTGTTTACAGTATTGTGTAACTACACAAATTTTCACTTTAATCTAAGCCTGTTATATCCTGGTTAGTCTGACTGTGCACCTGGACCCATAACTAGTGTTAGGGATACACACCCTAGCAGAACGTGCAACGGCAGTCTAGCAGGCAGACAAATATGAGAGATAAACGTTGTTGTAGCTTACACTCAGTAAAACAGATACACTGTGCCAGTAAAATAGTTTTTTATTCCAGCAAGAGTTATAGCATAGTCAAACAGTCCATATGTTATACACTAGTTCAGTCCTTCCAGGGATTAATCAGTTGCAAAGTCCAGTGTCAAAAAAGAGGTCAGTAAACTTACAAATAATCAGTCCAGTAATATATCTCTTCTTCAGTAGAGATATGAAGAAAATCAAACCTCCTTTCTTCGTTCAGCAACAGCAGGGAAAACACGCAGTTATCACCATCAATCCATCATTGTCAGCAATCCAGTAAAAGCCAGCAAACAGTGAGCTCTCTTGCTCCCTCTTATGGTGATTTTACAACCGCACCCAAAATACATGTTTTAACAGTTAAAGTGATACACACACTTGCACTCACTAACACAGTTTATATATATTATTTTACCCAAACTAAGTTAAGTAACCAATGTTATCCCTAACACATATCATATAAAAACATGTACTGTATAAAGACTACGGAAAGTGGGCCAGGCATCCCATCTTAACTTATCTTGGTATGCTATAAAGTTTCTACCTCTTTCACTGTGGTCAACAAAAATTTAAAAAATAATTTTACTACTTATAAGGGAGTGGGGACAACAGTGAAGAAAAAGTAATCCTGCATACTTACTGACACCTTTCCAAAAACAGGCAGTTGGTGATACCAGGAAACAAAGTATGGCACCCTCAATGGAACTTTGTTTAATATTTAATCAATCAAGTTATATGACTGCTAATTTAATTTGAAGGATTCTTATTTTTTGATTCTTAACAATGTTGTTATTGTCATACAGGTCAACCTCTTGAGTGTAAATATTGATTTAAGGCAAACGTGATTTCCTTGAAATCGATTAAGAATGCATCAGTTTAAAATTATAGCAATCAAAAGCTATTGGGTGCATTAACAATTGCTTGAAGATTAATTACAAAACATTAGAAATAAAACCAATCAATGGAAAATATATAAAGATAACTTTTTATTTAATACTGTTGCACAGTAATAAAGGAAATAAAAACATTCTTGAGAAATATGTCAATATGAAATCTATTCCTTATAAAGGGTTATAAGCTTTGTGTGCTACAGTTTACTTCATCAGTTGTATAGGATTGTCGTCTGATGAGATTCCCCTGATGAAGTGAGTTGTAGTTCACTTCAACTTCTAATAAAGATTATGATTGGTTGCACAGCCAATCAGACGATTTGATATTTTTGTCCACCTATCAAGTCCTTCCCAAGGACTTGAGTTAGGTAGTTGTTGTTTGATGATGTTAAAGGTATCACAGGATGTTCAAGTAAACTTGCTTTTTGCAATAGACAATGATGTTCAAGCGGTGCTTCAGATGTTTTGGGATTACAAACAATGTGCCTATAATTATACATACTGTATATTGGGTGTCCTAGATTGGTCCATGTTACACCACTGTTCTGCGAGCTTCAGTGGCTGCCAGTTTGTTTCTGGGTATAATTCAAGATGTTGGTTATCATATTTGAAAACCCTGCATGGCATAGGTCCAGCCTATGTCAGGAACTGTCTCACCCTAATAGGACTGGCCTGCCCCATTTGTGCTTCATGCCCATTTGGTTAAGGAAGTTCAGATGGCATCCAGGAGAAGAGGCTTTTCTGCTGTGGAGCCTGCCATTTGGAACATCTTGCTCACCCACTCACCCTCATGTAAGATCCACTCCCACCCCTCTGACCTCCCATAAGAGCCATGGTGACCCGGCTCTGTCAGTTGTCTTGAGACCCCAAAGGGTATGTAGACAGCTAACATATCAAGAGAAGACACCACCTTTGCAACCTGTTCCCTTCCTTCCCATCTTTTTAATTGCATTTTTTACTGTTGTTAGAAATATTTATTCTTATTCAGGTTGTATTGATTTTTAATGTAAGCCACCCAGAGTTACCTTGAGGTAAGATGGGCACCAAATCAAATCAGTCAATAATAATTAAAAAAAACACCCTCTTGTGTCTGTTTTATTGTTTGTAATTTGCAATTGGGTGCAAGGTCAACAATTTGTGAACCAAGGCACTCAAATGGGCCAGCTTACAGGATGTGTCAAAAATCCAGGATCCATGATTCCTGAGGGAATGAAATTTCAGCAACCTGTAGCTGCTTCAATTCTATTAGGCATTGCTGGGCTGCTGATAAATCATATCAATTTCATTTTCAGTGTTCTTTGACAGTTTTTCAGCCAGTGTCACAATCCCCCACTCAGCAGCAGCCACTTATCTGCCTGTTGGGAAGAGTGTCCTTCAACTCAATGGAGAAGCTGAAGGAAGTCAGAAATCACTCCCATTCCCCCTGCTTTTTGCCCATTTGTAGTCATTCTTTTTCTCTGCCTAGGTAAGGAAATATATCTGAAAGGATGAACTAACAAGGCTTGGGTTGTCTAATTGCTTTCTTGTTAAGTTTTGCTTTCTTTTACTACATTCATTCTACTTCTATTTGTCATTCTATTTTTGTTTGCATGTTTTTGCATTTGTATGCTTTTTTTTCCAGTTCTTTTTCATCAGATATTGCAATGTCCAGAATTGTTTGTCTTCCTTATCGATATCTGATAAATCAGTCTGGGATGTTATGTGGTAATGCTTATTTGTTTGAATTTTGAAGCCCCAAAACTCTACTATCTCTTTTTGAGGAACTTCTGTATAGGGCACCTTGGGAAGTTCCTGGTCCCCTTCTTACTTCTGGGAGGAATGCCCCAAAGCATTCACTCCTCTTTCCTTCTCAGCCACTGGTTCCATTTTCTTTGGCATCCTCTTCAATCCACTTTGGCTTTTCTGGAAGTCCCAAGATTGTACAGAACTAATATTTGTCTTACATTCATCCATCTACACATCTATTTATAGTTCATCTTGTCTGCCAATACAAAATTCACTGCAAAGGTACTTTACTCATAAAGCTGATCATTTCCAGAGTCAATTACTTCTCTTATAAAGGGAAATAGTCTGTATATGCCTAGACTACTCTGAATAGATGATTTCATCAATTACCTATAGTTTGGAAAAAAATATGAATATAACCTAGGACAAAATATAGCAACATAAATCTGGTTGGTTGCTAATTTCTATACAGAATGACTGAAAGCATCCACAAAACATTGGTTTTGCTCTATGTAGTATTATTATTTTGCAACTTTAATCAGCAAATTCCTAGGTGCTATCAAATAGTTTTTGTGTTTAAAACTTTAATAGTTGATGACTGAAGTTTTAGGGTTTTTTTTTTTTTCATTTTCTATTACTTTGTCTGCTTTGTGGTCCCACCAGTGCTGAGATGCCACATTTTTTCCTATCGGTTCTATCTTCCTGATAGAGTGCTTTTTACAAAAAGTAAAAAGGAAAGGAACAAAGATAAAATCCTTTGCCTAAGCTTTATTACAAAGGAGAACTTTACTTTTGCCTACTCCCATTTCCCCCCATTATTTCTTTCAAGCTATGCTTCCTCTCTCTATTTCCTTTTTATACTCCTCTCTCAACCTCAAAGCAAGGACAGGTCACTTGTCTTTTTAAACAAGCATTTGGAAGAAATCTTCTGATACTAAGGCTTACAAAAAACAAAAACACAAAGGGCATTTTAGTTGTGTGCACATGTATGTTCTTATTATTATCTTGAATTTTTCAACTTTGGAGAGTAGCTTACAAATACCTTCTCTGGATCCACAATGCCGGGCTGCTTTATTCTGTGGCAGAGAGGCTTTCAGAACACAACACAATAGCTTTTGTTTCAGAAGTCTAGGGCAACAAGAACCTTGTATGCCAGAGGTCTGTATTATATCCATAACGGTGTATTTGGATGGTGGAATGGAGGTTGGGAGAAAATGTGAATGAGTGATTTCTCTACTGTACCAATGGTGGCTTTCCAGCAAACACAGGCACAAAAGAAAGCACATCCTTAAGAGCTAAAGCAGACTCAGGATAAATACTCATTTTGTACATAATGGTTCCTGTGATTTAACCTTGCACGGCTGCTATGACACCTGCTTTTCAGAACAATTGCTGAAGAACAAGCTGTGTATTGTCTGCTGTATACATACTGAGCCATACGAGTTAACATTTCTCTCTTTTTAGTTACTTTTTTTTTTTTTTGAAACAAATTTTATTAATTTTAAAGATAAAACAACACATCATTAACCATTAAATACATAAATACATAAAACCTCTTAACATTATAAATTTTTACAAGTCGAATAAAACATTATTTTTATACAACATAATTCTAATTTATCCTATTTCCATATGGACACGTCCTGTGGCTTCGGGGCAGCAGGAATTCGCGACAGCTCGCGATTCCTGCTGTGCTAGCCGTCGAGGTACCCCCGATCCAGATGGGTCAGGGGGATATGGCTGCCCTGTAGGGACAGCTGAAGAGAGAGGGGAGTCGGATAGGGAGGTGGGGGTGTCGCAGACCCCCCCCTTCTCCGGGAAAACCCCTTTTTCCCAAGGTGGTGGAGCGGCGGTCAGCAATGGCCGCCACGAAGAAGCCAGCAACCGGGTAAGATTGTGCTGGAGGAAGTGTGAAGAGTGAAAGTTTTGTCTGAGCCGGGTCAAGTAACATCTTTTAAATTGCCTGGAACTGAGCTGTTTGAATTGCTGGAGGATACATTGTATCCCTAAGAAGAGCGAAAAGCGGTGGAGAAGCTGTTAAAGGGAACTTTTTTTTTTTCTTCACTCTCCCACCCCATGGAAACAGCAGAAATATTTGGATATATTGGACATTGAAAGTGAATTGCTTTGAGAGTTGAAGCTAGGAGACAAAAGGATTCTTGGACATTGAAAAATTTAAGAAATTGGAGAACCCTTGTTGGAGGTATGGATTTCTGATTGTTTAAAGTTGACATTGCAAGTGGGAAGGGAGAGAAAAAAAACTGGAGCAGAAGCTGAAAAAGGAGGAGATTGCCTAGAATCCCAAAGGAAGATATATGGTAATTGGACCTCTTTGATTAAAAATTAACCCCAGAAAGAGAAAGAGAAGAAGGAAGAAAAGTATTAACTTTTGGAACTTTTTTTTTTTAATTGCTTTTGATTGTTTTTGATTAAAAATACTGTGGTTGTTTTGGAAAAAGTTTCCCTTTTCATAATGGCATCGTTTGTGGATGAACTAGAGATTGAATATCAAAAATATAAAAAAGAAGATACTTTGGGCACTTTGTTTCATTTCTTAGAAATGGCGTTATGTACTCTTTTTAGTTACTTTTGTTCCCTGACAGTTCTCTCTCATTTTTTTAAAAATGTAGCATTTTTATGTGAATGACTAGATTCAAATAAATCACAGCCTTGATTGTTACTATGTTGGGTTCTCTTTGAACTATGTTGTAACACCATCACTGGTGACATAGTGGCTGGGGAAAAGGTCTAAAGAAGGTCTAAAGACATTAAAGTAAGGAGCAAAAAAGAGCAGGCACCAGAGGTCATGGTAAAAAGGACAGGTCCTGTGAATAATTTCCAGCATATGGGACTCCTGTTGCTGTCATGCAGACCAATGTCCCTCTTTTGTTGCACTGTTCACATATCTATGTAACTAGAAGAATGTTCTGATTTTTATATCTTGCATGAATGGCAATGTATAGAAAGATTTTCATAGACATCTTATGATTTGGAATGGGATGTATTCTACTCCTGTAGACACTTCTCTGACTTCAGGAGTGCTTAACCTAAGTTTGATTTAAATATGAACTATCAGAATAGATCAAAGCATGGGTTCTAGAAGTGCAGCAGCATTCTAAGTTAGAAGTTGAGTTGCAGGTAATGGGAAGGTGTGGATGCATCTGCAAAATGGGTTTTGCTGTCCTTGCACAGATCACTGGTAAATGTGTAATACAAATAATATCTTTTTCTAGCCAAAAAACATCTTTCACAATCTTTTTTTTTTTAAATACAGCAACAAAACCTAATTTGTAAGCCTTTGGAAGTGTTTTCTGCTTTCTTATTTTGAGTTCTTTAGATTGCATTCTTATTATTTATTCTCAACTATAAGCCCTACTATTGCATTTCACTGAAAATTACTCTCACCTTTATATAGTAAGAATAGGGATATCTGAACATTTTCCTGTTGCTGTACTACAAATCGAAACATAGCTAACATTGAAAAATGAGGGAAGCTTTAATTAAGTATGAACTAAAGACCAATTCTTTGGTTTTAACTATTGGCAGAAGCTTTATTTGGTGGAGAAAAGCTTCATCAGTTTGTATATGGGGGACACTTGATGAATCACACCCCACCCCACCTCAATAAACAATCTGACAAAATTATTGCCAGAGGTTTTTCAGCCTGTAGTAACAAGTAAGCATACATTCCTGAATTAGGAGGTATGGCATGATAAAATCAGTCTTGGGTTTACCTTTTTATTACCAATTATGTAACCACTAGATTAACATGTAAGTAAACTATCCAGGACACAATTCTGTTCTTATTATTTGCATGTGCAAGTTACCCATTGGTTTCATTTATAAATTTAGTGTAGCATCTTTTTCCACATCATTCTTATAGCGTGGAATTTTTAAATCTACTTTCAGATCTACATTCTAATCAGGCCATCATATTTTGTCTATGAAAATCTGTTCCTCCCCTGTAGCCTCTTTTCAATTCATTTTTATAATAGCAAACTATCTTAATAGTAATTTCTGGATGCATTGTTTCCAAATATCCTTGAATTCTTCATAATCAAATAAAATCATTCCATTGTATCAATTAATCGTTCCATTGTATTCCATCTCTTATCCTTTAATTGTTACCTTTAATTACTTCTGGTCCCCTTTACTTAGCCTTCAAAGTCTCCTCTTATTATCTGGGTTTTTTTTAAAATAATCAGCAACACTTTCTCATGAGAGGATTTCCTACAGTTATTTTAAAAATCTTCATATAAATTTTTAAAATTTTTCAACAATCCACAGGAAATATTTCTGATCCCTTAATATGTTTACAACTTTCCAAAATCAACATTCTAGCTATCTTTTTCTGTTTCTTCAAAAAACTAAAACAAAATCTTTTAAAAGTCCTTTAATTTACAATAATACTTCTTTCATCAAGTGAACCTCATCCAGTGTAATAAAACTTTCACTTCATAAAGGTTCTGAGCAAAGAAAAAACCATTAACAAGAAATTTTGAAGAAAAGAAGAATGCAAACTCAATGTCCTTTTGACGATGCCATTTTCTGGACTACATTAAATGACTTTCCCCTGGCCCCTAGAACTGTAAAACCTGTTGGATCATGATATCGTACATCCTCCTTATGGGGAGCTTCTGTATGGAGTACTTCTGGGAGTTCCTGGGTCCCTCTTTACCTCTGGGAGGAATATCCAAAAGCATTCACTCCTCTTTTCTTGTCAGCCACTGGTTCCATTTTTTTGGCATCCTTTTCAATCCACTTTGGCTTTTCTGGAAGTCCCAAGATTGTACAGAACTAATATTTGTCATACAATCATCCATCTACACATCTATTTATAGTTCATCTAGTCTGCCAATACAAAATTCACTGCGAAAGGTACTTTACTCATAAAGCTTATCAGGTATTTCCAGAGTTAATTACTTTCCTTATATGGGTACTGGTCTATATATGCCTAAGCTACTCTGAATAGGTGATTTCATCAATTAACTCAAGTTAAGACAATATAAAATGTGTAAATATAATGTCCAAAATGCAAACAGCTTTGGAAAAAATATGAATGTAACCTAGGGCAAAATATGGCAATATAAATCTGGTTGGTTGCTAATTTCCATACAGAATGACTGAAAACATCCACAAAACATTCAGTTTTGCTTTATGTAATATAATTATTATTTTTCTGCAACTTTAATCAGCAAATTCCTAGATGCTATCAAATGTTTTTTGTGTTTAAAACCATGATGATTTTAATAATTGATGACTGCAGAGCATTATTTTTTAAAAAAATGGCTTAAGACTTATTGCATTCATTTCCTGAGCTTTCTCAAAAAAAGGTGTTGTAGAAAATGATCAAATTTATCACTTATCGCAAAATATTAATGTCGCAGCAGGAAACATGATGTGGCCATCCATCTATAAACATTCGGGCTTCAAAGAAAGTATAAATATGAAATTAATAGTTTGTCTACTGTAGTGGACAAACAAATGCAAACTCTGTTAAGTCCTGAGCATGGGCGCAAGGAACGGAGACAAGACATCGAACTGTGACTTCAACTCTTTATTGTGACTTCAGAACAGAGCAAATACTTGGAGCAGTAGATCTTTTATAGAGCTGGCTGCTGTCAAAACAAACAATGATTTGAGTTTACCGCTCTAACAAGCGTCCAATCAGAGAGAGCCGCTAACAGCCAATCGGACTGGCCAGAACAACCAATCACGACTCGCTATTCGCGGGCCAATGAGAAGTGCAGGATTACGAGCCTGCTGTAAAAGTAAAGCTATTAGAGTTGTTACTGATGCGTTGGCTTAGTCCATAACACCCCTCCCCCCTAGGTTCCGTCTGAGGGGTGGGGTGATGTATTCTCGTAAGTAGGCAGGTTGCTTCACCTGTCTGCTTGATCTGCGCTGTTCCACTGGTTTCTGTCCTGGCTCTGGTTCCGGTGGGCTGCTTGCTGAGCTGGGTGGCGAAAACGGTCCTGCTGTTTCGTTGAATGGATCTGGGCTGTTCTCTCTGCTCTCGCCAAAGCTGTTCTGCGGGTTCTCTGGATCTGTTTCCATCTCGGTGCTGTCACACAGCAAGGCCACTCCCCGGCTCGGTTCTCCTTCTGGCAGTGAGTATCCCATGGTTGGTTGTGTAGACTGCTGGGTTTCGATTGTTAAATCATCTGTTATTTCTTTTTTGGCCCCCTCAATGTCCCTTCCCCCCCCCCAGTTGGAGATTCAGGGGATGAGATGGGAGTAGGTGCTAGTCTGGAATGAAGTTGGTCTTTGTGGCACTTCCACATTTTACCATCTGCAGTTTGTAGACGAAAGGATCGGGGTCCCATAAATTGCGTTATAGTGGCGGGCACCCACAATGGGTCACCTGAGAAGTTTTTCGCAAAAACGGGGTCACCTTCCTGGAATTATCGACACTTGTTGCTGGATCTCAGGGGTTGTTCAGGCATGTAAGCAGGGTGGAGGCGATCGAGATGCGAGCGAAGTTTCTGGCCCATCAGGAGTTCAGCTGGGGTTCTGTTTGTGGTGCTGCTTGTGGTAATATGTTGGAGGAGAAGCATCCAGTTTATTTTGTCATCAATGTTGCCGTGGTCCATTTTGTGCAAGGTCTGTTTTACAAATTGAACCATTCGCTCAGCCCTATCATTGGTCGCAGGGTGAGCTGGCGATGTTAAGGCATGGCGGATGCCCCGGTCTGCTAGGTACTGTTCGAATGCCAGGGCAGTGAATTGGGGGCCATTATCGGAGACCAGGACATCCGGCAATCCGTGGGTAGCGAATAGCTTATTCAGTTTTTTAATGACCACCTCCGTGGTGGTGCTTTTCATCTTGTGGACCTCAAGCCAGTTAGAATAGGCATCCACGGTTAGAAGGAAAGTGTGTCCTCTTGTGGGTCCTGCAAAATCGATGTGGATACGGGACCAGGGACCTCGAGGCGTTTCCCACTGAGTTGGGAGTGTTTTTGGAGGAGCAGAGCGAGTCTCCTGGCATTTGCTGCATGTCGCTACCCAGGTCTCTATCTGCTTGTCTAAACCAGGCCACCATGCGTAACTCCTAGCCAATGCCTTCATCCGCACGATGCCTGGATGTCCATCATGCAACATTTTTAAAACTTTATGTTGCAATTTCTCCGGGATTACAACTCTGTCTCCCCACAAGATGCAGCCCTTTTGGGAGAATAGTTCTGTCTGTCGATTTCTGAATGGCTTGGGTGTGCTGTCCGGCCAACCCCATTCCACCCAGCTGAGGACTCGTGCCAAAGAAGGGTCCTTTTTCGTTTCTGAGGTTCGAGTGGTCAGCAGCGGCAATTTAAGAGTTTCGATTTGCAATATGGCTAGGGTTGGAGCTGGGTCATCTATGATGTCTGGTAGTGGAAAGCAGCTCAAAGCGTCAGCATGGGGAATGGCTTTCCCTGGGCAGTGTTGCAGTTGGTAATCGTATGCAGCTAAAAATTCCGACCAACGTGTCATTCTTGGTGATAAGATGTGGGGAGTTAGTTTGTTTCCCACCAAAATACCAAGTAGCAGCTTGTGGTCTGTAATTATGGCAAAGGGTCTCCCATACACATATTCATGGAAACGTTTAATTGCAGATACAATTGCAAGAGCCTCTTTATCAAGTTGGCTATTGTTCCTTTCAGTTTTAGACAAAGTTCTCGAAAAGAACGCAATAGGTGCCTCATTACCGTTTGGCAGGACATGGCTTAAAATGGCTCCCACTCCGAATGGTGAGGCGTCACAGGTAACCGTTAAGGGTAGAGTCTCGTTGTATTGTATCAATACAGCATCAGAAGTTAAGAGGTCTTTTACTTGTTGAAATGCTCTTTCTTCACGCCGTCCCCAGACCCAGGAAGCCTTTTTGTTGAGAAGTCTAGGTAGGGGCTCGGCTACGGTTGCCTTCTGGGGCAAGAAAATGTTATAAAAGTTAATGAGTCCCAGGAAGGCTTGGAGGTCTGTCTTATTTCTAGGTCTTGGGGCGTTTTTGATTGCAGTTAGTTTTTTTTTCGGTGGGGTGGATTCCCTGTCTGTCGAGAAGGTATCCCAGGAATTCCACTCTCTCCGTACAAAGTTGACACTTGTCCCTTTTTACCTTCAGGCCAGCATCTTTAAATTTTTGAAGAACCCTTCTGAGTCGTTGTCCTAATAGCTCTTTAGTAGGGGCAGCTATTAAGACATCGTCAAAATAAGGCATGATGCCTTTTATGCCTTGTAATAGTCTCTCCATCAAACTTTGGAAAATGCTTAGCGCCACGCTTACTCTGAATTGGAGTCTATTGCACTTGAAGGCAACTCTATGTGTAACTATTGTCTGGGCTTCTGCAGTCGTCGCATCTATGGGTAGTTGTTGGTACGCCTGAGCTAAGTCCAATTTCGCAAATATTTTTCCTCCACCCAGGGAGTGAAGAAGGTGTTGGACCACCGGTACTGGGTAAGCACTCTGCTGAAGCACATGATTTAGGGTGGCCTGGTAATCCACACAAATTCTTAACGAACCATCTGGCTTTATGGGTGTTACTATTGGAGTTTCCCATTGGGCATGGTCAATCTGTTCCAACACACACCCTGGGCTATCAATTTGTCTAGTTGCTCGTCGATCTTTGGCTTGAGGGCAAAAGGCACCCGATGAGGCTTAAGGCGAATGGGAGCTACCTCAGGACTGAGATTAAATGATATAGGGGTCCCCTTTGTTAAGCCTGGTCCCCCAACCAATGTTAAGGAAACACGCTAAACAGAATGTGCAGCATTAGTCAGTTTGGCAGACAGGAAAATGTGTGAGATAAGTTTGTATGTTAATTAACACTCAGTAAAAAGCAGATACGCTTGTGCTATCAAAAATATAGTTTATTCCATTTAAGAGTTATAGCATAGTCAAAAACAGTCCATTAGTCATGTATCATTTCAGTCAGTCCATTCGGGGATACTCAATTCACAAAGTCCGTGTTGAATATTCAATGTCAGTTCACTTACAATAAATCAGTCCGTATTATATCTTCTCACCATTGAGAAATCAACACTCCTTTTTCTCTCCCGTTCCAGTAGAAAAAAAAACACAGTCATCAATCCATCCAGTAATTAGGGATCATTAAGCCAGAGAGCGAGCTGCCATTGTCTTGCTCCTTTTTGTGGTGCTTTTACAACCACACACTTAATTACATTCTTGCAGTTAAAGTTACACACACTTTAACCAACAAACCATGATAACTTATTTATTATTTTACCTAAACCAGTTAGGGTAAACAATGTTATCCCTAACACCCTTGTACTTGCCTAATGTTCCTGTGAACACGTCCTGGAATTCCTGGATGAGGGACTTTTCCCAATCGTCACTTCCGGTTTGGTGTATGCCAGCTAGTTCAATTCTGAGTGGAACGAACCACTGTAACCCTAACAAACTGGGCCGGTCACGATTGACAACAGTCAGGGGAAGCGTCACGGTGTGGTCCTTGAAGGATACTTGGATGTGGCTGGAACCGACAACCGGAATTCTGTTTCCCTGGTAGTCTTTTAGGATGATTCTTTGAGTGCTGGGGTCCTGGTGACAGATGGCAGGGATCAGCTGTTTGAGGGTTTTCCAGGAGACCATCGAAAAGGATGACCCCGAATCGACTTCTATCACGCATGGTCGATTCTCAATATTGACCTTTATGCAGATCTTTCTTGCATCTAGCGATGAAGCGTGGCCAATAGTAATAGTTTGGTGTGCCTCTTCTTGTCTCGTTGAAATGGCAGGTGCTCGATTTCTGTAGTAGTGGTTATTCCATTGGTGGTTCAGGTGGTCCCGATTTCCAGGTGGTTTGCCCGTCTCCCGGCGGAGGTTATTTTCTCTTCGGATTGGACTGGACTCTCGCTTGCTTCTGCAGACCTTTGCGATGTGGCCTCTTTTCCCACAGGAACGGCAGAGTGCATCGAGGAATTTGCAGTCCGATCGTGGGTAGTTTGCCCCAAAACCAGCACATTGGCGTGGGAGTCTCTGGTTCCTTTGCTCTCGTTCCGAGCGGAGCCAGTTGACCTCCTCTTCCTCACTGTCTGAGGATGACTCGAGGTCTTCATGATGGGCGGTAATAGCATGTCTCTCAGAGGAGAGCAGGCTACCGCTAGTGAGTTGGCGGTGCGGTGCGTTTGCTCGGCGCATTCGAGCGGCTGACTTCCTGCTTGCTTTTGCAGCAGTAGCGTCAGCGATGACATCTGCAAGGCTGATGTCTCCTTTTGCCATGAATTTACTCTGCGCCGTGTGGTCATCTAATCCCAGAACTATGCGGTCTCTCAGGGCTTCCTTGAGGTTTGCAAAACCGCAGAGGCCTCCTAGGTTCTTCCATTGGTCCCTCTGGTAAAACTCGTGTCTTCGTATCAGTGTAGGTACCGCGGGTGCATAATGGGCTCGGAGGATCGGCGCGAGGTTATCCCAATCCATGGTCTTCACTTCCACCGGTTTAGCAAGTGCTTTAGCCATTTTAAAAACAGCGGGGCCGCAGTGGGTCAGGAACACCGCTCGTTTCTTGCCAGGCATTGCATCTTTCAGATTGTTGGTCTCCAGGAACATCTGGAAATGGTCTATATACCAGTCCCAGTCTTCGTTTGCTGGGTCAAATGGAGCGGGTGGTATGGTGCCGCTGGTCATTCTGCCGTTTGTTGCGTGCGCTCTTCAGCCACGTGCTCTGTCTTGTTCGATGAGTACTTATTCAGCTCTATCGTCTCCGCATCCCATCCTCATCACCAGTGTTAAGTCCTGAGCATGGGTGCAAGGAACGGAGATGAGACATCGAACTGTGACTTCAACTCTTTATTGTGACTTCAGAACAGAGCAAATACTTGGGCAGCAGCAGCTCTTTTATAGAGCTGGCTGCTGTCAAAACAACCAATGATTTGAGTTTACTGCTCTAACAAGTGTCCAATCAGAGAGAGCCGCTAACAGCCAATCGGACTGGCCAGAACGACCAATCACGACTCGCTATTCAGGGGCCAATGAGAAGTGCAGGATTACAAGCCTGCTGTAAAAGTAAAGCTATTAGGGTTGTTACTGATGCATTGGCTTAGTCCATAACAAATTCAATCTCATTAATATCAAGTGGGTGACTTCTTGGTTTATGGGATTTGGACTGATTTTGTCAAATACCAATATATTTATTTTAAATGCCTTTTAAAATTTAGAATCCATATACTCATTTGTTTAAATAAATAAAACTCTCTGCAATTGCTACAATTTCTCCTCCTCTTCTCCCCCCACCTTTTTAGATGTTGTTTTACCTTAATAAAGTTCATGCATTAGGGACCACTTTCATGCTGAAATATATCAGTATTTTCCATAGTGTTAGTTTATGAATCAAGTGAATTTTAATAACATTGTAATCTCACTGCAAGTAACTATGGTACAGAAGAGAAAAACTTTGGGAGTGTCCATTAAGCACACTTTGCATCATTTTTAATGTTCATCCTTTTCCCCCCAGTTTGAAGTGGTTTTCCATCCTTTTTCTTTTTCACTCTGATTTCCATTTGAATGAAACCTGTCCCCTGCTGCTACTGAAAAGGCTTTGCATTGTGGTGTTTGAAGTAAGGAAGATGGACCTGGAAACATGAAAATACATTACCAAGTCAAAAGGTAATGGTCAGCCTTGCAAGATTCTTTATGGACAATCTCACTAAGTCATTTCAACCTTCCCATGAAGTGTAGTTCCTAATCTGGTCTACCTATTGGATTTGATATCAAGTAGATGGACTGATGCTATTACTGGATGACCTCAACAACAGCAACCAAAGTGATGACAAACTCTATTTGTTTATTCCATTTTCTGATGGATGCTTTTTGATAATCAAGACAATTACCCAAAAGAATTTGAATCTTAGTTATTTTGAAATTATGGAAACACTGTCTAGTGGTGTATCACATGATGACATACACGTTAAAAAAAGCTTAGAAATAAATTGTATCTCTATTATAACATTACCATTCCTTCTCTTTGTAGTCTTGACATAAAAAGCATTGGAAGCAAGTTCAAATGAGCCTGCTGTAAATTTCCTTTCAGGCCTTTGCACCCTGTGCACATGTTTGGAAAGAAAAGGGATGGCTGTGACATTTTAGGAGAAGAACATTCATAGCTCCTAATTTAAACATGGTTTAAGTTTTATGGTTTTTTTGAAGTGTGTAGAAAAGCTACTTTGTTTTTCATTCTGTCATAATTTAGAATCTTAACACATCTTGCCTATTCTACATTTTTAGTCTCTACATAACAACACATGCTTCAGATAAATAACCAGAGAAGTATGGGAAAAGCAATACCATCCAGATAGTTAATTTGACACTGGTGCTTTTGATTTCTGTTTCAAGATAAAAAAGGGACGAATGAACTTCGTTTTAATCTTCACTCCTACATTTCAAAGGCTCTCAGTATTGTTCCACCAACCAGGTAATTTTCATTTGCAACTCTAATTAATCTGTGAATAAATATGCTTTGAGAAAAGGATTGATTTAAATGAGGGTTGTCTTTCCAGCTTTAATCTACACACTCCACTTCTCTTGAGAGAAAATAGCTCCTTCCTTGTTCTTTCTTGAAGTTCACACATCTCTCTCTCTCCTTCTCCTTTTTTGTTAATCATAAAATAATGGGTTAGCAGGTGAATAAAAGGTGAAAGAAGTTTTACAAAATGGGTGCCTATTCACCCTTGCTACCTTTAATCTACTATATTCTCCTCCTAATGAGTGTAAATTACTGTAGCTATTTGACAGTCTTTACACCATACACTACCTAGCAAGCTGTTCCCAGAAGAGCATTTTTATATTATTAGTATGAGTATTATCTTTAATCTCTTGTTGTGTGAAAAATGAGGACAACATGAAGCTCAATATAAAGCTGAAAGCTGCACACATGAACCATACTGGTCTTAGAAAATATAATGGAATGATTAGCTCTCATAGGCAATCCAATAGAAAAGTACTAGAGTTGTTTGTCAATATCCAGCAAAGGCAAGCCAGAAAAACTTGACTAGATATTGGGTGGATGCAAAGTTAGGCAGGAAAAGGTCAAGGGCATAAAATATCCAGGTTCAAAATAGAAAATATTCCAGCAGTTAAAGATATGAATAATTTTTGAAGAATATGAGAGCATGAAACCTCATTCTACAATCCCATTCCATATGTGACTGTAATATTCTACCTGACCGTTTATTTGTGTAAAAGTCACAGTAAATTCACAGAAACTATTGGGAAGCTGCATCAATGGTGGGATTCAAAATTTTTTACTACCAATTCTGTGGGCGTGGCTTGGTGAGCGTGGTAGGGGAAGGATACTGTAAAATCTCCAGTCCAGAGGTGGTATTTGCCAATTCTCCAAACTACTCAAAATTTCTGCTGGTTCTCCAGAACTGATTAGAACCTGCTGAATACTACCTCTGAGCTGCATATATGAAAAAGTCACTGCATAATATTAGGGCAAAAATTGCTATCACATGAGTTTATCTCTACTATAATCCAAAATAATCTGCAATTAAAAAATACATACAAAGGTTATATCCAACACTTTTTAACAAAGAATATAATCTCTAACTACATTTACCTATACTGATTTTCTTTGAAAATGTATTTCTACATGCATACTTTTTTTCGTTAAAACATGAATGTGGGAGGATCCTGTTTTTAGCTGAGACTTGTATCAGGATATTTAGAAAATATTAGACTCCCCCAAGGCATACACAAACATGGTTGAAATTTCCCAAAGACTTGGCAGGGGTAGAATTAAATACTATAACTTTAAAATAGAAATCATTACAAAGTCTGATTCCTGAACTTTAGGATGAAAATAATCACCTTCCCATCTAATGTATTTTTCCAGGTAACAATAATCGGGGTTTCCATTTCTCACACTCACTTATATGTGACAGTTGCTTATATTTACATTTTTTTTTAATTTGTCAATTGCTCACAAGATAATAGGTATAAGTAAAAACATAGTTATGAATACATGGATACATATAAGAAAAAATAAAAAAAAATAAAAGAAACAATAGACAGGGACGGTAGGCACATTAGTGCACTTATGCACGCCCCCTACAGACCTCTTAGGAAAGGGGTGAGGTCAATAGTAGACAGTCTAAGGTTAAAGTTTTTGGGGTTTGGAGAAAAAAACCAGAGTCAGGTAGATTATTCCAGACATTGACCACTCAGTTGCTCAAGTCATATTTCCTGCAATCAAGTTTGGTGCGATTAACCTTGAGTTTGTATCTATTGTTTGCTCTTGTGTTGTTATGGTTGAAGCTGAAGTATTCATTGACAGGTAGGACATTGCAATGTATGATTTTATATACTATACTTAGATTGGACCGAAGGCGGTGTAGTTCTAGGTTTTCTAGGTCTAGAAATTCAAGTCTGGTGTCATAAGGTATTCTGCAATGAGTAGAGGAGTGGAGAACTCTTCTTGTAAAATATTTCTGGACTTTCTCAAATGTGTCTATATCAGATATGTAATGTGGGTTCCAGACTGATAAGCTGTATTCGAGTACTGGTCTAGCAAATGTTTTGTATGCTCCAGTTATTAGTGTAATATTACCAGAGAAAAAGCTATGTAAGATTAGGTTAACAACTCTTAACGCCTTTTTGGCTAAGTAGTTACAGTGGGCTCTAGCACTTAAGTCATTTGAGATGAGTACTCCAAGATCCTTGACAGAGTTTGGATCATCAACAAGGTCTTGACTAGTATTTTATTAGTATTTTATTTTCTGATATTTTTTTTGCCAATATGTAGGACAGAGCATTTATTTGTTGAGATTTGAAGTTGCTATTTGTTTGACCATTCTGATACCTAGTCAAGGTCTTTTGAAGGATAGCAGTATTGTCTGTGGTGCTGAATAGCTTTACATCATCAGCGAAGAGAACACAGTTGCTCTTGTTATGATCACAGAGGTCATTTATGTAGAGTATGAAAAGAGTTGGTCCTAGAACACTGCCTTGGGGGACACCACTGTTGACAGGTACAAAATTTGATAGGACACTCCCAATTTTGACCATTTGTTGTCTGTTTGACAGGAATGCTTCTATCCAGTTATGCAGGTGTCCAGAGATACCGTAAGATTTTAGTTTTAGGAGTAGATTGTCGTGTACCACTGAATCAAAGGCTTTACCGAAGTCTATGTAGATTGTGTCTATTGCTTTGCCCTGATCGAATTGTGTAGTCCATATGCTTTTGCAGCGTAAGAGTTGCAGATTACATGATAGTCCTTTCCCAAAACCAAATTGTTTATTAACGAGTAGGTTGTTTGTCTCTAAGTGGAGGATAATGGATTGGTTAATAATTGATTCCATGACTTTACAGGTGACGCAGCATAAAGAAATTGGTCTGTAATTTTCAACTAGGCTGGGGTCTCCCTTTTTGAAGATGGGATGACCATGGCTTGTGACCATAGTTTTGGCAAGGAGCTGGTCCTGAAAGATTTTTCAAAGATTATGCTTAGAGGTTCAGCTATGACAGTGGGTAGTTTTTTTAAGAAGTAGGCACATATTCCATCAGTCCAATAGATAGAGATGGTTTTAGATTGCGTAGTGCTTTTCTTCTGTAAAATCGATATATGTTAGATCATTGTAGTTGTCTGTGGTTCAACTAGGAAACATTGTTTACATTGTTTTTTGCACATTCTGGAAATCATTACCTATTAATTAATGAAATTCTGACTAGAAGTGTGAAATGCAATTGGTAATTACATTTCCAACCATTTTTTCTCCCCCAAAAATGTTTCTGAGTAATTCGTATTAGAGTCTGCTGATTCTTTTAAAATTTATATTTAAAATCCCTAAGTTGTTGCCTTTCAGATGATGGGACCTTATAGTTGCTCATGACAGTGGTAGCGTAGTTCAGTAAAAATAGATATTGGTGAAGGCTACATTATGCTAATCTTGCTTTTTTTCTTTGAAAGTGGATGGCTTAGAAATAAAACATTAAAAAAACATATAATAAATGCTGTTCTGAAAAAAAGCTAACAAGATCAAGAGGAGGCATTTAATAGAAATGCCTCCTTTTTCCTTTCTATTTGCTTATTCAAACTAGCAGACTGCCCATCTCCAAGCATCTCTGATCAGATTCTCACAATTAAAAAAACAACATTCAGAAAAGCAACATCCATAAATAACAATCATCCCAGAGTATATTTTCAGATAGATGTCAATAGAATAGAGTAAAAAACAGATGCTATCAGAAACTAAATCTATTTTTATTAGTATAGCTGCAATTATAGAATCTTGCAAGTCTGAATGTACTTCCTCTATTATTTTTATAAATAACTCAAGGTGGCAAACTTACTTAACAATCCTTCCTCCTCCTATTTGCTAGCTTTCATACCTGAGGTAGGACTAGAACTTGCACATTTTCCCAGTTTCTTGTCTGGTAACAACATTTTTGTATTTATCTTAATAAGTATTTGTCTATCTGCTTTGTTAGAATATAGAATAATAGGATTGGTATCTTTGTAACAGAACTTCCTTCTCTCTCTCAAGGCCATCCTCTCTCTCAAGACCATCCTTCTCCAGCTTAAAGAGGTCTATCCAACCATCTTATCTGAAGCCTCAGATGAAAAAAGGCTTGATGGCTGACACAGTAAGGGTGATGTTATTCCAAAGGAGAGGTGCAACAAAAGAGGAGAATCACATATCATTTCCAATGCTAAAGTATAAAACAATCCCAGAGCTATTTTATGAGGTTTAATGATTTCATGAACAATGAACTATTGTCATATCATCTTGTATAAAAACTACAGTGTATTATTTCATATGTAGAAATATTGGGTTACAATATAATATATGTCCATCGGCATCTGCAGGAGACAAGGTAAGTAACATGAGACAAGTATAGAAGGGCACAGCTTGCATGGAACAACATTAGGTCATTTTGGCATCGTTGTGATTAGGAATGGACATCTCTGCAGTAATCTTAAAATGAAAATTACAAAGTGCAGAAATCCTGCAAATGTAATACACTTTTGAAAGTGCATATGAAAAAGTAAAAAGTTGAGATGCAATCAGCTAACTAAGGTTTTGCCTGAACCAACGTTGTCATAAGGCTATTTGCTCAGCAAGCTTTAGTTATTTCACTATTCGCAAGTCAACTTTGGGTCCCTGATTTATTTGTAAGTTTACATATATATTCCATGTTTTAAATTTGCTACTTGTGCTTATTGTTTTGCTCCAAGAAGCCCTTATATTCATGGATAGCTTTATTTCATCTTTATTGTAAACAATGTCTATGTTCAAGGTTACCAGTTATTTCATTATTCAGGCAAACACTTTCCCTTCCCCCCATTTCTGAGAATAGCCTCAGTTCAAGGTCTTATATTATTTCCTCCTCTTAAGTTTTGCCATTTCTTCATCTCACAAAAACATTTCCCCTTGCATCACATTTGGCTACAATTTCTACTCAATATTCTACTTACAAAAATCAATTCATAAAGGAACACAGGACAAGGGTCCATCCATGTTTCTGACATTTGAAAAGAAAAGGTTCTTTCTTTTATTGCTTACACTTGCAAAATAAATAACAAGAGCTTGGGGCAAGCACCTTTTTCAAAAAAATTTAGCGAATCTTAAGAGCTTCCTTTACCTCAAAGTTTGAATGTTATTAATACAAAACTGAGAGTTTAACATCTCTCCTCATAGAATAATTTCTATGTTATTCAAAGTCTAATGTTTTTTAAAAAATTAGTTGCTTTTTCTGATCTTTAAAGCCTCCCAGGGCTTCAGTAGTGACACAGATGGTCCTTCCCACAGAGTTAAGCCCTTCTGAGGACTGGGTCCAGTTATGGAATCCCATACAATAATCAGATATACTTGATTTTTTCACCTTTTTGGTAATACGTAAGTGATGGGCTTTTATGCTGATTCATGGCTCCATGATTGCATAAGAAAATACGTTTACAGCTTTTTCATTTTCAATTATTTATGTATTTGTTTCTCTATTGAATGAAATCTTTTCACAAATTAAGTCACAGTGAACAGAAATCCTGACTGCTGATGACTTTATGGATCCATTCACTTTGCTTTATTGACAACAGTGTGAAAGTGCTTTGCTATTTGTTTTCTTGTTTTAATTTCCCAGTTTAACCAAAGTATATGGTATTGCTAGGACTCTGATCCTGTATAGCTGGTGCCAAATCAGATTACGTTATGTGGGTTATGCCACCTATCTAAACTGAAAAGCAGAGTAAAAATATTCAAAGTTTTTTTCAGATCAATTTTCAAATCTTACACTACTATCCCATTGTTTAATAAACAATGGGATAGTAGTGTATTCCATTAAACTTATACTTATCCTACTATCCAAAATTGCTGCAAAAGATAGATGCTTTTAGCAAAATATTAGCCTATTAACTGGTCCAAATCAAAACTTATATCCATAGATGAAAATTTTATTACCATTCATTTAAGAAATATCAATTGTGTATTTGTACCAAATTCATTAAATCTCTAGATATGTCTATACAGGAGGATATAACTCAGTTAGCAACATATAATAAAAATAAAATATATGGTGAAATTTCTTCAAATATGGATAGATGAGAGTCATTAAACCTTACTCTTTGGGGAAAGGTGAATGCTCTCAAAATAAATGATATTTCCATATTAAATTATATTCTGAGAGAAATTCCAGTTTACATACTGGCAGATATTTTCAGAAAATAAATTCTTTGTTTAGCAAATTTCTATGAGATTCTTTGCTTCAAGGAATGTCCACATAAAAGGCATTACCAACTATTGAGGGATGGTTTTCCAAATTGGATATATATCATACTAAATAGTGTAAGCCAACAATTGGTGTTAATTTTCTAATTTGGGCACTTTTATTGGATGGACTATTAGGAACCAAATAGGATAAAATTATGTTTAAAAAAGATTCAATTATTTTTTCCATGCCAATTTGACTTTATGAGGAAACACAATTTAAAGAATTGGGAGAAAGATTATACAGAAAAATGAGATAGTCTGAAGACTTAAGGGTGGAATGCAGAAATATGCCTATAATTGTCACTTGCTTCACAAAGTGGCAGCAGAGGGTCAGGAAGACACTGTTGCTATGCCCATGTTAGGTTGCAGTTATTCTTGAGACTTTTGAATTAAATTGATTAAATTGTCCACAATGGTTTCAAAAAAGGGATTATCAAACACGTATTGGAAAAATCAGGGAGATTTTTATTTGAGCTCCAGATGAAGCAGTGGGCTGAAAAAAAAAAGATGGGGGGAACTTCCTTGCCTACTCTTGAAAAGGGAAAAAATGGTAAGAATAGTTTAACTTCACTGTAAATTTCTTCTTGACCAGCAGATGGAACTGTAGGCTGCTTTACTTGAGTCTGATTTCTCTCTTTAGGGGGTTGAGCCTCATGGCTGTGAAGTTTGCTGATTGCCCAAGGGAATGTATTGCCTACTTCAGATGGTGCTGTAAGCTAATAGTTGAGTGTCAGCCGATTTCGCTGGAAGGGAAAAATTCATTAGGAAAAATACTTCAGTAAGTTGCATGCACTGTGGCCGTGTTATGTTTTTAATTTTTTTAGTAAAGATAGGAAGAGATAAAAAAACGTTAGGCTTTTAAACAAAAGAAATTGCTCCTTGAATTATTCTGTTCAAATAGCTTGCTTGAATCAGCCTTGTAACTTGGGGGAAGGAATGTGCTCCGTTGCTTTGAAGACGGTCCTTCACTAATGATTTATGACCCCCAATAAACTGGCCAGAATGGTTGTAAAATAGTTGGAGAGGCCTCCTTATTGCCTCTGAGCTGGAAAAATGCACAAGCTTTTCAGTGGAATGAGCAGGGGTTTGGGGGTGTCGCAGACCCCCTCCTCATCCTGGAAACCCCCTTTTTCCCAAGGTGGTGGAGCGGCAGTCAGCAATGGCCGCCACGAAGAAGCCAGTAACCGGGTAAGATTGTGCTGGAGGAAGCAAGAAGAGTGAAAGTGCTGTCTGAGCCGGGTCAATTAACATCTTTCAAATCTGTTGGAACTGAGCTGTTTGAATTGCTGGAGGATAAGTATAATACTGGAAAGCAACAGAAAAGGGGAATACAGAAGAGAGAAATAGAGGTAGAGAGACAAGGGAGTAAAAAGGGGAGAGAGAAGAAGAGAGGGAAGAAGGAAAGGAAAAGAAGTTACAAAGGACTGGAGCAAGATATAGAGAAACAGGACCTATTTAGAGATAATGGGTGAAAATCTAACTGAAAAAGGGATTCTGTAAAGGTACATAAGATTGTATTGTTATATTAGTAATAGAAATAACTTTAGAAAATTGGAAACAATTTTCCAATTATGATTAAAATGAGGGATAAAATAGCTGGTGTAATTTAGTGAAATGTTTATTGTCGTGTCCGCAAAAGACGCCAGGAGTCGGTGACTTAGTTTAAAGCTCTTTATTTTGAAGTTGAGAACCGAACCGGCGAAAAGGAAAAAGCCCGCGGCTTTTATCCTTTTCGCCGCGGCGGCCGTGGCCAATGGCAACATTTCAAGTCTCCCGCTCTTGGAGTGAGCCAATCACGGGAGACTTTCAACGGGCCAATCGGCGCGGCTCGCCTGGCCAATTAGAAATCCCCGCGCTTTAGCCAATCAAAGCACGGGGATTTCGAGTATGTAAATTAGGGACAGAACACCCCTCCCCTCTTGGTACAGTCTTTACGTTGCGTAGTCACGTAGGTAGGCGGGGCTCCGTCTAGTCCTACTTGACCTGCGCAACTCAGTTGCAAGCTGGATTTCGACCGGAGCGGTCGAGTTTTTGGCCGCTCCCTCTTCTGTGCGAACCGGTTGGATGATCGGGCCGGTTCTTTCTCTGTGGCTCCCACCTGGGCCTTCCGGGTTGGTTGAGCTACGGGTTTCGCCGCTCCCGCTTGGTTTTTCCGAGTTGGTTGAGCTGGCTAGGTGGTTCTTCTCCAGTGGGGGATCGCGATGGCTGCGTTCCGGTAAGTACCGCTGGTTTATTTTTTCTTGCATTTGTTTATTCGGGTATTCCCTCCCCCCTTGGTTTGTTTCTTGGGGGGTGGATTCTGTTGCTGATCGTGACCTGAGTTGGTCAATGTGTCGTTTCCAGGCTCGCACATCTGTGGTTTGGAGCCGGTATAAGCGTGGGCCTGTGATTTGGGTGATGACGGCTGGGATCCATAGGGGGTCCCCCGTCAGGTTTTTCGCATACACGAGGTCTCCGGGTGCGAATGTTCGGTATTTTGAACTTGAGTCTGGGGGCCGCTCCGGGTTATATGTTGGATGTAACCTGTCGAGTGGGGACCTCAGCTTCCTACCCATTAGTAACTCGGCTGGGCTTTTGTTGGTAGTGGTGTTCGGGGTGATGTGTTGTATAAAGAGGAGTCTGTTAATTTTCTCTTGGATCTCCCCGTGGTCCATTTTCCGGATGGTTTTTTTGGTAAATTGTACCATCCGTTCCGCCCTACCGTTCGCCGCCGGATGCGCCGGTGCTGTTAATGCGTGGTGGATGCCCCTCTCCGCCAGGAATCTCTCGAAGTCGAGGGAAGTAAACTGGGGCCCGTTGTCGGAGACGACGACGTCTGGGAGGCCGTGTGTTGCAAAGAGTTTGCAAAGTTCTTTGATTACGACCTCCGTGGTGGTAGATTTCATGTCGCTTACCTCCAACCAGTTGGAGTAAGCGTCAACTGTTATTAGAAAGGTATGCCCATTTGTGGGACCGGCAAAGTCCAAATGGATTCTGGACCAGGGCCCCCTCGGTGTTTCCCACTCTAGGATGGGTGCTGCGGGTGGGCTGGGTCTAGTCTCCTGGCATCGCTGGCACCTAGCTACCCAGGCCTCTATCTGTTTGTCCATCCCTGGCCACCAAGCGTAACTTCTGGCCAGGGCTTTAGTTCTGACGATGCCAGGATGCCCCTCATGCAACATTTCTAAAACCTTCCCTTGCAGCCTGTCCAGGATGACCACCCTGTCACCCCATAAGATACACCCCTTAAGTAGCGAGAGTTCGGTCTGGCGGTTTCTGAATGTCTTAACGGATTCGTCATTGTCCCTTTCTGGCCAACCTTTTTCCACCCAATGCAAAACCCGCGCCAGACGCCTGTCTTTAATAGTCTCCCGGGCAATGTCTGACGCGGTTATGGGCAGGTTGGGCAGGTTTTCGATGTTAAGGGTGTTTGTCGTTGGTGCTGGGTCAGGGTCGGAGTCTGGTAACGGCGAGCGGCTTAAAGCGTCCGCGTGCGAAATCTTCTTACCCGGCTTGTGTATCAGTTCGTAGCTGTAGGCTGCCAGGAACTCGGACCACCTTGTCATCCGGGGAGACAGAATGTTCGGGGTGGCTCGATTTCCTGCAAGGATGCCCAGCAACGGCTTATGGTCTGTCACAATGGTAAAAGGGCGGCCGTAAAGGTATTCGTGGAACCGCTTAACGGCGGCAACTATAGCCAAGGCTTCTTTGTCCAGCTGGCTATAGTTCCGCTCTGGCTTGGTTAGAGTCCTGGAAAAGAATGCGATGGGTGCTTCTTTTCTGTCAGGAAGGGTATGGCTGAGGACGGCACCGACGCCGAAAGGTGATGCGTCGCAAGTGACGGCCAGGGGCAAGGTTTCGCTGAATTGGATCAGGACGGCGTCGGAGGTGAGGAGGTCTTTGGTTTTTTGGAAGGCGGCTTGCTCCCGTTTCCCCCAAGTCCAGGTTGCCGCCTTATCCAGGAGCCTATGCAAAGGCTCCGCCGCCGTTGCCTTTTGGGGTAGGAAAACATTATAAAAGTTCAGCAACCCCAAGAAAGCCTGTAATTCAGTCTTAGACCTAGGGGTGGGGGCCTCTTTGATAGCTTTTACTTTCTTACTTGTGGGGTGAATGCCGTGCCGGTCTAGAAGGTAGCCCAAGAATTCCACTCGCTCCGTGCACAGTTGGCATTTCTCCCTTTTTACTTTAAGTCCCGTTTCTTTAAATTTGGTTAAGACCTCTCTGAGTCGGTTTTCTAATTCGGCTTCGTTTGGCGCCGCCACTAATACGTCATCGAAATAGGGCACCACCCCCTTGATGCCCTGCAGCAAACGTTCCATCAGGCTCTGAAAGATGCCTGGTGCCACGCTGACTCCGAATTGGAGTCGGTTGCACTTGAAGGCCCCCCGATGTGTAACGATGGTCTGGGCTTCCGCTGTTTTTTCGTCGACCGGCAACTGTTGGTATGCCTGGGCAAGATCGAGCTTGGCAAAGACCCTGCCCCCTCCCAGTGAGTGCAGTAGGTGTTGCACGATTGGGACGGGGTAAGTGCTTTGTTGCAGCGCGCCATCTAGGGTGGCCTTATAGTCCCCACAAATTCTCACTGACCCGTCTGGCTTGACCGGGGTCACTATTGGGGTCTCCCATCGGGCATGGTCTATAGGCTGTAACACCCCCTGTTTGACGAGCTTGTCAATCTGCTCGTCAATCTTAGGTTTTAGGGCGAATGGTACCCGCCTAGGTTTTAGTCGCTTGGGGGGGACGCTAGGGTCTAGATCAAAAGAGATAAGGGGCCCCTGGTACTTGCCCAGGCTTCCGTCGAAGACCTCCCGGAACTCCTGGGCTAGCCGCTGTTCCCAGCCGTCGTCGGTGACGTGGTTGACTCCCGTGAGGGCGATGTCGAGCGGGGCGAACCATTGTAGGCCCAGCAGGCTTGGGCGGTTGCGATCGACGATTGTGAGTGGGAGTTGTTCGGTGCGGCCCTTATATGTCACATTAAAGTTCTTGGTGCCCACTACCGGGACGCGGTTTCCCTGGTAGTCTTTTATAATAAGTCTTTGGGCGTTTATGTTTCTCCTATGGAGGGTGGGCACTAACCGTTTTATCTCGTGCCATGCAATCATGGAGAGGTAGGACCCGGAGTCCACCTCCATTTTGCATGGTCGGCCTTCAATATGGACCTCTACGTGTACCTTTCTGGCGCCGTCGGAGATGGCGTGGCCGATGGTTACTGTCTGGTGGGTTTCTTCCTTGCGCCGGTTGTCGCCGCCTCTCGATGGTCGCTGGATTCGG
Organism: Hydrophis major; assembly: GCA_033807585.1. Taxonomy (NCBI): domain Eukaryota; kingdom Metazoa; phylum Chordata; class Lepidosauria; order Squamata; family Elapidae; genus Hydrophis; species Hydrophis major. The sequence continues at coordinate 48,089,158 of CM066331.1, forward strand.
TCCCACCGGCTGTCCGATTGGCGATCTCTGGTCCTGGGCGGTGGGCTTTCCCTTTTACGATCGTGTTGGTCCCATCTGGGTGGACTGCGAGTCTTCTTTTGGCGGCAAACCCGGGCGATGTGTCCCCTTTTATCACAATGCCGACAGATAGAGTCAAAAAATCGGCATTCTGATCTGGGGTGGTCGCCGCCGCAGCCGGCACAGTTGGTCCTCGACCTACGACCTCTTCGGTTCCGTTGGTCGCCGCGCCCCGTCTGGACTCGATGTATGTCTTCTTCGTCTTCGGACGTGCTGGATGCAGAATGGAAATCGCCGTAGTGTGCGGTTGTTTCATTTTTTGGGTCGGCCGACCTTGCCGGGTTGTTGTTTCCGCCCTTTGCGTCTGGTTTTCGCATGCTGTCAGCAGAAGTGCGGGTCGCTTCTGCGGCTGCGGCTGCGGTGAGGGCGTCTGCTAGGCTGATGTCGCCCTTAGCCATAAGCCGGCTCTGGAGCGCAGGGTCCCATAGGCCGAGTACGAATCGGTCTCTTAGGAGGCTATTCAGGCCGTCAAATTCGCAGAGCCCTCCTAGGCGCTGCAGCTCGGCGACGAAGTCGCTCAGTTTTTCGCCTGGTTTCTGGTCCTGCCGGTAGAATTCGTTGCGCCGGATCAGGATGGGGACCTTGGGGGCGTAATGTCGCCGAAGGATAGGTTCGAGGACGTCCCAATCCATGGCGGTTGCGTCGGCCGGCTTGGCCAATGCTTTGGCCATCTGGAACACTTCGGTTCCGCAATGAGTGAGGAAGACGGAGCGTTTTAGCGGGCCCGGGGCGTCCTTCATTCCGGTGCACTCGAGGTACATGCGGAAACGGTCTGAGAACGATTCCCAGTCCTCGGTGGCGGGGTTGAAGGGGGCGGGCGGTGCAATTTTCGCCATTTCGGTGCTAAGTCTGGCTCTTGTCGGACACGGGGTTCGGTTCAGGGTCTGGATCCCATCCTCGTCGCCAGTGTCATGTCCGCAAAAGACGCCAGGAGTCGGTGACTTAGTTTAAAGCTCTTTATTTTGAAGTTGAGAACCGAACCGGCGAAAAGGAAAAAGCCCGCGGCTTTTATCCTTTTCACCGCAGCGGCCGCGGCCAATGGCAGCATTTCAAGTCTCCCGCTCTTGGAGTGAGCCAATCACGGGAGACTTTCAACGGGCCAATCGGCGCGGCTCGCCTGGCCAATTAGAAATCCCCGCGCTTTAGCCAATCAAAGCGCGGGGATTTCGAGTATGTAAATTAGGGACAGAATATTTATGAATAAAGTAAGTGCAATAAAATAAATGAGAAAATTGAATTAGGAAGGAACGGGAACATTTTAATTAGTTAATGTTTTATAAAATATAAGTGAAGGGGGGAATTAACTATGGAAAGTTTATAATTGTTCCCATAGAAGTATGATGTTTAATTGAAAAGTAATGTTTAAGATGTTAAGACTTTAATGAATATTAATATTAATGATAGAATTGAATTGGAATGGAATGTTGTTTTAATTATATTATACATTTATATTTTTTTTCTTTTTTTAAGAATATAGTGTGTATTTTAAGAATGTGTCAAGCAGAATCTGAATGGAAGTTATGTATTATATTAAATGTTACAACTTTAGGGAAAAGTTATTAAGGCGTCATACTCCAATCAGTAACTACAGGAGAAATTTTGTTTAATGAGAAAAGATAATAGATAATTGAAACAGGACAGACAAAAAATATAAATACAATGATTTGAATTGAGATGAGATAACTAAAATAAAATTGAGAAAATTAAAAGAGGGGAGAAGCTATGCAGAAAATGTAAAATAGTAATAAGATATGGAATAGAATATAAAAATAAGCATGAACCTGAATTTGTGTCTGTACGAAGAAATGTAACCCGGGATTACGCTACTTTCAAAAAAGATGTTTTATTTATTTTGTATTTTTTTTTCTCTTTGTGAAAACTCAAATAAAATTTATAAAACAACAACAACAATGCTATAGAGCACTGCACACCAGAACAACTAGACAAAAGAAGAGTTTTTTTTCCCAAAAACCATCACTCTGCTAAACAAATAATTCCCTCAACACTGTTCAACTATTACAAAGTCTGCACTATTATTGCTATTAATCTTCTCATCACACCTTATCACCCATCCTCTCCCACTTGTGATTGTAGGACTGTAACTTTATCGCTTGTATCCTTATGATTTATATTGACTGTTTCCTAGTATGATTTGATTGCTGATAGTACCCTATGACTGACATTAAATGTTGTACGTTATGATTCTTGGTTCTTAATGAATGTACCTTTTCTTTATGTGTACTGAGAGTATTTGAACCAAGACAAATTCCTTGTGTGTCCAATCACACCAATAAAGTATTCTATTCTATTCTGTCAGAAATGGTGTAAGGTCTCCCACTTGGGTGGGGGGTTGGTAGGTCCCTTCCAACTCTGATTATCTTTATCTGTTATTCTATTCTATTCTATTCTATTCTATTCTATTCTATTCTATTCTATTCTTCTTCTACTTTGTTTCACAGAAATCTTGATCTTGACCCTCTGCAGAAGTTTCTGCTCAGTTGTGGCTTCCATTCTACCTGCCCCCACCCATGGCTGCTTTCCTCAGAAGATCAATGAAATGCCTATTATCTCCAATCTGCCAGCAGCTCTAAGCTGGATCTCCTCCTATGCACTGAGGCCTAGTGAAGCATGAACAAAAATAATTTTGCTCAGTCTCTTTGCTCTAATGCACACTTCCTCTCCGCCTATCTTTCCCACAACTCCCCATAATCTGAAGAAGTCCATTCCACAATGAAAGTGCTACAAAGATAAACATCTGCAAGGTGCTGCTTTAAATTTGCTTCCAGCTTTCAATATACCATCCCACCATCACCCTTTTCAAATATCACCATAACACTGTTTATCCTTTTGGAGGGAGAGTGAGGGGAGGGGTTTTAAAGTACCAGACCTGCAAGAGGATGATTACCCATGTTCTATATAATTGCCATGAAGGTTAACAAAGAAGGTTTGATTAATTTCTCAGTATGAATTTATTGCAGCATTGCTGCCCCTTTTCTCTGAAGCTTTATTATGCATATTTCTTGAATATTGTAATCTGTTCTCTCATTTCTGAGAAAGTATCTTCCAGTGAATATCAGTTTAAAAAAGAACACACACACAATTTTGGTCCTTAATCTGCTATGAGCATATATACTTACAAAAGCTTGTTTACTGTACTAAAAAATACAAGGTCACTGCAGAATAATCCAGTAGCAACAGTATTTTTTTAACAAAATAAAACTGTTTTACATACTAGCATGATGAAACAGGTAGCGTTTTAAATAGAATCTCTCTATAACATATGCAAAAAAACATAGTTTTTTTTTCTTATAGTCCAGATTTACATTGTGTATTAACAATTGGTTTTGTTGGAACTCCATAGAATGAGATATAGACAAATGTACAGCGGTAAAATTTGCTTATATCTCGAGACTTACACAAAAGAAATGACATGAAATGGCTAAGTTAGTTTTAATTTGTATCCCTTTCCATTTTTCTGGCAACATTTGAAACTGATGAAGTAAATATGTTTTCCTTCTGAAATGAAAAAAATATGGAAAAATATTAAGCATGGCTTCCCTGCATAAGGGACAGTTGTTTTTGGTTTATGCAATCATCGTATCACAAAGAATGGAGATCATTTGGCCAGTTGTTGAAGTCTTTAATATATGTATATATTACTAATAATGCAAAAGAACTGGGGGTAGAAAGTTCTTGACAATCAATTACCTAGAAAGCTACCCTGGTTTATCACATAAAATGAATTGGACTGAGTCTTGAGTTCAAATTTGTGCTCAGTTAAGAAGCTAATAACATGGCATTGAGTAAATTATAATCTCTTTGTCTATAGTGATCTTCCCAGCACAGCACAAAGCAACTGATTGCCAAATGTTCAGAGAAACCAGTTGAGATGTTGCATCACTGCCAGGTATTATTTGTGCTCTTTGAAAGGAGGAGAACTCCAAAGAGCCAGAAGGAGATTATCATATCCCTGAGGGAACTCCTTTGCTTAAAATAAAACTAAACCTAATGGAAGGATTACATACCCAAACATGGAACATTACATGAAGCAATAATTACCTCCTATTATTTCTTTGCATTCACCAAACAGCTATTTAGATAAACAAATGAGCAAAGAAAAAGAGAAACCACCACTGAAAGTTGTTTTATCTAATTTAATCCTTGCTTCTTTGATAAGTCGGTAATAGGATCATTTAGCACCAGGAACAACACAAAATGCCTGCACAAAACCTTTTGTGAATGAAATTTCATTACCAGTCCACGATTAGACCATTATATCTTGATTTTTTTACTGTAAAGTGATGGTTCCTAAAACTGCTTAATATTCATCGTGTTATTATCATAGAATTTGGCTCTCTCTTTTTTTTTTTTTACTATGTGGTCTTCAGAAAATATGTGAGCAGTTATTCAAAGAAAGTTAATTGTGCTTAGGTCTCTTTGTAAAGAGTCAGACTATCCTGTTAGCATAAACCCTACAGGGCTCAGTGTGTCTGCAGACACCAGTCTTCATATTCATCAAGTTTTCTAACCATTGGGATTTTTAAAGAAAGTATATATTATTTTAATTAAAAGGGGGGAGTTGGGATGTTACAGTCCAAAGTATCACCTCCAGCTATATCTTAATTTCCAAAGGTACTTCTACAACATATGAGCTTCACAAATCTTATGGAATAAAAATTGTGGTCATTTGAATGCTTTATTTGGCGGTGTGCCCTTCTGACCATAAGCAAAGAAGAAAATAACAGATCAGATACAGTATTATGGAGAGCCTGTGCTTCTCCAAAGTACCTGAGAGCAGGAAAAGAAGTAACGGATGAAAGATCATTAAAAAGAAAACCAACTTAGAATTAAAGATAAATTTACTGGCAGTGAGAACAATTAATCACTGATTCACTTGCCTCCAGATGTTGTCAGTGCTCCATCACTGCAGGTTTTCGGGAAGAAATTGGACAACCATTTGCCTGGAATGGTATAGGGTCTCCTATTTGAGCAGAAGGTTGGACTAGAAGACCTTCAAGGTCCTCTCAAACCCTGTTATTCTATGAGATAAAAAAAGGAAGTAACAGGCATACAACATCACCAATTTTCCTTCTGGTTTTGTGACTGACTGCATACATCAAGGTAATGTGTAAACAGGCCAGTCTTTCCATGGCAGCCATTTTGTCTTCTATTTCAGAATGCTTACAAAGAAATTAGAAAATAATTTGAAAGCAGTTACTTTTAAAAACAGGGCAGGGTAAATAATTCAGGCTGAAATTCAAAAAGATATTCTATAATTGTAAGAGGTATTCTTGAAATTATATTTCAGACCTTTATCTCTTCAATAACAATATATTTGTAGAAGATTCAAGGGGATTCATAACCTGAGTATGAAAAGGAAAGGACTGGGATCTCTATCTGGGATTACCTCCATAGAAATTCTCTGAAGTTCTTATTCATAACTTTAGTAGAAAGTACTAAAGTACTACAAGAAAATGTACTAAGAAAATGCAGGGCTGTGTTTGTCCCTGAAAAGCTGAATTCTCCCAACAGTACATAGCAATCTCTGTAAGCGTCCATCAAAAGAAAAAATTAATATTAATGCCAAATAAAATACCATCAGTGGAAATCACTCTGGTGTGACAAGCTCAATTTCTATCCTAAGGTATTCTTCAGTTCAAAATATTAAAATTGGGCTGACCTTACTAACCTTATCTATGAGATCTGCCAGGTTGGATGAATAATAAAAAAGCATTAGGGTCAGCCAGATTTTAGGGATCATCAGTCCAGTATGGCTAGCAGCTTTTAAAGGGAGCATCAATTTCTATCTGTAACATGCTGACTCATTAGAGTCCTTCACAATTCCTGGACTATTTTTAAGTCTTTATATTCCTGAGCAGTTTGCTGGCTTATTCATATAGAACGCTACACATTTCAACAAGTTATAAAAGTTACAAAAGAAACCTTGGGCTAGGGAGATAATTTCCTATTCTAGATCTTAGCAAGGAAGAGAGTAAGCAAAGCACTGTTTACATATTCAGAATTTACAGAACAGCTTCAGAGAAGAACTTCATAGGAATAATACATCAAAATGATTTGTTGTTTTTATGCATTCCTTTGTTTTAGGATATGTATTTGTGATGGATGTGCTGTGTTGTAAACCCAAGATTTACCTGTGACCCAAGAATCTATTCATGGAAGGATCCACTGGTCTGGTTAACTACTTCTCTAATGATTAGTAAATCACGTTTACTCCCTTAAAGATATTAGGGTCATACTGCTCTTGGTGTTATATGGCTTTTAGGTATCTTTTCAAGTAATTCACAGTCTCTACCTTTGAATAAAATATTCTCAGAGATTTGTTATGGCTGGTGGCATAGTCAGGCAGATATTTAGATGGGTTCTAGCATTTTTGTTCACTTATCAGGTCCATCCCATGGACCTGAGATAAGCAGATATTGTTGTTTAATATATTAAAGGTATCATCACAGAAAATAAACTGTTCCAAGTATAGCTATCTTTTGCACTTGATATGTGATGATTTTGTTAATGCCAATTATGGTTACATGCTCCAGATATTTTGGATGTACACTCAAAGTGCCTATTGCTATTGGCACTAAACTTGCTTTCTTTTGCCACAGTCATTCTATTTCTATTTGCAGGTTTTATACTTTGTGATTTTCTCTAGTTCTTTCCCTTGTATTCTGCTGTCTCCAATATTCACTATCCAGACTATTATTATTATTATTATTATTATTATTATTATTATTATTATTATTATTATTATTATTATTATTTCCACTTCAAGACCATGATAATTTTTCTAGCTTCTTTATCCAATAAAATGAGAAGTGGTTCAAAGTAATCTAATTTTCCCCCCAATAATGAGATCTGTAGTTTGATGTCTCATAAAAATGTAACTAATTTAATTAGCCTCTGAATTATAGGCTTAGTCCAACAATTGTTAAGCATGTTCAAGTTTGTGTGAAGATAAATAGAATCTCAATTCTATTTAATTCTTACATAATAGTGTGTAAGTCTTTTGTGGTGACATTTTATTAGAACCATATATTTATTTTACATTACTGGAATTGTGTGTTTGTGTGTGAGAGAGAGCATATATATATGTATTAAAAATATCTAGGATCTTCTTTAAATTATATATATATAGAATTGGTATGCCATATAAGCCAAAGTAACAAATTTATTAATTTTTTACCAAAATTAACTATTATTAAATTGATACTTACACTCTGATAAATGTATAATCTTCTACCTTTAAGTGTTGATCTCAAAAGGCACTGCTGTTACTATTGTTTTCACCTCTGTTTTAAAATATTGAACTTATATATGTCTATGCACATATATCTTAATCTGATTATCATTCCACTTTTTGCTTAAGAAAGTTCAAGCCAAAGTCTAATTTTAATTTAATTCATGGAAAATCTTCTTTGATGTGAATAGCTTCTCTCTTTGATGTGAATAATATATATGGTATTAAAATCTGTTAGAAAAATGATTCTAAACCTTCATTAGATTCTACTGGGAATTTCAAGAGTTGAAAAAAGCATGGTTTGAAGTGGAAGCAATTCAAGCTGACCCAATTCAAGTTCTGGTGAAAAACAAACAAGCTAAAAGAGCTATGCAAAGTCTTTAATGGGGAAATATACTGTATTATATTACATGTTTTGCTATACTGCTATTTATGTTTTAGATTCTGTACTTTTTAACTCAGTGTGTGTGTGTGTGTGTTGTATGTGTTGTGCAAGCTACACAGTTTCAGCTGGAATCAGTTTCAGTTGAAGTGATAAATAAATCCTACAAATCAATAAATTGAAATATACATAAAAATCTATCTAATCTAAATATCTATATCTATATATGTACATACACACACATAATAATGGAATATAATAATGGAATAATGCAATGTAATATCTAAATGATGATTATGCCTGAACATTTGTATTATAAACAGAACAATATTTGACAAAATTACTTGAAAATCTAATTTGTACCATTGCCAAATAAATAACGAGTGACATACAATTCACTCTGAGCTGGGCAAATCATAATAAATAAGATTGGCACATAGAAAGCAGTATTTGTAAACTTTCCATTCCTCTATTCTTAACAGCAGTAAGCATTTGAGTTAACACAGTAGTGGGATTCAAAAAAAATTACTACTGGTTCTGTGGGCATGGCTTGGTGGGCATGGCATGGCTTGGTGGGCATAGGTTGGTGGGCGTGGCAGGGGGATGATGCTGTAAAATCCTCATTCCCCCCCCCCCCACTAACCTGCTTTCCAGCTTCAGGCCAATAAAAGAAGACCCAGCCGATCAGCTGGTACTCAGGAGGAAGAGAACAGCTGGGGGCAGGATCAGTCACAGGTGGTATTTGCTGGTTCTCTGAACTACTCAAAATTTCCACTACTGGTTTTCCAGAACTGGTCAGAACCCGCTCAATACCCCCTCTGAGTTAACACCTCCAAATTTTATCCTAGTATCCATTTCAATCATTGTCAAATAATTGAAACTCAGCTCCAATAATGAGGAATCCAGCACAAAAGTATAACATTATATCAGTAAAACAGGACCAAACTTAAATCTTATAGCTGGCCATATTAAAGAAGTTAAGTGCTGAAAAAGTAAACAAAGCTCAAAGCACCTTTTAGCCTTAGTCTCACCAAAAGAGTTCTCAAAGTGGAGCTTTAGTCAACTGATAAAAGTCATTAATCAGTTATTCAAGTCCATGTCACAATACTGAATTCTCTTTCGGTATTTTCTATGTGTGACAGGGAAGTTGAAACATTCTGTATTGTCTGAAACACTCTCCCTAGGACTAGTCTTATTTTGCATCATTATTCTTTCTCCCTAGCACATAACTATTAAAAGTTCAGGATTGCTGATATATAAATGGAAAAAATGCCTTGTAGAGTTATTGTTTATATGGCCCTGAAAGAACTAAAGTATCATCAAAGAAGAAAAGTGGAAGATCTAATATGTGTATTAGTTGAGTGATAGATACGAATGGAAAAATGTTTCTGATGTGCCTACATTCATTCAATTTTATAAGGTCATACCAATACTCCATACTCATCTCTTCTTGCTCCTCAAAAGCTGCCAGAAAAGGTTTTCTTAGCAAGCATTTCAGTGGAAGTAACCATACTTTCCCCACATTCTTCTGGAGAAAGAAGAAGCTTGTCCATCTTTGATTGATATTGCATAGGGACAAATGTCATTCTGTATTCCATTTGTACTATCTGATTATGCTCTTCTACACTTTGAGATAAAAGTAAGATCAGAAGTTGTCGGGCAAGAGTCAGGATTCAATATATTATTCATATTACTATAAATGGCTTTGGTACGAAGAGGGAAGGTTAAAAAAACCCTTCCCTATTATATTTTCCAACCATTCATATCCATTTTTTGTCAGAGATAAAAGACTGAATCTCATTTTCCAATAAAAATTAGCAGAAATATCTTGAAATGAAATTTAACTTCTAGGTTTGAGCTGCAGGTAATAATTACATCAATGAACTGAAGCAAAGAGAATCCCTTATTTATGTGATAGTGAGTGTACAAACATCAATTCCTGGGATAACAGTATCAAAAACTAAAGTGAAAATAAGTAGACACCCAGAAGAGATGGCACTGCAAAAATGGAGCTGGCAAACATGGAAAAGACCAAGGAACGTCTTCAGATAAGGATGGAAGATTGCCCACATCTTCATCCCTTGCCCTATGGAATACCTTTCTCCCTAAAGCAAACTTCTACCCACCTGGCCTTCCAATAAGCACTGCAGGTTTGGCTTTTCCTCCACATGCTAAGATAGAATGCAGTGACTAAATGTCAGAAGCTTAACTTGATGCCACATGTTCATTTTTAATATTTATCATTTTAAAAGTTTGAATATGGTTATTATTGGTGTTATTTTAATTTTTGACTGCGAAACACCAAGACTTTGGTATATGATAAGTGACTATATAAATGTTTTCAATGAATAAATAAAATCATATAAACTAGTATATATGTATACATATATACACACCTACATATATACAAACATTGGCCATGTCGTCTGCTAAAATGGTCTATCTCTGTTGCCCCTAGCAATTTTTTTTTTATTTTTATTGGAGCCCCTTTTGAACCTACAAAAAACACCTCAGGTTCACATTGCCATGGAAGAAATAGAAGAAAAACATTCTGGGGATAAAATAGTAAGGAACAAATGTGACTCTGTCTCCAAAGAGTTGCTTTCCCTGTGCACCAAGCACTTGGTAGATTAACCTTTTGCATATGCAGAAATAGGAAATGAAAAATTGAACAGCTCTTCCATAGCATAATGTTTTCCAAGCCATGTTTGTATCAACTAGGCACATGCAGCTTACTTCACAGAGCTCCATTGGTAATACTACGTAATTGCTGGGAATGTGGCGCAGTAGTTATAGTGCAGTAGAGCCACAGTGGTGCAGTGTTTAGAATGCAGTACTGCAGGCTACTTCTGCTGACTGCCAGCTGACTGCAATTTGGCATTTCAATCCTGACCAGTTCAAGGTTGACTCAGCCTTCCATCCTTCCAAGATGGATAAAATGAGGGCCCAGATTGTTGGGGACAATATGCTGACTCTGTAAATCACTTAGAGAGGATTGTAAAGCACTGTCAAGGGTGACATATAAGTCTAAGTGCTATTGCTATTGTTATGTGTGGTAATGAAAAAGGGCAAAAATAGTAGATACCCACTTTGCTTAATGTTCCTGTTCTTTGACATAATGTGATACCCCAATTTAATACTGTGGTTTTTACAACAAAACAACAAACAATCAGACTATTCTCCCATATTTATTTAAATTGAATGATTTATTCTTTGCTAACACAGCCAAAATGACATCTATATGCATGGACATCAGCAAGTACAGTGCACAGAAATCAAATTGACTATATTATTGATAAAAGAAAATAGAAGAGGTCAGTGATAACACAAAGATATGGCCCAAGGCTGATCCTGAATTGCTCATGTGCAAGTTCCAAGCTAACCTACATAGAAAAACAAAACCAGTTTTCATGATATGGTCTTGACCATATATACCCACCATTTTCAAGAATATCAAGAATCACTTTGAAGTTCTGTGAAATCAAAGAAATTTTAAAGTGAAAAGAGACTGTTAAAGATTAAGAAAAATGAAAAAAGCAAACTGGATTGGGGGAGGAGGAATGGTAAAAAATTGACTAAGAATACAAGCTCAAGACAAAGCTCCCAGGAAGGGACTTAATAAAGAATTTTAGAGAACTCCTCCGAGATAGACGAAGCGTTATTAGAAACATCTATAAAACATGAAAACAGACATGGAAAACAAGGAATGTCTTCCAAAGATCTCTAAATTCAAAAAGAGATTCCAACCTTAAATTGGCATGCTAAAGGATGCTATTAGACAGATAGTAACTGATTCAAAAAAGATCAAAGATGAAACATATGTTTTTCAACAGTAGGAAAATCAATATTTAAAATACCTCCTATTTACAAAAACATCTGGTATAGAAGATGCAGTTAAATCAGCATTCCAGTCATTACCAAGTGGAAGGCTAAAGGAATTGATTAAATATCTAAAAATATAACAAACAGTACAAGAGGAATCACAAAGTTTCTAACCAAGCAATACAAGCAAATCTGGAGAACAGCAGTAGCTTTAGTCTGGAAGAGAGCAATCTATTGTACAGTACACATATCACTCCCAAAGAAAGGAGACTTAACAGTGTGCAAGCTGTTATTTTAAATTTCACATCTTAGCAAAATAATGCTTAGGATTACCCAACATAGATTAGAGCTCTATATGGAAAGAGGGTTACCAGATGTCCATGCTGGCTTTAGAAAAGACCTAGGAACAAGAGACATTATTGCTGACACATGCTGGATAACTGAAAAAGCCAAAAATATCATAAAGAAATCAATACATGCTTCTTTAACTATAGAAAGGCCTTGTGTCAATAATTTGAAGCTGTGAAAATTGTTTAGGAAAATGGAAATTCTAATTAAAACCTATAATTGTCTTTATGAAAAATCTGTACATAGATAAGGAGGTCGAAATATGAATGGAAACAATTGGCTGCAGGTTGGCAAAGAATTAAGACAAAACTGTATAATCTTCCCTTATTTATTCCACCTATATGGAGAACATTTATTGAAGAAATGTGCACTGGATGAAGATGAGATTGGAAGAGGAAACAGCATTAACATATGATACACTGATGACACTACTTGGATAGTTGAAAAAGCAAATGACCTGCAAATTCTTATAACAGAACTCAAGACAGTGAAAAAATTGGAACTGGATTTAAAGATAAAAACATCAAACTATTAACAATAGGTACAACTACTACTGTAGTCTTGGAAATGATAATATAAATACTGAAGTGGTGAATAGCCTCTGCTTTTAGGATTAACTATTAACAGTAAATAAACTAGCATTTCAGAAATAATACCACATGATAGGATTCCATAGAGTAATATTGAAGATCTTGGAAAAAATATTCAGATGCCAGGTTGTGTCTGAATCGGCAAATAAAAGATTCATGCAGACAATTGTTTTTCCTGTGATACTCAATGAAAATAAAAATTGGACTTTGAAGAAGCTGCATAGAAAGAGAACATCCATTTGATGAAGAAGGGGTAGGATTAAATAAGCTTATGAAGTGAAGAAGGGGTAGGATTAAATAAGCTTATGCTTCATCCTACTCCTTTTCGGACATGTTATTGTGTATTATTATTATCATTATTATGATTATTATTATTATTACTGTTGTTGTATTGATTATTATTGTCATTCTGCACATGTTCGAAATAAAAAAAAAAATAAAAAAAAAAAAAAAAAAAATGTTACTGCATGTAATGCAGCAAAAGGTTCAAAGACAATCAAGGAAAGTTTTATTAAAATAGAATGAGACATGAATTTCAGATCACAGATCTTAGTGGGAATGCAACAATGGCAGCTTTCTAACCATTATTTCTGAACTCCAAGCCTGTTCTCATCTCAGGAAAAATTTTGGCCCCAAATTAATCCTCTGTCTCATTTGTAAAAGGGGTTATACCACCACCTTCATACGTGAAAATACTTAAGTTGATAAATATTTAACTTTCCCTGAAAAGAGTATTTTATTATAAAAATATGCATGAAAGTTTGGTTCTTACATATCGATTATTACAAAGAATGGTTACAGGAACTGAACATGGCTAGTCTAGTGAAGAAAAGGACCAGGGCAGACAAAATAACAGTCTTCCAATATTTGAAGGGCTGCCACAGAGAGGAAGGGATCAAGCTATTTTCCAAAGCACCTCTAAGCCAGACAAGGAATAATGGATGGAAACTGAACAAGGAGATTTTAATCTGGAAATAAGGAGACATTTTCTGACAGTGAGAACGATAAACCAATGGAACTACTTGCCTTTGGAAATTATGAGATTTTCAACAAGAGATTGGACTGCTATTTGTCAGAAATGGTGTAGGATCTCCTGCTTGAGCAGGGGGTTGGACTAGATGACCTACAAGGTCCCTTCCTACTCCGTTAATCTGTAAATCTGTAAATATTTTTGTTACATTATTATTGTTTATTTCTGTATATTTCTAGGGATTTTTCTCTCTCTTATTATAGTTTATCTTACTAATAATGTAAGGAAACTTAATAACTTAGTTTTTTCTAAGTTCTCATTTTTCCTTATTTCCTTAAATACTATTGTATTACACATATGGTTATCTTATATTATCTATCATTCTCTGCACTATTTCTATATTTATAGTTTTAATCAATTTGATTCATTGTAATAACTTCCATTTTCAAGTCAGCCAAAAACCTTTAATATCTCTCTCTGTTTCCTTAGGTTCTCATTAACATCTTTATCGTCTCAAGGTTGAGAACTTTCCCTTTGATACTATTCTTCCTCCCCCCTCAACTCTAAGGTAAATAATTTCACCTCTCTGGTGTTACTCTTACTCTTTATTATTTTTATCCCTCTTCCTCCTTCCTTCCCTTCTCAGAGTTACTTCCTTGTTATTCTCAGCATCTTCTTCTAACTGTAATATTCTCAATAGAGTAGCTGTTGCCCTGCTTCATTTGTTGAAATGATGCCATTGGCCAAGTTTTCCCTTCTTAAGGCCTTGCTCCCACTGAAATGTCCTCTGCTCCAGAGCTTCCCTACACCCATCCAATCTGCACATTTTTAACTTTTCTCCTCCAACTTGTCTCAATGAAGACTTTCCCAGCTCTTTCTTTGCCGGGACACCTCGTCATCTGACTACTTTGTCTACTTTCTCTTTTGATTGGTTCCTCAGGATCCAAATGCTGCAACTTTTATCTTTTCTATTTCTTGTTTCCTTTTATCCTCTTTGTTTTCCCTCTCCTCCTGTCCAACTACAACCAGAAAGTCATTCTGATATTCCGATTAACAGTAAATCCAATTAACTGTCCTGTTATTTTTTAAATATTTTCAGTTCCACATCTCACCTTCTACAAAGATAAGTCTTTCATGTGCTATTATACATATTATTCTGGTGAAAAATGGCTGGCCATTGAGATTCAGTAAGGAAAAAGAAACATGGTTCATCTCATGAAATACAATGTCTTGAGTTGACCCATATAAAATAGCTCTCTATTAAAAACAATTGATTTCTAAGCATGGCTTAGATATTCAATCGACATTAAAACTATTCAAACTAGGATTGCACAAGCTCATATTAAAAATTAATTAGGTTGCCTGTGGCACCATGTAGAAACTTGGCTTTCACAAGGCTTTCAAAACATGTAGTAGTCTAATTGCTATAATCAGAATCGGATCCAATGTTGTAAAGCGGGTCCAGATGAGAAAAGTCTGTCTAAGAAGCTTTTGATGATATGCCACCTTTTCAAGGCTACTTCTTCAAGTACAGAAAGCAAAGTGCATATTAATTGGTATAAATGCAGCATTATCTTATTTCTCAATAAAAGACACCTCTATAATGAAGGGCATTCAGTAAATGAAGAATGTATATATTTAAATGGTAGATTTTCTTCTATAATCCTCAACAAATGAACCATTATTACATCAATACATCAAGAAAGGCTATGATCTCTTTTTTACTTTCTTTTTTCTTTTGTTGCAGTAACTTTTGCTTTAAAAAAAGAAGAAGATAGTCTATTTAAAGAAAGCAGCTACCCAGAGATTTAGGCAGTCAAAATTATTAGCAGCAACCTAGCTTTTCTTCCTTAGCAAGCTCTTAAGATCTTACTGCTGAAAATCAAAATCAAATATCTAAATTATGAAGGAATTATTTTACACCTTTTTAATTGAAAGGGAAACTAAAATGCTATGCTGAAATTAACTTCAAGTACATTTAAGGTTAAATTTAATTTGCCTATTAATATACATATTGAGAGCAAGTTTGGTGTTGTAGTTAAGGCATCAGCCAGGAGCTGGTGAATTCTAATCTCGCCTTAGGTATAAAGTCAGATGGGGAATCTTGGCTAGTAAATTTCTCAGCCTTTTCAATCCTATCATATCTAGTGATATCTCCATATCATTGCCATGGCCCTTGGGCCTTGGATGGTCTCTGTAATTTGCTTTGATGAAAATGTAATATACAGTAGTCCTCAACTTACAGGCACAACTGAACCTGAAATCTATGTTGCTAAGTTAGAAATTTAAATGAGTTTTGCCCCATATTTTCTTGCCACTCTTGTTAAGTGAATCATGGCAGTTGTTAAATTAGTAAGATGGTTGTTGGGTTAATCTGGTTTCCCCATTGACTTTGCTTATCAGAAGGTCACAAAAGGTGATCACATGACCCAAGGACATTGCAACCATCACAAATGTGACTCAGTTGTCAAGCATCTGAATGTAAATCATGGGACCATGGGGATGTTGCAATGGTTATAAGTGTGAAAAATACTTATCATTTATGTCATAAATCACTTTTTCCAGTGCCGTTGTAACTTCGAAGGGTCATTAAGAAAACTGTTGTAAGTCGAAGACTACCTGTAGTTTGTGGCTTGAGCTTTTGAACATAACTGAAATGAACAAACTGTCTTTCTTCAGAGTGTGACAAGTGACATCTATGGGATTATTATTGACGATTGGCACTCCATTGACTAGGATTACAAATAGCTGGCTTCAGCTTCTCTGGGAGATATTTGTGTAACTCCATGTCCAATTCTCAGATACTATCTGGACAAGCATCTGCCTACATGATGTTATTTACCATCACAATGTAGAATAGTACACAGTATTCATAGGCTTTGGGAAGTCTTCAGAAGTTTATGGGTTTGTGAAGTTCAGTATTTTAATCAATTTAATTTGACATAAAAGGATACAATTCTGTTGTTGTTTTATCTGATACATACAGTAAAACTGAATTGACTATTAAAAGTGCTCAACTCAAACTCCATAAATTCATTAGTTTTATTTATGATTTCAGGTGGGAAAAATTACACACATTCATTTGTTTTAAAGAGTAGTGACATGAAAGAGTTCGAGAATCTCTAACAAAGCTCCTCTCCAGTCTCTTCATAGTAGGGTCACTGCTGCCAATGGGCAAAAACACAGTAATGCAATGGAGACATCCAGGCTCTCTGCCTTTTGATATTGGTGAATGCTGTAGGAATGCTGAATAACAACATACTTAACAGATAAAAATGTTACTGTGCTATCACTATTATCTTTACACTAAACATATTCAGGACTAATAATTTCACCAGCTGTTCCAAGGCAGTCGTTTCTCTCTTTGACAGGTTCAGATTCAGTTCAGATGCACCCTGCTGCATGATTCCTGACCTGCTGCCACAGGGCACTGTCATTACCTTCCCCTCTTGATACAGCCACAAGATGGCATCAGAACACTTTGAGTCTCTGGAAGCAGAAGGGGTAGCAGCTGTGACCTATTTTTCGTAGCCAAGTACTGCCCTTAGTCATTCCTGTAACAAGAAACTGGGTGTTATTGAACTCTCCTCAACAAATGTCCAACAGCACTATGGTGAACTTTGATACAACCAATTACTTCAGACAAGAAGCTTGATAGAGATATCAGTATCTGTTTGGCAGCTTTTCAGAAGATAGTCATCAGGTTATCAACTAAAAGTATTTTATGATTTTCATAGTGCTGTGCTAAAATCTCTCTTACACATTCTTTCTCTTTTTTTCTTTTTTCTTTTCATTTCCTATGAAAAAAGACTTCTGGTTTTTCTGGGGAATTTCTTCTGAATTTACCTTAATGGTGTTTTTGAGTTTCTTTTGAAAATGGTGGAAGTTGTCATTGCTGGTTTTGTTTTCTGTTCCATGCCTATCACTTGGGCCTCTTTGATTGCTCTACTTCTCACCTTGATGGAGCTATTTGCTGACGAGTTCTTCTGTTGGGATTCTGAACTATGACATGCCTTAGTTCATTTGAGTTCCAAGTCATTCTGTAGACCACTAAATGTTGGCAAAGGTTTAGAGAATACTCTGCTTCTTTCCTCTCGTCAAGTGGACATCTGCAGCAAATTTTAACTAGCACTTATGCAAATAGCTATGTTTGTGATTTCCCTATTCAAGTATGGTAGGATTGCATCCTTGGCTGGGAATTTTAGAAGCTGAAGTTCTAAAATTGAAGTTTTCAATGAAGTTCCATTTTAAGATGGGAAAGACTATTAAACTTTGCACTTTCAGGCAAATTAGGGATGCCTCTGGAAGATGTTTGGGTAGAGCATAAGAAAAATGTTGGGATGGATCTGGAGTCAAAGGGAGAAGATTTGTTTGTTTTTTTCAGGAAACTAAGATGTTTCATCTACATCTTGGGAGTCAATTCTATATGAAGAATTGATATGAAACTAAGTAGTCTGAAGTCCCTGTCCTGGGGGTTTTATTTCATTCACGTCACCCAAATAAAGAAAACATTAACCATCTATTTAGATAAGATACTAAAGAGGATGGTTATTGTGCTCAGTAAATGCATCACTTTCCAAATTACCCAAACAAAGCACAGATGAATAGTGTCTCAAATCATGCTTGGCATTACATGTTACTATGCTTGTAAATAATGGCACACCGAAGCAAGAGGCTGGAATTACACCCCTCCAGACAGCTATTTGGTATAAGAAAGAAAAAGGCACACAAGCTATAATGCCACATATTTAAAGCATTTAAATGGTTCAAAACTAGCATTAGAATAGTGCATAAACATTGCTCTCATGCTCTCATAGGAGTCCAAATAAGAATTTAAACAAGGAAAAAACAAAAACAAATTGTAATGTTTTATTTGAGATATGGAATAGTCCTCCAGTACTGTATTAAAAGTTATGGGAAGATATGTGACTTTGTTGCTACAACTTTAAAAGCACAATATAATGACGTGGGAAAATACCCGAACAAAGCTGAATACCATACATATAGATATCCACGAAAACTTAAGAAAACAAATATGTATGTATGTATGTATGTATGTAGGTCTAGGTGTGTTCGGATCTTTTCCTGTGTAAGATTAAGAGTATCTTGGCAATGTTTTGGTGAGTGGGACCTCGCCGAAACATCGCCAAGATACTCTTAATCTTACATGGGAAAAGACCTGAACACACCTAGACCTACATACCTGTACCCGTGAAAATCTCCGAATATATATATATACAGATATACATATACATATACACATACATATATATACATACATATATATACATACATATATACACATACATATACACATACACATACACATATATATATAGTATTTAACAGAAACATTGTTTTGGTTAGTTGCATAGAAAAATAAAGTGCTTGTGTTTGTTGACCAGAGAACAGACTGCACGATCAATATTAACTTCTTAAACTTGCACAAAATCAACCCCCTCTCTTTTTTTAAAAAAAAAAAATCATGATTTAGTTTTTAAAATGCTTTGTAATTTTGGATGGTATTTTTAAGAAACAAACGAAATCCAGCTTCCGCAGATCTGACTAGCAAGCACAGCTGAACCCTTGAGAAAACTTCTGGGTATTCACAAAACAATTGCAATAGCACAGGTTTTCTCTGTTCAAAAAACAATGATTTGCTAGAAAATGAAGTTAACATTTTCCCCAAAATGTTCTCACATCTCAGTATTTCGTATTTATCTACTCTTTTGTTAAGCAGCATTATTAATTTATAGGAATACTAATGGAACTTGTGTGAGGCCTGGAGGCATCCATGGTAATAAAGATAATGCTATAATCTGACTCTGTTTGCAATACTACAGCCAATTATTAATTTTTTTAATTAAAAGAATAGCAAAACAGGAGGTCAGATGGGCAGTAAGCTTAGTAGGAGAATGATAAGATGAAAAAGAGGCATGTTCTAGGCATGTTCTATCTGAATTTCAAGGTAAGGATTTTAAAGGGAAGACATGAACACATGTCAATCTATGCTTTCAGATATGTTTTTATTCTCCCCTACTTTCTATGGTCATATTTTTATTTATGCATTCTTGTCTCATTGGAAGTTAAAAGCATTTCCACCCTAATGTATACCTTTTCAATGATCTGTATTTGATTTCAAATTTGCATAATTCTTGATTACATAAAGTTGAAATTTCTGCTTATGCTCCAGGTTTAGGAGATGGAATGAATAGCTGCATTATCAGAAATCAAATTAATAATATGCTGGTTCCAATGATAAACATACTGTTTTCAGTAGCCCAGAGTTTTGCAATCCTACATCCCCCCACTTTCCCTGAAGACTTGCCAAAGATAAGCAATCATGGAACATAGTGGTTGAAGATATTTTAACTATAGAATATATCATTTGTTGACTTTTCATTTTTAATATTATTGGTCATTTCATGTTATTGGAATACAATAAACTGTAACCAATTTGAAAATGACAACTACCTTCCACTGTAATTTCAAGACGTATCACCCTATCTACAATCATCTGAAAGATGTTATCTTTTTTTGTTTTGTTTTGTTTTGTTTCTTCTGCCTTGTATTTTATTCTTTCTAAATTGAGCTATATTGTGTGTGTGTGTGTGTCTGTGTCTGTGTGTACAGTATTCTTTCTTTGGAACCTACAGATTCACTCAATTCATCTGCAACCTTATCTACTCTTTACAGTTTGGATACACACATGTGCACTGGTAAGAATTCTCCAAAGGTTCATCATAATTACATTTGTGATTTGTGATTCTGTCTTTCCATCATCTTTTATTAATGGCTATGTTTATGTTGCTAATATAAAGAAGAGATGTGCATGAATTGAAGGAACTAAAGGCTGGGGCTAACTGTGGTTATACAGTAAAATATAGGCCTTTGAGTCAGACTTGTCTTCTGTTAACTACATGAAAAAATCCATGCAGTTGTCTTCAAGACTAGGCTGTTCATAAAAAAATAACAACAGTAAAGAAATCTAAATGCCTTGTTCCCACTTCTGAAACCAGTCTGATTCCAAATTCCAGAAACTGGTTGCAAACTTTGAACTGGATTCAAAGAAAGCTAAGCAAAGCAACACTTGAAAACATTTAATTAAGCTGAAGAGTTTTCAGACAGATACATACGCAGTATGACATTCTAATAGCTATCCCAGTTAAAGGAAACATGGTCCAACACATCTGGAGGTCATAAGGTTGGCATATGTATAGTATTGTATTAGTAATTTCAAAATGGGATTGCAGTCGATGGCAGAATAATGGAATTGGTTTTCCGATGTATTATGTGCAGAATATTAAAAGGACACAGAACACAACAAGAACAATTAATCAGTGAAACAACTTGCCTTCAGAAGTTGTGGGTGTTCCCAACACTGGAGAGATTGGACTACCGTTTGTCTGAAATGTTGTAAGGTTTCTTGCTTGTGCAGGGGACTGGACTAGTAAAAGGTCCCTTCCAACTCTGTTACTCTGGCACATGCTTACAGATTCAGGTTATATAGAATAGCAGTCAGGCATCACCCAAGGTCATCTTGGCTGATGAGGATTTGAACACATGTCTCCACAAGCCAGTCCAACACATTCAGCCCTATACCAACTTCAAACTTGTAAAACAATATATAAAACATTCTCTCTCCCCATTTATAAGCTGGATAACAACCCAGCCAAGGTCAAGCAGTTTTTGAGGATCACTGAATTCAACAAAAGAGAATACATGTGTATTGTTCTATCCCACTAAATCAATGGGATTATACAATGCTTCAGCTTTGCCATTAGGCTCCATCTCCCTCGCTTTCCTTTTTATAAATATATATGTGAAAGGATTATTCAAATATATCTTTTCATACAGAGTTATATACAAACACATGTGACTTGAATGCTTTTATATGGACTTCAGGACAAAGCAAAACCTTTTAAAGATTTGAATAAAGTAGTTTCTACTTCCAAGAGAGGTTTTAGCTCAGCTTTTACTCTTCTGCCACTATACTTGTTCCATTTCTTTCTTTTTTGTTAGAATATTGCTGAATATCTTCAATGAAAAGAAAAAATTCCTTCTGTTGAGGAAGATTTCATTTAGGGAAATTGTTTTTGATATTTGTTCCTCTAGGGCGTAAGAGGGCCAAAAAAAGATAACAATACTTTACATAGATATCAATATTTTTGTTACTTTTTAAGTACATTTTTTAAAATGGTTTGAAAGGCTTTTCTCCCTGACTGAAGCCTATTTAGTTCATAACACATTTTTAGAATTTTATTTTATGCTTACACACAGGTAGTGGCATAGTTTAACTGAATTATTACAATGGCTCCCCCCCCCAAAAAAACGATATGAAAATATTACCAGAGGAAAAAATACAGATTGACATCTGAACACTTCCAATATGTACACTTCCAATTTTCCCTTTTTCACCAGCGCCGGTATCTAAGAATGTTTAAAGATTGTACTGGTGTGAATTGAATTCATTCATATCACTACAATGCTATGATCTTTCAGATTTTGTATTTTCTTTGTTGGCAAACCAGATGGGAAATACAACTAGATGAACTAAATCTACTTTATTGTAAGGCTACAATGCAGGTGTCAGCAACCCTTGGCTCTGGAAATGCATGTCGCTCTCTTATCCCCCTGCTGTGGCTCCCTGTTGGCTGAACCAACCACTGGCTGGCTCTAACCCTCAATCTCCCCTCCCAGTCATTCCTCGCATGGCCTGAGATGGTTGAGGAATGAAGACTCGCTCCATATTACAGAGTGGGAGTGAAGCGCCCCTGTACTTTCCTCTCATCTCGTGGGCACTTCTTCTGGTGCTCAGAGAGATGAACGACTTGCTCTCTGCCCTGAGACACTGGTCCGGTCTGGCTGCAGCCGATGGTCCATGTCATAATGGGCTCCAGGAGGAGGAGGTGATGCTATCTCCCCCATTGTGAAGCACGCTAAATCTAATTGTTGTGCAAGGTGCTGTGAGAGTGCAAATTTAATTTAGCCTGACCACTGGTCTGCATTGCAGTGAGTGATGTCAAATTGGTCGTGACCACTCAGGTTTTGTGGCTCCCTGTGTTTTCTTTTCTGTGGCAAATGGGTCCAAATGGTTCTTTGAGTGTTTAAGGTTGCAGACCACTACATTAACAGAATCTTGCAAGTCTGAGGATACTTGATGCCACTTTTAATTGTCTGCTCAATTAGGGGGAGTTCTTCCTAAGTTCCTTTAACTGTTGAGTGATTGCAAGGTCCTTTCTCTCTTCTCTTGTCTGATTATTCCCTAAACAGAATCTCTTTCCTTCATTCCTCAAAGTTACCCACACATACCATTACCTGTTTTGAATTTTGCAATGCTAATTGCCATTGGCTATAAAACATATCACATTGATTTTAAACTATAAATGTAGTTTAAAATATCGAGATATTTTTTTTTAAAAAAAAGGTAATTATAAATGTACAATGGGAAAAAGATATATCTAGGTTTATACGGCTGGGGGGGAAACAAGAGTTAAATGACATTTTTTTTAAGATGCAAAGGAACAAGGGAAACTGGGACTGCCTGTTCTGAAACTATATTTTACAGATGATAGATTAATAGAGTTGGAAGGGACCTTGTAGGTCATCTAGTCCAACCCCCTGCCTACACCATTTCTGACAAATGGCAGTCCAATCTCTTCTTGAAAGTCTCCAGTGATGAAACTACCACAACTTCCAAAGGCTGTTCTGTTGGTTGATTGTTGTCACTATCAGAAAATTTCTCCTTATTTCTTGGTTGAATATCTCCTTGTTCAGTTTCCATCCATTATTCCTTGTCTGGCCTACAGGTGCCTTGGAAAATAGCTTGATTATACTGGGCATTTTATCATTCTTGGTGATTTTTCAAAAATGTTTAGGTTTAAATTTTGAGTTCAAATACAAAGAATTTTAGAGACTAATATTCAACTGAAATCAGAGATGTCCTTGCTAGAGCTAATGAGTAGACAATTAGAATGGATGATTGATTTTGCACATGGGAACTGCAACAGGATTCTTATAGGTACAAAGATGAAAAGAATCTGAAATACCAACACTGGAGGAATGATTGGTGAAGATGACAGAATTTGCTGAGCTTACCTATTGATAAGGGAATAGACAACTACATTCATCAGTGACTAGAAATCTTTTATGGACTTTTTCTTGAAAATAGGAAAAAAACGAACTTGGGATTTCTTAGTTTGATAATTACAAAAGGTAGACTATGAAGAGAAGAGAACCATGACAATCTTATAGAGCAGGGGTCTCCAACCTTGGCTCCTGGAAGCCTGGCGGACTTCAACTCCCAGAGTTCCACAGCCAGCTGGCTGTGGAATTCTGGGAGTTGAAGTCCGCCAGGCTTCCAGGAGCCAAGGTTGGAGACCCCTGTTATAGAGAGAGGGTAAGATGCAAATGTATCTATAACTGGTGTAAAAATAGACCAAAAGCCAATTCTTTATGTGCTTTTTCTTTTTTCTTTTTCTTTTTGGTAAGAATTATTTTTCAAATAATAATTTCTTTATTACTTATTCGCTCCTTTTTTTACTTTACTTTCTTTTTCTTTTAAATATGAGCTGGTTTTGTCTTATAAATATCTATTTTTAATGAAAATGTTTTTTAAAAAAGTAATTATAAATGTGCACTTTCTGATATAGATCATTGTGGCAATTTTCTTAATTACCCAATTCATCCACAAATGGGGCACAATGGACTTAAATTTATAGTTATAAGGTACATATTAGTCAAAATATTTATGGGCATAAATATATGGATCAATCTATATATACCTTATTTCAAAGTAATCAGTTTTGTTATTGTTGTTGTTATTGTTGTTAGGAAGGTAGCTTTATTCAATTGGAATTCACAATTTTGAGTTGGGGTTTGGGGTTTAAACACAAAACTTATTCCTCAAACACATTATGTTTTTGTAGAAAACTTTTTTAATCATACACTTCTCTTTATGATAACTTTTCAAAAACATGCTCTGAATTTCAGACATTGAATGGAAAATGGCAGCAACTTTCACAGAAAATCATATAAGGACATAAAAAGAAATCCTGAAAATGAATCATATAGCAAAACAGAAATCAGTAATATTAGAAATGCCCTTAGCTAAAGTTGTCCTCTTTGTTTTTACAGATGCTCTCAGCTCAATCTACCTTATAGGTTTGCTGTTATAAGAATGAAGTGAGAGAAGAATCTCATATATGTGGCTTTATGAACTAAAATGAAAATACCAGTGCATGCATATATCCATAGATGCCATGGTCTAACTATAAAGCATACTTACAGAAATTTAATAGTTTAAAGTGGTTTTGGTTGCTTGTTTTAGTTAAAGTAACATAAAAGATCTGCCATAGAAGTTCCTTTACCATTATATTTTAGAAGTTAATTTCAAACTTTCTATTGTAATTAACATAAATCTTAAAGAGCTTCTCTTTCCAAAGTACAAATAGACTTTAAGACTAACAAATAATTACCGGTGACTATAATAAGTGAAATGATTTGATTCTCTGTCACAATTTCTGTGCTTATATTAATAAGATTTGCTATGCACAAATAAATAAAAATTTAAAATAAACCCCTGGTTTATATAACACATTAAAACAATGAATATGTTCCCATCATACAAACTCAGGTAGTCTTCTGAAGAAACCAGATATTATAATAAATGAATACCCAACCTCTCAGGCAAGAGAACTCTATATAGGACCAAAATTACAGCTCTGAATTCTCAAAGGCAGTGATGATAGTCTTCCATGATGCAGAAACTATATAAAGGGATGTGGTGTATAAACTCATTACTGGTATAGCCTCTACTGGTTCCAGCAATCAGCAGGAATACCAAAATTCTTCTATTCCACTTTTAGTTAACCATTAACTAAATTGCTGCATTCTTCAGGACTTAGAATTACTTTTCTACTGAAATCTCACTCGCTCCTACATTTTGATGATATTAATGCACAACAATGTCCCTCTCCCACACTGGAAAGGAAGATAAAGGAGAAGAGAAGGAGGGTGAAATACATTGCCTATTTTAGTCTACACTTAATATTTATTTTTTCCTCGCATACATTTCAAACCATTTCTTCCCGTTCTATATCCTTATGCACTGTAATATTGTCTGATGAATGGAATGGTATTTTCAATACTTAAGAGTTGGTGCCTTTTCAAGTTTCAGAAGACATGATACATGGCAACAGGCAGACCAATTACTAGCACAAGTGTCCCACAGTATTCACTAAAACACTAAAAATCCAATAAAACACTTGCTGATTTAGACTACTTTTTTTTTTTAAATGACATTTTCTAAGATCATCACATCTTAAGATTTTACGTGATAATATTCAGCTTGCATATTCCTTCTCACAAGATTTGAAATTTATGAATAGGATTTTGTGAGATTGTAATATGACTTAGCAATCTGGCAAAGTTTCTACAGTTTTGTGGGGAAAGCTTTCGTGAGCTTTTGTTGAGGTCATCTGATGCTGCCAGGACTTGGAAAATTGGATAAGTCTTAGAATAGTGTACACAACTCCAAATAGATGAATAAAATCTGGATATATCCCCACTTTTGAGGTGACCATAAGCTTTTTCTTCCTTTTAGGAAATCCTTCTCTTGTTGAGATTAGAGATGAGTTAGCTCAGAAAAGAGAAGTGATTGTTATTATCACTGATTTTTGAATGAATTCTACCAACCGTCTGCCAGAAAAGCATTTCTTTGGACTCTAATATTATCTACTTACCTATGGCTCTGTAATCTTAGATAAGAACCTAAAATCCCTTAAAAGTTGCTAGCTAGGAGTAACTGGGAATAAAATATGCTGAATGTTTTGGGAAGGAGGAGCTGTTTTGAGGTTTCATTACACTTTAATAATACTTTTGTTTAACACCTGCATTGTTTGGCCTTGAGAAATTCACAACTCTAGCATAACTAAACATCAAAGCAAGATGCTTGGTTTAAAAAGAAACCAGAATGAACTGTGAAACTATCACCTATTAGCAAAATACATGCTATTCATGTTTGATGGCATAAGAAACTAAGATCCAATTAATAACATGATAATGTTAGAGTGTTTTAGAATGAATGAGTATGTTTTTAAAATTAGGATGATGAACAGACTAAAAAATGAAAGGGAGGTTTGAAAGCATCCATGAGTTTAGCTAGTGACATTTGACCACATAACAGGTTTTTCCCAAAGTACAGATAGCAAAGTTTATACTTTCTTATAGTTCAATCCTATGCATAGTTCTTCTGAAATAAACCTCATATATTTGTCTGGATTTATTTCCTACTAAGAAAGTTTCAATAATTCAATTTTAAATTATAATTAGTTTACTCCAAGCCAGCATGCAAATCAAAATTTTGAGAACAAAACCAAACTCAGATTGATTTTCAGCTTTAGAAATCACAGAACATTCAACAACTGGGTGCATATAAAAAACCCAGAGCAGCTAATAGTCCAAGACTTTTAAATGCTTACCTTTTTCTAAAAGCATCCAAATATGACTTTGGGCTTAATATGAATTCCAAACTTTTAGCCTCCAGGAATGGAACAATTCTAGAAGAGTCCACTGACAAAAGTTCCATGAGTGAATCCCTGTATGGCCTGGGAAAGCAGGACTTGACAAAAGAAAAAAGAAAAATATATATAATGCTGAGATGGTAAGCCATAAATCAGCAAAAGGACATGCATAGATTCATATGTAGAGACATGTCTAAATATCATTATTACCCTAAAATGAGTATAAAGCAGACCAAGAAATTGATCTAGGGCAATTTGCCATGGCCAACTTGCCACAGCCACCTCACTGGAGGGACCAACTTGCTGCAAGACATCCTATGATGGCCAACTCACTGTGGGACAAGAGTTTCAGAAATGTTAAAGAAATGGTGGAACAGAAACATTAAAGAAAGAATGCCAAAGGAAAGGAAAAATAAAATGTAAATGACAAAAATTAAAATAAATGTTAAATAATTAAATTGAATTATTGAATTGTCCCACAGTGTTGTTCAGTGCCAAGTTGGCCATGGTGAGTTGTTGTATGGGAAATTGGCCATGGTGACTTGGCTATGGCAAGTTGGCAGCAGCAAGTTTTCTCATTCTGCCAAGAGATGGAGCTATTCAGATTAGGCCTCCTACCAAATTAAAATTTTATTTATGTTTGGTGGAAGAAACAGGGAGAGGGAGAAGGAGAAGGAGACAGATTTACTTTAGTGGAGTGCATCATCGTGAAAACTCTTATGACAATCAACTGGACACAAGTCAGTATGTAGGTATAGTTGTATGTATCCTCATTGTAATACACACACACACATATGCATATGCTGTATGTGTGTGTGTATGTAATGATTATTGTAAGCTGCTCATATTCACTTTTTGTGAAATTGTGGCCATATAAATGAGATCAATAAATAAATATGAAACATACGCATATACATTTTGAAGGGTCAGCATCTAACTGAACTGTGAACTGTAAAAACTGAATGTTAATTTTATTTATCTATATTGTTTTTATTTACACTGCTGATCCAGTTTATTAAAATGAAAGGGCACTTCCATATTTGAAAAGGGGAACAAAATCTTGTCCATTCTCACACACCATTTTTATACTCTTAGTGGACAAATGTTATCAGGCTAAACATAATCAAATGTATACTTTAATTTTTTTAGATTTTTTTTTACTTATCTTTATAAACAAGTTAAGGCAGTGAACATGCCTGACGTATATTTTCCCTCCTATTTTCCCCACAATAACAACCTGGTGAGTTTAGCTGGACTTAGAGAGAGTTAGTGACCCAGCCGGCATTCATGCCTAAGGCCAGGACTAGAACCTATAGTTTTCGTGATTTCTAACCTTGTGCCTTAATCACTAGACCAATCTGGCTCTCTACTACACCAAACCCCTGGCATCAAAATTTTCAATGTATAGATTGAAAAGTATATAAAATATCTAACTGTCATGGATAACACAGTTGTATTCCTGGGGAAAAATGTTGAATCATTACACACACACACACACATACACACACATTTCTTCTTGAAAGACTTTTCAGTAATTCTAATATTTTTCTTGACTCACATAGATTCCTTCCATCATTGATTGTTCTTTCAGTTATTAGGGGGGAAATGAATCAAAAAATCAATTCTGATCTTCAAATTACTGAATCTATATTTGCTGTTTATATTGAAAGAGATAAAGGTATCATCCATCAGACTCTTTATTATTTATTTATTTACCAAAAAGGAGAAGTGGTTCTCCATACTCAGGCAAACATGTAAGTCTTTTAAAGATGATAGAGAGCTTGAATATATCAATTCTGTCATGACAGATAGTCCTTCTTGAACTTGGTTCAATTCCCCTTTGAAGGAGGATGGGTGGTCTAGAAATATGATAAATAAATAAATAAATAAATAAATAATCCTTCCTTGTAGAAAGAAGCTGTAATTTATGGGAATATTCAAACATACAAGCATATGTGTGAATTTCAGCAGAATAATTTTGTTAGTGTTTTGAATAGAGGCCCAAATAGAATAGAAAAGCTCTGAGTTAAACACAGGGGAGATGCAATCTGCCTGGAGAAATTACCAACAATTTTTGATGTAGAATAAACAGCTACTTTATTCCTAAAAAATTGGAATCTATGGAGCAAGACATTTATGCTAGATCCTGCCCCCTCATCCTAGAAGCAAGTATTTAAGAGTATTTCTATGTCAATCAGATTTTTATCTATCATCATTTACCTGTCTTCCAAACTCCTTTAACGAGAAGTCACACGGTATCACAAGGATAAAAAAAAGAACAATCTGAAATAAATAGATGTCTTACATGGAAGCAGTTAGATATTCTGGCATAGCTGCCTGATACAATTCTATTCTGGGGACCTTCTGAAGAATGTTAGAATGATTTACTCACCATTTCTAGGAACAAGACACAGTTTGATATGACCAAGCCTTCTTGCAACAGAGAATCTCAAACAATTTTCAGAGGGAACAAAAAAGGGCTCAAGAGACAATTAGTATTAAAGAGTCAGGATTTTTCATGCAACCAAAGATAATCATAATGATTCAACTCAAGTATGGTTAAAAGTCGTAATTAAGCAAAACTGCTTTAGACAAGGCATTTGTTGAAAACTGGTGGTTAAAAAAGACTAATAAAATTAAACATGCAAGAACATTTTAGTTTTCTTTAAATTCCTTTGGGTCCTCATGCAAATTTATGACTAAACCCCCAGTGGCTGAAATGAAAATTGGTAGGATATGCCTTTGTATTAAATATTTCTTCTGCCAAAGTCAAGCACAAAATTACTCTATTTAAAGAGAAATATAAAACTAGCTGATGCAAATATTTCTGATTTACAGAAAGTCATAGTAATTGTTTTAATGTTAATCATGTTATATGTTATGATTCTATATTACTCAGAAATAGCAAAATCTTCATCCAGTAATGAGGCAGTGAGCAACTCAGAAACCTGAATTAGAGGCCTTTCTGTCACATTACTTATTATTATATGCATGTTTGGAACATTTGCTAAATCTATTTATCAACACAGGTAATTATGCAAAATTGAGAAAGGCAGTTTGATAGCACTAGATACATGCTATTTTATTTGAGATAAACTTCTAGCAAAAGCAACCAAATACAATTCAGTAAAAACAGCTAAATAACAAGTATGTACTATTGCCTTTTAAAATAAGCAATGTTGGATACTATATACATACTTCTGATTGTCCAGTCATAGTGTTTCGTTTTATTTGATTTAATTTTAAGATATTTCAGTAAGTTGTTTAACAGAAATCTATGCATGCTAATCAAAAATAAGTACATCTAGTTCAGTGGATTTCATATGCTTAAATAAGTAAGTAAGTAATAAATAAGTAAGATTGCATTGCATTGTTAAGAAATACCAGGTTTTGCTAGGTAGCCCTATAATTTTGTTTAATTTGAACTACAGGTTTCTTTTGGTTTTTTTCTAAAAAAACCAAATTCTTCCTTCCTACCTCACTCCCCACCTTTACTAACATTGGGTAATCATCCATTAGTTTTTTTAAAAAAATCATTCTCATCTGAATAAATCCTCAATAATCAAAGAGTTCATAAAAACTATTTAAAGCACTGCATATCTTTACCTAATATGTAGATAGCAAAGATAAGTAGCACAGATTTTACCCCTACAATGGTCTTGCTTCCTTTAAGATTGGCCTGATAGGAAGAGAGAATTTGGCCTTGCTTTCTCAGAATGAATGCTTTTTACAAAGAGCAACCTGTATGCCAACCTTTTTCTCATCATCCTTCCTCTGAAAATCTCCTATTGATTTTAAAAACCAGATGGGTCCACTCTGTGTTATGAAAATCTAAGCTGACCTTTTTTCTTTTATCCTGTAAAAGAAAGGGGGAGTATATGTTTATATGTGATTAGAAAAAATATGGGGTCCTCATTTTATTTGATTATTTGCTACAGTAGATTTAAGTTATAATACTACATAATAACTACAGTACAAGTGTTGATACTGACTTGCATAAAAATAAAATTGATTTGGGGGTCAAGTGATAGTACAAAAATGTACTTCATAGTTTTACATTAATTTTACAAATGTTCATACAGTATTTGCATAAATTGAACGGTATTTTTGTAAATGCTTTTATATATATTTTCCTTTAAAACATTTGATTACATAAATATATAAATATTTATCTAAAGAAACTCTGTACTAGTTGTGGAAAAAGATGAAGTATGGCATACATACTGTATAAATGCATGTTTTTTTTTTTTTATCATGACTAACTCTCCTTATAGAGTATGTGTGTGTGTGTGTGTGTGTGCATATGCACACACACACACACACACACACACACCCTTTAGGACAGAAACCACCTTCTCTGCTTATTTCATCCCATGATTTTTAATTTTGTTTTAGAGGGGGCTTCATTGCATATTCCAGAAAAGTACATTGGTTGCTGAGCTTTAACAGAGCTAAGGAATATGTGCAAGGAGTGGGAAACTAAATGGATGGATGGATGGTTAAATGAATATAAATGAACTGATACCTTTACAGGAAAATAACATTTCTTTTCTTTCCCTTTCTTTTTTTATTATATAGATCAGTAGGTTTTGTATCTGCAATTCTTTCATATCAGCAAACTCCCATGTAAATCATTTCCCCCCACCTGGAAGCATATTAAAATCATGCCGGTTTTTTCCTTTAAACAGAGCCCCAGTTTCTCTTACCCACCCCCATTTGCTTATCAGTTCATCCACCATTACATTTTAAATGAAATTGCAAGGGGGGGCCCTCCCCTAAATTCGAGGTTGATGTAGAAAGTCAGAAGCTCTACTTTTCTTGCTTTAGAAAACTGACCTAGATTCAATTACAGATAGAGGAGAAGAGGAAGATGACACTTGCACAAAAATGCCTTTCCCCCTCATATGCCAGATGCAACAACACACCCGTCCCTTTAAAGGGGCGGGTTGGGGGGGGTGTCAAAAAATGGAGAGAAATTTGCTTAATTCGAGGGTTGAATTCTGTCGCCCTTCCCCCAAAAGTGCCGCTGATTTGGGGAGAGAGGAGGGGGCCATGGGGAGGAGGCCTGGCGACTCCGCGGCATTATCCTGGTGGGGAATGGAAGAACCCACCCACCCCCCAAAAAAACCAAGAAACCAAAACTCCCCAACTTAGCCTGCGGGGCGGAATGAAATACCTTCCAGATTTGAAGGGCAGGCCCAGGCAGAACGCCCGTCTCCTTCTTAAAGGGGTGGTTTGGTTTGGTTTGGTTTAGATCCAACAGAAGGTCGCTTTGAAGATGTGGCCGGGGATTTGCAAAATCTGCTTTTCCTTGCCGCCGCCGCCGCCGCCGCGCGCCCCCCACCCCCTCCGCGGCCCTCCTCCGAGGTTTCCCTTTCCCTGCAATATTTACAAGGAGGAGACAACGCCTGTGATCCTCCGCTTAGTCACTTTTATCACTAAATTAAGCATATAAATGACCTGCCCCACGCGCTTCTCCTTTCCCTTTTCCTTGCCCTCCCCCTCCCCGCCGCCCTCCCAGCTCTGATCTCAGCCTGAAAGGAGCCTGGACGAGATAAGGAGAGATTGGATTCCTCGTGCGGAGCGACCGGGCTGCTTCTAAGGCAAGAAACCAGCTGACAGCTCTGCCTCCCGCGCTCGGCCGGCTCCTCGTTCCTGGGCTGGCCACAGAGGCCTTCGAGGAACATCCCTGGACGGCGCTGCTTAGTCCGGGCCTCCTTCCAACTTCCCTCCAGTGAAGTGTGCGGTTGTGCGACTCGTCGAAGGCTCAGGGGTGAGAGCGGACGGGTGAAAAGACCTTTCCTTTAGGAAGAGCCCCGAAGCCCGGGTCTCGTCGGGCAAGTGAGGCAGGCAGGCACCCAGGTCCTTCCGTCCGCTCCCAAAAGAGATGCGGGGACGCTGCTTAGCGGGGGTCCCGGCGAAGGAGACTGAACCGCATCTTCAAACGCAGATACTCAGTCAGTGGAGGAGCCTCATAATTTCTAGCCACCGAGATAAGGCTCCGGAATATCCGAATAATACTAATATGTATGTGGGAGCGCTCTTTTTTTTTTTTCTCCCCCTCCACTCCGTCGCCCCCTCCCCTGCGGTATTGAATTGCACCTTGGGCAACAGTGCAGAGTCCAGAATCTTAACTTCGCCCAACATATGTTTCCAGTAGATAAGTAAACAATCTGGACGTGAAATGAAAATTTTAATTAAGGCAGTAATGCTATTACACCTCAAGTGTGCAAATCCCATTGCATCGCAGTGTGACAATGGGTGGTGGAAAGCGCGCGGCGGGGGAAGGTGGGGGCCCTGGGACCACAAAGCCCCGGCGAGAGAGCCGCAGCCAAGCCAGGCGGTCGACGGCACCAGCTGGACGCAGCAGCCCCAGCTCTTCTCAGCCTTTCCTCTTCGGAGGAGGGCTCCTTCTCGGTTCTTGCTTTCTTCCCCAGTCAGCCGAAGTCCCTTTCGGAAGCGGGCTTCTCTAACTCTTCGACTCCCGGACGAGGCTTTTGGTCTCTTTTCGGCAGACCCTACAAGGATCTGAACGTTTCTTGTTCAGTAGGTTCGGTGAAAGCGTGTTGGGCTCTATTGAAATATAAAGCAAATTGTCCCAATAAAACACGCTCAACAACAGACGCGCGCACGCACACACACACACACACTACACGCCCCCTCAAACTTAAACAGAATCCTGCCCTGCCTTTGATGTATTTATAAAACACTCAAGCTGCAGCAAGGGGTGTGAAACAAAACGAAAGTGTTTTTTATTGGGAGTGGGAGTGCGGGAGGGAGGAAACCCATGAAAAGGCTGGGAAAGTTACGCGACGAGAAACGAGGAAAGCCGGAAACTACCGAAGGACATCAAAAGACCTTCCGTAAAGTGGCCGGGCCGGGATCCCGCTTCCCAATACTACTTGGAAAGAGACTAAGGCAAATGCTCACACCTGTCTTCCTTGCCACTTTTTCCGGGGTCCTTGTTTCTCTGGATGCCTCCAGATATAACCCCTCTGCCCCCGACGGTGACTTTTGCCCTCGTTTCATTCCGATTCCTCTTCAACACTCCCCCTTATTTCTCTGCCTTCTCTGCCCCTCTTCGCCTCCGGACCTACATAGGAGAACGTGGAGGAGAGAGTTTCCCTAGAACCGCCTGGTGGGAACGCCCTTTGAGTGAACTGAAGCGCCCCTAGTCAGGTGCTAGACGATTTCAACTCCAGATGGACGCGGGAAGGGACGTGCCCGCTCGATCCCACCCTTTGTCGTAGAATTTGGAGAGCTCGAAGCAAAAACTTGGCTCCCGCGCGGCGACTCCCTCCTGGAAGAGAGTTTGCACTTTTACAGATCGCTTGGAGGCAGAAGCTCGTCGAGGGAATCTGCGTCGATGCCCGGACAGTTCCGCATCTGGGGACGTGTTTTTTTTTTTTTTTTACCTGTGCACCCTTCCCCCACCCTTTTGAAGATGCGCCGCCGGATGTCTAATGCAAGATGCAACTAGATCAACGGAGCTCGCTGCGCCTCCCAAGCTGACAGTTCTGGATGCCCTTTTTCCCAGTTCAAGGAGTGGCTCAAATGGCCTTCAACCTCCCTCTCCGTCTCTTCTTTCTTTGATTGCCTGTTTGTGTCTGTCTGTCTGTCGCTCGCCCGCTCTTTTGTTATTTTTGTTACCTGCCTTATTGTAAAATGTCTTTCAGGCACGACGTATTTAGCCTAGGGTAGAAAATTAAGATGCTGTTATTGATCCCCGGTTCCTTCTCACTCAGAGTTGCTCATATTGTGCGATCAAGAAAAAGCTGTACAGAACAAAAGCACAACCACGAATCTTTGTGATTTCCAGGTAACTTTCGGAGTAGTTTTGATAGCGAGCAATTTACCCCCTTCTATATCAATTGCTAAGACTTCTTCGCGTGGCCTGAAAAGTTTCTTGCTAAACGCTCTGTTGTTCCCTTGATATCCTGCTCAGAAACAGCAGCAAAGGTTAGCCAAGAACTGCGCATTTTCATCTGGGACTAAGCGAGGAGGCTAAACTTCTTAGAAAAGATGAGAAAGCGCCAATGAGGGTCACGCCTCAATCACACCATGATTGTGCCTTTCTAGGAATCCCTTTCTTCCTAACGAAAGATGAAGGGGGGAAAGAGGAGAGGAGGAGGAGGAGGAGGAGAGGGAGCCACTATCTTTGTTGTGGTGGTTTTCTTTTCTTTTCTTCTCTTCCTTGCTCTTTTTTCTCTCCCCTGTTCTCCAGATTTCCCCTTCCTCCATTGAAAGAATTATTTGAAATCAGTTGCGCCTGGACAAGAAGGACACCTGCTGCAGTACATTTGCGCTTCAACTAATGTACGATGCTATTTGTCACCCGCAAATATGTCATTATTTTGTCCCTGATTGCAATGAATCTTAAGTTGTAATCTGAGGATGTAATCTTCAGCATTCTGCTTTCTCGGAAGTAAATCTATCCGCATTGAACGGATTTACAAATCTTGTAAACCAAATTCATACCTGAGGGCCATTCCCACCCATAACGCTCAGCCTTCCCCCTTTCCACTGGCCACCGGTTTCAGAGAAACCTCCTTCTACAAACGAGGGATTCCTCGTTTGGGTCAGGGTGGCTGTTGGTGGAACAGGTTTGAGGGGACTCTTTTTCGCAGGGACCTGCGCCTTCCAAACCAAAGCTGCATCAGAAGGCAAGCACCCCCAACCCCCTCTCCTAATCCATTTCAGCTCCCACCGCCCCGCTCGTCATTTTCTTCACTTCAAAGGAAGCTCCCCCTCGCCTAATCTCCAAATCTCCCCTTGCGAAATTCTAACAACTCTGTAGTTCCACCTCCAGCTTCCCCAGATATTCTCCCTGCCAGGTGAGGTCAGGGAAGATGACCTCCCCCTCCTAGATAGCCCAACACCCAACACCTAAGAATAAAAGAGGGAGGGAGAAAAAGAGAGCAAGCAAAGAAAGGGCTGGTTTTTAGGGTGCTCCTTCTCTGACAGGTGTGGTACTCCTCCTAACCCGGTCTTTTGTTTAATGATTTTTTTATGGGGGAAAGGAGACAGTTGTGGATAAACAGGTTTGACAGGGACCCTCTTGACTTCACTCTTTCCTGCCTATTTAGTTAATATCTTCTTTCACTCTCTCACCACCTCCTTCTCTCTCCCCCCCCCCCTTTCTGATCTTTTGACATCAAAGTCAGTAATCTGTTCATTTCAGTGTCAAAGCAAACGTGTAGGTGTACACACAGAGAGACATCTACATGCATAAAAATAGCTGCACACCTGCAAACGAAGAATCCTATTGGAAGACGGAACCTGGGAAGAAATGAAAAAAAAAAATGATGGGGGCAGAAGGAGAGACGCTGAGGTGGACGGTAAAAATATATTGAAGCTCTTTTAATACCAATTTGTAATTTTTTTAAAATCAACTATAAAGGAAGTAATTCCTCTGCACATTTTTAGCACTTTGAAAGTGCCGGCTTCCGAAGCCTAAAGGATTTTTGGGGAAGCTCTTCAACAAAATCGTCTGGACCATCTATCTTTTGGTATTATATAATAAACGCCATTATAAGAAACATTGTTAGTGTTGAGAATCGGTTGCATTTTCGTAATTCCTCACGAAGAATGAAGTGTAACTAAACAAACCTGCATGCTTTTCCTCAAGCAGAAATGGTAAAGAAGTAGCAGCACCTCCCTTCCCCCCTCTATCTCTTTGGCGGGACGTTCCCTCCAGCAAATTACAGCAAACGGCTAGGTAAGGTGAACCCTGCCTCGCGGGTCGTTAAATGCACGAGAATTAACTGGCCGGATTGAAGAAAAGCTGCTTGGTGGCCAAACGCTTTCAAGGAATTGCCCGAAAGAAAAGGGGGAACCATCCCCGCTTGGCTCAGAAGAATCGGGCTGCCCGTCGAATGGGCCGGGGGGGGGGGGGGACAGAGGCCCGGCCAAAACTGAGGCGGAGAGAAGCGAAGACCGACCGGCCCCTTGGGAGGAGTGGCGGGCAGGTGGGGGAGTCTCCCGGGGGCTTTTAGGAAGCGCCCCCTTTACTGCTCCGCCCTTGGGACTCTCCATCCCTGACCTGCGGAGTTGGAGAAAACTTCGAACGGCCGTCAGCCGCCTCCCTCGAGGCTTCGCCTTAAACCTAATCTCGACAGATGTTAAAGGACACTGAGCTGTGAACGTTATCACGGGTCCTGACAGCTACTGTCAACTGGGGTTAAATCAGGCAGCCCGCCCGCCAGTCCAACTGGCTCGCCTGGCAGCTTCCCTTGGTCTCCCTGGCCGCGTGTCAACGTCGGAGTATCCCACCATCCTGGTTCGGCGCTTCCTCCGACCTCGTCCCTTCCTCTGCAGAAGTCGCGCCAGATCTTAATTGCGCCCGTTTGTAAGCGGGCTCCTGTTTCTTCTTCTCCTGTTTTTTTTTTTGTCATGCTAAACAAGCGTGGTCCAGCCATCCTAACCTCGCTTTTCAAAGCCTCCCTCTTCGGTTCTTTTGTTTACCTTCGCCCCGATCTCTCAGTTATTTATCTGTCTATTCTTTATACTGCTTACCCTGCCATTCAGGTTCCGTGTATGTTAATTGTGTTGTGCCATTTAATTCTAACCGCGGTCTCAAATGAGCACTTAATGAGAAAAACATCTACAACACGGATCACCCTCGCTATTCAACTCAGCCAGATGGACAACTGCGACCCTCTCTCTTCGCTCTTCCTCCCCCTTTCCCCCCTTTTAATGAA
Organism: Hydrophis major; assembly: GCA_033807585.1. NCBI lineage: Eukaryota > Metazoa > Chordata > Lepidosauria > Squamata > Elapidae > Hydrophis > Hydrophis major. Next base: position 48,126,823 of record CM066331.1, read on the forward strand.
AACCCTTTCGGAAATAAAAGGAGAGAGACCTGATGAATAGAAGCGCCAAACACCGCTAATTGTTTGGGACAAGATGCTAATCTGTCCAGCTCCAGTTTTCTTCCGACTCTGTCAGAGATTCTCCCTCCCCGCCCTCCTCTTTGGGATTTTGGGAAAACCTCAACTGAAACAGGGAGAGGGTGGGGGCAAGAGGAAGGCTGTTGTAAAGCAGGATTCTGACTTGAGACAAGAGGAAAAGAGTTTGCAAAGGGGCAAGGAAAGTCACTAAACCGAGGTTCCCCAAAGTCTCAACCAGCTTTCTCAGTATGAGAGTTTCTGAATGAGTTGGGCTATATTTCCCATTATCCATGGTTGCAAAGGCTGTCAACCAACCACCTTCCTACAGGCCTATATTGGATTAGGGAAAGATAGTCCACATTGATTGGAAACCATGACAGAGAGAAATTAAGGCCGCAGACCCAAACAAAATAACTAAAGCACACACACACAAAAAAAAAAAAAAAAAAAAAACCCTGCTACTTCCCTGATAGATACTTTCAATTACCTATGAACTTCCTTGGAAACCCTTAAATATGCATCTAATCCAGAGAGATGTGACATCAAAAGGGTAGTTTGCACATTCACAGAGCTGTAGCCCATCCTGCAGAGCTGTAGCTAAAGTGACCCTTATCATGCCACCAAATCCACTTCTAACTTCGCCTTTTTTTCAGCAATCTCTACTTTCCAAGAAACCTTTAGTTTTTCCCACATGGGCAGCTGTTTCAGTTTGTGAAGAAATACAAATATGCTGGTGTCAGCACTTGGCTGGCAAGTAAGGACTACAAAACTAAGCAGAAACAATTGAGCTAGTTCTTAGAAAGGGGACCACAAGGAATTTTAGGGCTCTAGGCCAGAGTGGGAAGTTAGAAAATGAACACTCCCCCCCCCCCAAAAAAAAAAAAAAAAAAAAAGGCCATGGTAATATTGCCACAAGAAAACTATAGTACATGGATGGATTCATGAAGTCACCAAGAATCAAGTTTGACTCAGGAATATTGTATCCTTTATCTTTTTAAAAAAAAAAAAAAACATGCATTATTTATTTTACTTTCTGATGTGCTGGAAACATTTCAAGAACATAATCTTTCCATGGGCGGGGAGGGAGGGAGAGAATATGAATGAATCTTGGATCATAGTAAATGATTTTCTACTCCCCTTCCCTATTTCTGCTAAGTCATCAGTTTTGTACACAGGCACCTAAAGGTAAGTCTCACTGAATTTAATGGGACTTGCCTCTGATTAAAGATAACTCAGGCTTTTAAAGTAGATTTGGCCTCTTGTAAATCAGTTTTACTGGGACTAATACCCCTTTGGCACAAAAATGTGCTTCAGTTTTGGGCATACTTGCTTTAGAATAAAATCTGCATATAATCAGATAGATTTGAGGATGGGGGAGAGAATGTGCATATACTTAAGATATTTGGGGTTCCCGGGACATAAATCTATGCACAATTACTCAGAAATAAGGCCCACTTTCTCCTAGGGAATGTGTTTTGGTGCAATCCCTGTATGACAGATCACAAAATGTGAAGATGAAGGACTCATCTGACATTTCCTGGATCATGCAATACTGAAAATATAGACTCAAGGGGCTCATATTAAGGAATGAAACAGAGACTTGGACTAAGTGAGTCACACTTTCTGGCTCATCTTCTATTCCCCCTTCTGTAATACAGGAAAAGGCAGTGAAGAAGACCAAGGTAACCTTAGAAATAATTGGCCACAAAAGTGTATGTATGTATTCATACAAATACAAATACAAAATGTGCATACTCTGCACAGTGCACATGCCACAGGAAACAGATTTTAAAAGGAGGGGGGGGCAGAATTCACCCAGAGGTTCTCCGTCACTGACATTGATTCAGGCACCAGCTAGCTCAACCCAGTATAACTGTGCAGGAGAACTTGACAGTGGATTATGCCCAGATTTCAAAACTCTCCAATCCTGTTTTAGGTTCTTGACATTTCCTTACTTTTCTGTAGAGCTACTGTTGTGCAGGGTGTAAAGCCCAAGACCTTGGCAAGTCAAAGGAAACCTTTCAGTTTTCTCCTTTCTTGCAGTCCATAAAGCTTTTATATGAAAGATCGTAAGAACTGGAATGGGATTCACACAACATAGTTGACCGATTGCACGACAGGTTGTCTTTATTCAAAATGCCTTTTTTTTTTTTTTTGTTCAACAAATGAACAGAACTGACGAGGTAAAATCCTTTTGGATACATTGTCTCCCCAATACACTTTAATCCATATTAGTTTATCACCATGTTACTCTTTTTTAAAAATTATTTTTATTCTCTTTTTATTTAAAAAAGAAAAAAACTACAGTCTGACATCATAGCTGACATTCTGTCTAAAGTAAACTTAGGCCTACTTGCACTTATTCACACAAATCGAAAGACTATCTGTTTAAAATTAAACAAATACTATCATATCATGTTTGAAATATAAAACTTTTAACCCCCCTTTAATAACTCTAAAGAGCTGTTGTGTTATTTAATCTTTCTGACATGAAAAGCAATGTTATCTATTAGTGCTGGATGATAAAATATAGATATATAGAATATATATATATATATATATATATAACACAGCTAAGTCTTGATTTTAATGTGCAAAGGAAAAAAAAGGTAGGGTATCATTAGGTTAGAACAGTTCTGGGGTTTCAAAAATTAAAGTCCAAATAACATTCAATCATACAAACTCATTAACATTAATAAATAAATAAAAAATCAAAAGGTTTGTTGTTGACCTTTAGCCAAAAGGGCAGTTAAAAGTTTCACACATTTACAAGTTGTACAAGTTTTGGGCCAATTTGAGCCCCAAGTGCAGAAAGCAAGGAAAGAAAGTTTTCTGTAAGACTGTGAGTTTTTTTGGATTTTGGATTCTAAGGTCTTAGTGTCCCCCCACCAGCCCACCCGAAGAGTCTCATAGTCTTTGCCCAGGTGGAAGAGATTTCCCCAGGGCATCTTTCCACGCCCAAGTGGCTTTCGGTTAAGCGGATTGTTTATTTCTGGAGTACGGTATGGTACATGCACAACGATTGGTTTCCGATTTCTTCCTTTGGCCAGTCTCGCTGGCCCCATAAAGATTCCAGTCGCCTGCAGTGTGTGGGACTGCCAGTGAGAGTTTGGTTTGGGTGTTACATGGCTGTAGCGTGCGCTGAAGAATAGGGGTCTATTCCAGTCTTGGTCATGCCCGGGAATAATATGTAGGCAACAGGAGGCTGCAAACTGGACGCAGACCAAGCCGTACAGTTACAAGGCACCACGTAGCCTGGGTTGGTTGGCGACGGGTGAGTGTGGGTGTGCTGGCTCGGGCAACTCAAGGTGCCAAAAGCCCCATTCTGGTATCCCAAGGTTGAGGCGTAGGGCAGAGTGCTGGTAGCTAAGGTGTGGGGCACCTCGGTCATCTTCTGGATGGCGCTGGAGCTGAACTGGCTGGGGTCAAGTAAAGAGTAAGGTGCGGAGGTGGGGGGCAGGAAGGCCCTTGCCTTCTCCGGGGAGCTGAGCAGAGAGTCTGTGGCTGCCACGGGGAGCCCTGCCGCCTTGAGGGGGTCGGTATCCCCGAGGTAAGGCAAAGGGAAGACATACCTGTCCTTCTTGAGCAAGTTCTTAGGCTTGCGGCGGGGCCGGTACTTGTAGTCGGGATGCTCCTTCATGTGCTGGGCGCGCAGCCTCTTGGCTTCGTCGATGTAAGGGCGTTTCTCGGCCTCGGACAACAGCTTCCACTCGGCCCCCAGGCGCTTACTAATCTCCGAATTGTGCATTTTAGGGTTCTCCTGGGCCATCTTCCGACGCTGCCCCCGGGACCAAACCATGAAGGCGTTCATGGGGCGCTTGATGTGATCCGAAGGCTTGGACATGGTGCTGCGCGGACCGTCTGGCGCCTCCAGGAGCAGCCGCCGCTCGCTGGTCCGCCGTAAGCTCGCCGGTTCCGCTTCCCCGCCTGCCTTCCAGCCAAGGCCGCCGCCGCCGCCTCCCTCTCAGCTGATCATACCAGGTCTCCCAACAATCCAGTCCCCTCCGAGGTGCCCCGAGGGACGGCGAGCCCAAGACGGAGACGGGCAAGCAAGGGAGTCTCCGGGCCTTGCCCGGGATGGCGCGCTCTCCAGAGACTCTCGCTGGGGATTTCCCTCCCTCCCCGCCGTCGAAGTTGCAGGCGCTCGGGTGCCGCGACGGCGGGGCGCGAAAGGCGGCCCCGAAGAGGCAAGCGGAGGAGGCAAAGTGGAAGCCGAAAGCCGGCGCTTGGAAGGCGAGCCTGCTTCGGACGGCGCGCAAGCTGACGAGGGCTGAGAGCGGGGCGTTCACTCTCCCCAGCCGGCGGGCCCAATCAGCGGCCGGCAAGCGGCAGCTTGAGGGAAAGGCTCCCTTCGGAAAGGCGAGGAGCGAAAAAGAGGCGGGGGAGGGAGGGAGGGAGTCGGGGGGCGAAGGGAGAAGAAATCACTAAAGACTCGGGATTAAAGGAGCCGCTTTTGTTCGACGGCGCACTAATAGCGGCAGCCAATAAAACGCCTCACGCCCCCTCGTTTGGGGGCGGAGTAGGAGGGAGAAAACGCCGGGGCGGCGAGTGGGGGGCGGAGGGAGACGAAAGGGCTGGATTCTAATCCTCTCCTTTCTTGCGAAGGGAGGTGGGGAAGAGAGAGAGAGAGAGAGAGAGTCACTTTATCAATGAGGGCAGCTCACGAGTCAAGGGCAAAGGTGCACCGCGTTTCCTTGGCGCTCGTCTTCCCTCTCCCCGGATCCAGCCGGGCTGGAAGAGGGGGAGGGGGGGGCCGGGAAGCGGGAAGACCGACAACAGGAAGCACGCGGGGCGTCGAAAGTGAGAGCAAACCAAGAGGAGCGAGCAGCGCCCCTCGTTCTCCTTCTCTCCCTTCTTCCCTCTCTTACCCCCCTCCCTCTCCTGGAGCTACCTAAATTCGGGCCGGACGGAACCTGGCGAACGTTAATAGACCGGGCAGGGCTGGGTCTGGGTGGGAATCAAACGCGGCGACATTTCCTTCGGAGAGCTTTGACAAACGGGGAGAGAAGGGGGTCGGTATTCCCCTTCCCCCTCCCGCTTCTTCCAAAGAATTTGCAACAACGGAGGGCAAAAGGAGGGAACCCACTGAAGAAATCCAGTCCCCGCGAAAATGACGAAGACGCTTTTGTGGCGGGTTTCTCTCAGTTGCCCCCATTTCAAGAGCTAACCTTTCTTTCTTTCTTTCTTTCTTTCTTTCTTTCTTTCTTTCTTTCTTTCTTTCTTTCTTTCTTTCTTTCTTTCTTTCTTTCTCTCTCTCTCTGTCTCTCTCTCTCTGTCTCTCTGTCTCTCTCTCTGTCTCTCTCTCTCTCTCTCCCCGTTCTGGGGTTTTTATTGTTATTTTCAAGCTATTAAAGATCGGCTTCTAAGAAAACGAAATACCCACAGGAGCCCTTTCTCCCTTCCACGCCTGTTTTCTTTGAATAATTGCTGCCTAACGCAAAATGCCCTTGGGCTTGGGGGAAAATATTTATTAAATGGAAACCATTTCCCTGAAATCCCCGAAGAGGCCGGATTCTTTTAAGGGCGTATTAGCTTTGTGCACCTGCTTAATTTTAAACCGGTCCAAAGGCGGCCTTTTCTCTTATTTTTGCCCTTAAAGAGATTTTTTCCCCCCCAATAATTCATAACAACACAGACTCCAGTTGGCGGTCTCGGTTTTTGTTTTTGTTTTAATAGACGGTTTTCTAGCTCTACCCCCCCCCCCCCAAAAAAAAAAAAGATGGGTTAAAATAGAGCTGCGACCTGCTACCCTGTTTCACAAGGCGACGCTGCGTTTCCCAATTAAAAGAGAAGAGGGATTGTGTAGGTATTTGGTAAATTGAGCCATCTCCGCGTTCTTTCTTTCGATTAAGTTTCGAAGCATACAGAACACAAACTCTTTATGGTCAGTGTCCGTACACGCTCCTTCATACAGTTATAGGGAAACCTTATGATCAGGGTAGCAGGTAAGAAGAGGGCTGTGCTTTCCTTTCGATCATCAGCAAAGAAGGAACCAAATTTGCTGTTCCCACCCCACCCCTAAGCTCTCCTGCCGCCGACCTCCGCCAGATCTCGGACCCCTGGATTTGGCAGGACTTGGGCGCCCTCGACGGGAAGCGGAGCTTTTTCTTCTGAGCACTCCAGCTTCTTTCGGGAACCCCACTGTCCGCCAGGGCCGCCGGCTTTCTCTCATCTTCTTTGAAGTTCTAGTCTTAAGTAGACAACCCAAATTCCCGTTTAGGGTCCCGGCAAATATGAGCTGCGAGTCGTTCTCCGCGCTTGGCAGCCGAGAAGGTAAATAGATTGATTGGAAAGAGTTGCAAAACACGAGTCATTTTTCAGCCAGATGCATTTTCCGTTTCTGCCCGGGGGCGCTCAGTGCTTGCTCCCCAAGGTATATTTAGAGGTTACATACGTACGCCAGACAAATGCCTGGTTCGTGCATATGAAAAGAAGTCGTGCTTTGCAAGGTGTACCGGTATGTGCGGAAGCGGTGTGTGCGTCTCCAGCAGAATCGCTTCGATTCTTTTTCATCTCAGCTACACGTTACCCACTCAAGTGGGTGGAGTGGAGGGAAGTATTCCGGCCTCAAACCATGACACCCCCAATTTTGAGTTGACTCCAAGGACAGCTGTCGATTGTGTACATGGATGTCCCTGGAACGGAGTTCTATTGATAGGACAACTTAACAATGTTAAAAATGGCTTTCTGTTCGCTTATATGTCTGTTTTGAGTGAGTGTTAGTAACCACGGGTTTTTTTGTTTTTGTTTTAATGCAAGTGGAACCTGACTTGAAATTCTTGCCTCCAAACCAGAAAAGCTCCGTCTTGTCTCCCTGTAGCAATACACGCCCATACATACATTTTCCAAACACACCGTAAAGCTCCCGCCCCGCGCCTAAAAAAGAAGCACAAAAGGTCTGTATAAGGCGCGTTTCTTCTTCTCCTCTGCGCTTCCTTCTTCAGAGGCGCCAATGGCTACAAGCGCGCAAAAAAGCATCTGTACTTATGAACAGTGTGGTAGCAAAACCTCTCCTAGCAGCCCCATTCAGAGTCTTTTCTCCAAAAAGGAAGCGATCTCTCAGCGGAAGAAAAATCCGAGCTTGCGATCAAAAGCGTCCGATTTTAAATGGATCTAACTCAACTTAAATGCGCGTATGCATACATTCATCTGCCGCGCGCCTGCTCTCTTGGCCGACTCAAACTCCTGGTTTGAGAGATGATCAGTTAGAGATCTCCGAAATTCATTTTTTGAGTTTTCACAACAGCTGACATTGTAAAACCCCGAATAAAAGCGGAATACACGGTGTTATAGTAGCCTAAAATGGGATTGTGTGTGTGTGTGTGTGTGTGTGTGTGTGTAAGAATCACAGCCACACTATTTCCCGGAAGGGTTTTGGAATGGGATTCCAGTTCGCAGCAGCTGGGGGGGGGGGGGGCGGGAGGAATGAGAGCGCGCAGAGAAGCGCTCACCTGTTTCAAGCATCACAGAGTGAGAAGCACTCAACAAGAGATGCACACACCTCTTGTTTGTCTTGCCTTTAACCACTGGCCAAACATTTTCAGTGGGGCATCGGGGAGAAAAAAGCAATTTGTCCCCCTGGCATGAAAGTTTGGTTTGCCTTCTTTTCCGAAAACTTCTCTGCGTCCATTCCACCAAGGAATAAAGTACTGCTACTGATCCCGAAACCGAGAGACTGTCTCCTCTACCATTTAAGAATCCCGATAGGTGGAGTCATTCAAGAGCAGCCCTACTCTTGCTCACAGCAGCCTTCCAGGCATCCACCCAGCTGACATTGGCGAACTCCCAGTGTCAAACAAAATATTGCTGTCTCGGCAAATCCCTCACTCTGCCTTCATTTCTTCATCGATAGAAGAAGCGATAAATTCTTCCAGATGCATTCTGGAAGAAAACCAAAACAACCAACCTTTTGCAAAAAGAAATGAAAACGGCCTTACCCCGATTCGTGACAAGAGTAAAAGGTTGGGTGACTGGCCAGAGGGGCTATGCTGGGATAATCAGACTTTTTAGCGGGGCCCCGTTCCCTCCCCTTCTCTCCTTCGGGATCTCTCCCAAGGTGTATTGCTCCTTCTTCTTCCAAATCTTCAAGTTCTTCGGGATCTCTCCACCCGCTGAGGCTCAGAGGCACAGGCTGTGCCCGTTTTTTCGGGGGGGGGGGGAGGGAGAGAGAGAGACATCAAAGAGCAGGTCGGGACTTTTAAGAGATCAGGTTGGGCACTGTGGAAATCGGATATAATTTTGGGAATGGGAGGCTCGGTCGGGATCGGGCACCCTCATCATTGGAGAAGACATAGTTCCTTCTTTCCCAGAACTCACAGTCTTTCTATTTACCAAAATATCTTCTCATACAAAAATGCTAAGCATCGCGATCGGCTGGAGGGAGCTTCCAGTTGGGACCGCAAATGCAGCCGGTGCCATTTTGCCTCCCGGACAAGAAAAGTCCGGCCTCTGCTTAAGCGCCACCTCGATAACGGACCATCAGAGCGACCACTCGCTTGGGAAAGAAAGCCACGCTTTGTTAAGTATTTCGTGGGCTACGGAAGAGAAGCTTTCAGATAGCTCCATCACTGTTTGGACTATCGACGGAGCTAGGTGATAACTTCTGGGCAGACTGAGGAATTAAAGGTCCAAGTCCTAAGAGCACATGCTCGCCACATGCCCTTTCTCTCCCTCTCTTTCACACCAACGCTCTTCAGAGGTGACATATAATACTTCTGGCTTTGGGACACCTATACCTGCTGCCAGATGTGAGAGGATGGAGGTTGGGGTGTGTGTATGTTAAAATCTTTCAAATTATGGCCCCAAGTTATTGCAAGATTCCTTAAAATGGGCTCCTGAATAAAATTCCAATGAGGAAATCCCAAAATAAGTGCCAGAAAGAGGGAGAGAACCTAAACACATCAGGGATCTTAAGAGGTAAGGCTAAATAAATGCTGCACCTGATGATTCACCTTCGGGGATCTTCATTTGAAAACAGTCAACAAGTTGGTTAAAAGTCACCAGTCAAATGGTCAAATGTCAGTCCGAATTCTTAAAATTTGATTCCAAGCTCACCACTACCACCACCCTGGCAAAGATTAGGACAGGAGCAACCCAAGAGAGTTGCCAGCAAAATGAAGTGTTATGAAAAGGAGCAGCCAATTTCCTCTCTGTCCTCAGGTATCTCCATATGCTGGGACAGATTGGTTTTTCTCCCAGCCTGATTTAATTACTTGAAGTTGCCTTTTCAGAACAGGGACTCTTTGAGTGCCTGAAAGTTATTGGTACTGAGAGATGAACAACTTTGTTGTAATGCTGGGACTGAATGGCATTCAGCAGAAACCTAAACATGCATTAAAGGCCACAGGCAAGGATGTTCATGCATTTGTAAGTGAGCTGGATTGTTCCAAGCTCTCCTTTCAAAATGCTGCATCAGTAGTTTTGTAAATCTGAGAATTGTTGAAGAAGAATTTTAAAGAAACACTGTGTACAAATAGTATTATCCCTCCTTCCATTCCATCCACCCACCTACCCACCCATCCAACATAACTTAACAGCTAAAAAAAGAATGATGCTGTGGTAAAAGATCCAGAAAATGCAAACTTTTGGTTTAACTGGAAGTAGCACTCAGAAACTACTGGAAAGCCATTTGAAAGATTACAGTTTTAGTTCTTATTAGCATAAATAGTGGAGCCTCTAAAGAGGAAATGTCCAACCCATAGTCCCAAGGCCTAGACAGCTAGTAATACAGCCTTATAAAATCATAAAATTTTAACATTATATAATATAATTAATAAATATTTTAATAAATATATAAATATATCATAAAAATTTACATTATCTCATTTTACATACATACATACATACATACATACATACATACATGTAAAACTCAAAAAATTAGAATATTGTGCAAAAGTTCATTTTTTTCAGTAATGCAACTTAAAAGGTGAACCTAATATATGAGATAGACTCATTACATACAAAACAAGATAGAACAAGCCGTGATTTGTCATAATTGAGATGATTATGGATTACAGTACATGAAAACCCCAAATCCACAATCTCAGAAAATTAGAATATTGTGAAAAGGTTCAATATTCTAGGCTCAATATCCCACTCTCATCAGCTAATTAAGCCATAACACCTGCAAAGAGTTCCTGGGCCTTTAAATGGTCTCTCAGTCTGGTTCAGTAGGAATCATAATCATGGGAAAGACTGCTGACCTGAGAGTTGTGCAGAAAACCATCACTGACACCCTCCATAAGGAGGGAAAGCCTCAAAAGGTAATTGCAAAAGAAGTTGGATGTTCCCAGAAGTGCTGTATCAAAGCACATTAATAGAAAGTTATGTGGAAGGGGAAAGCATGGAAGAAAAAAGTGCAAAAGCAGCAGGGATGACCGCAGCCTAGAGAGGATTGTCAGGAAAAGGCCATTCAAAAGTGTTGGGGGCTTTCACTGAGGCTGTAGTCAGTGCATCAAGAGCTACCACACACAGATGGATCCTGGACATGGGCTTCAAATGTCGTATTCCTCTTGTCAAGCCAATCCTGAACAACAAAGGTCAGAAGCTTCTTGCCTGGGCTAAAGAAAAACAGACCTGGTCTGTTGCTTAGTGGTCCAAAGTCCTCTTTTTTGATGAGAGTAACTTTTGCATCTAATTTGGAAACCAAGGACGCCGAGTCTGGAGGAAGAATGGAGAGGCACACACTGCAAGATGCTTGAAGTCCAGTGTGAAGTTTCCACAGTCTGTGTTGATTTGGGGAGCCATGTCATCTGCTGGTGTTGGTCCACTATGCTTCATTAAGTCTAGCATCAACATAGCTGGCTACCAGGAGATTTTGGAGCACTTCATGCTTCCTTCCGCAGACAACCTTTATGGGGATGCTGACTTCATTTTCCAGCAGAACTTAGCACCTGCCCACACTGCCAAAAGCCCCAAAACCTGGTTCAATGACCGTGGGATTACTGTGCTTGATTAGCCAGCAAACTCGCCTGATCTGCACCTCATAGAGAATCTATGGGGCATTGCCAAGAGAAAGATGAGAGACATGAGACCAAACAATGCAGAAGAGTTGAAGGCCGCTATTGAAGCATCCTGGTCTTCCATAACACCTCAGCAGTGCCACAGGCTGATAGCTTCCATGCCATGCTGCATTGAGGCAGTAATTGATGCAAAAGGGGCCCAAACCAAGTACTGAGTATATATGCATGCTTATACTTTTCAGAGGTCCGATATTGTTCTATGTACAATCCTTGTTTTATTGATTGCATGTAATATTCTAATTTTCTGAGATTGTGGATTTGGGGTTTTCATGAGCTGCAAGCCATAATCACCTCAATCATGGCTTGAACTATCTTGCTTTGCATGTAATGAGTTTATCTCATATATTAGGTTCACCTTTTACTTTGCATTACTGAAATAAATGAACTTTTGCACGATATTCTATTTTTTTGAGTTTCACCTGTATATATGATATATGATAACATAAAATTTTTATTATATATATATATATATGTTGGGCATGACAATTCCTCTTCACTCAGTGTGGCCCGGGTAAGCCAAAAAATTGGATACTCATGTTCTAAGGGAAAATGCCATGAAAGTTTATGCACAGTATCTCTGTCTCTCTGTCTCTATCCCTCATTTCCCAAATAAACTTATAAGCAAATCCATGAAGAAGTCTGGCATTCAGTTCTTCCACTAATTGGATTTGTTTTTAACTGGTATGCCACTCTGAGTCATCATGAATAAGGCAGATTATAAATGTGATTGACTGAAAAATAAATAAATAAGCCAGCTTTTGTAACATTCTTTCTAGGCAGTCTGTTTTTATAGCTTTTTATTTATTCCCTTTCAGGATCAGTACATGTAAATGAACCCTTGTCTTTGGAAGGCCACAGATAAAGTTTCAAAATCAAATCTTCTGAAACTAACTAGGTCTTCAGTTTGATCTACTTACTTGATATTCACAGATGGAGTATTCACAGACATTTATTCAACGAACAGATACAAATAGGATTGGACTGGAGATAGTACCAACAATTAACTCAATAAATTTTTTCTTACAAAGGAGGCCTAGAACTGTATAATATGATCTCAAATAATTCATAGTTCCAAAGCAAGGTATTTCAACATCTGCATAAACTTTGAACTAAAGCAGCCTTCCTGCAAAAATCTAAGTAAGAGGTTGTCCAATGTGCTCCATCCTTGTTCTATTTGGCCTCTCTATGGCTTTCACTACCATTAACTATGGAATCCTTTTGGAGTAGCCTAGAGAACTGGGTTGGGAGGGATGATTTTGTGCTTGTTTGCCTGACATGTTAATAGTGTGTCAATGAGGTGGATTTTTAACCAATAATTTAAAAGCCGGGACTATAATTTTCCAGAGACTTGGTCCCATTAAACTGAGTTAAGTTTAATTTCAGGACTGTGAATATATACAGGATTCTACTAGGAAAAAAAAAACATTTAATTTGTTTAGAAATAACTTATGTCCTGTTAATATTATATTTGTTAGCAGTTTTTTGCTGTTGTTAATCATGAAATCTTGACATCACAAATAATTTTTACATGATAGTTTGCAGCCATAAAAATATAGTTAGCACCATTTCCTATGAAAAATTCAAATAACTTCACTCAAGATATAATTCTGCTTCTAACACATTGTATTTTTCCAGCAGTGATCTAGTTACAATGTTTTGATTTTTGGAAAGTATGATTCTCCTAAATAACATGATTGCAGGAATACATAGGAATCTATGCCAATTACTCTATTTCCTTCTTCTGAACTTTAAATTTGTTTTAAAAGTTGTGTATGATGATTTATCATGTTTTAAAATAAGAGATATTGAGAGAAACTTATGCAAGAAGTAGACTGCACTTCAAACTTACCAAGCTTATTGAGATGATTCGCAGCCTAGTTAACTGAGATCTTAAATATGTTCATGTAAATGTACATTATCTGAAACAAAGGGATAATTTAAAGTTTAGAGTTAGGACAGAATCCTGACAGATAACCTTTGTGAAACAAAATGAAATGAAATTATTTAATTACTGATCAGCTTTGTTCTCCTTTAGAAGAATACTTCGATTGCATAAAGTAAACTTCAATATATCAGATATTATATCCACAAGAAAACCAACCAACTACTAACCATTAACTATAAGTAAAGAATATACAAATAAAAGTAGGTTTAGTTAGAGAATAATTAAAATCACAAGTACTTATAAGCAGGAAATATTGTATGGTCTAACTGCCTATGAGTTATCCAACTGATTTGGGGTTCAGTGCTCATGATGACCAGCCAATACCAGTAAGGAAGTGTAAACATGATTCCAGCAGCATCTTTTATGTTTCCTAAAAGTGGCACTGAGAGTTCTTCTGTTACTGAAGGTAATGTGTAGCAGTCATGATTAATAGTCACAATAACCTTATCCTTCATGTTTATGTCTAGAGGAACACAATTCAGCAGAAATAGCAGCCATTCAAAGAAGTTAAAGCCGGTTTGATAAGCTTTCAAATGAAATGCCTTTTCTAAATAATGTGTTGTTGTTCTTGTTGTTTCCAACTCATTTAAGCCATTTAAGAAGGAAGCTCATTAACTACTCTAAGAAGAAAGGTGAAAAACTGTGGTATAGTCAAGAAAATGGCCCCTGATCGAATTCATATTTTTGGAGACTTCAGTTTAAGATGGGCAAAGGCAACCTTTTCCATGTAGCTGTAAACATATCCAAAGTCAATACAATTTCAAAACATATCCTATAATACTTACACTAATAGTAGCTGCGAAATGTTTGCAGAACAATCTTAGACATCTTCCTTATAAGCCATTGTTGCTTCAAATATCTTCAAAATACTGTATGAGCACAAAGGGATGTTATTACAATTGAACCAGTCCTATACAGTACATGTTTTGGGGAGGAAAGCAAAAACGTTTGGAGGCTATTTTTCTTTGTCTTCCCTACTTCTGTAAAATCAGCCAATCACATTCATCAGAAAACTTGATGTTCTATAATTAAGATAAGTTTGCAGTTAAGATAGCATGGAAACTGCTGTTAGTTGATTTACTTAATATCACATTTCTGTGGTGTTCATACGATAATTGGAATCTTGTTGAGTAAATGATGGTCAATAATTTAAAGTAACAACTCTGATAGGCACCCCGGGAGTCTTTGATTGTGGATAGAATATCAATTGTGAACTATTGATTATATTCCTTATCCAACTATTTTTGCTGCAATTGTTTTAGCTTAAAATGTTTCGGAAGAAATTCAATTACATTATTAGCTTTCATGCCTAACCATATTACAATTTGGGAAAATGGGTTTTTAATAGTAATCTTTGAGATTATCAGAAAAGATACTTCTCTAAGTACCTCTTTTATAGGAAACATAACATCTTACAAGGGTGTGTGTGTGTGTGTGTGTGTATATATATACACACACACACACACACACACACACATATATATATATATATATATATATATATATATATATATATATATATATATTTTCTTAAGTTTTCGCGGGTACTTACATGTCTGGCATTCAGCTTTGTTCGGGTATTTTCCCACGTCATAATAGGGGTGCTTTTAAAGTTGTAGCAACGTTTCAGCAGAATCTCATCTGTCATCATCAGGCTTCTGTATGGTGTTTGTCTATGAGTCAAACTTTTACAGTGGTTTCAGATTTAAATTTGGGGCAGCCTATTGCTGTGTCAGAATGGTTTTTTCTTCCTCCTGATTGGTTGAGAGTCTTGGTCTGTGTTTATTGGTCTTGGAGTTTGCTGTGTTCTGCTATATATATATATATCTTTGATTATTCGGGTTTTCTCCCGCGTAAGATTGGAAATATCTAGATAACGTTTCGATGAAGTCTCATTCATCATCTTCAGGCTTGTGTCTTCGGCTCTGTGCTTCTCAAAGTGATGTGAGCTTGCAGCTGCTTCTTCCTTTTAACTGCTAGTGGGGGTGTGACTTGATTGGGTGGGGGCTTGGCTGTGTTCTGATTGGGTGGGGGTTTGGCTGTGTTCTGATTGGTTGGGGGGGTTGGCCGTGTTCTTTTTTTTTAAAACAAATTTTATTAATTTTACAGAAAACACACAAAACACAAAACATAAACATGACTAAAAGATCTTTTCTGAAGGCTGTCTGATCCCGGGTTGAAACTCTTCACACAGACACAAATTCAAACATCATATTCACTTTATATATCCTTCCATATCTTATTATCATTTTCTTTTATATATATATATATATATATATATATATATATATATATATATATATATATATATATATATATAAACCAATTTTATCAATTTTATAAAAACAATGCACAAAGAATCAAGGCATAACAGCTTATAAATTCTTTTCTAAGAAAAAATAATAAAAGAAGAAAACCAATAGAACATAGTCATCCAAATTATTTCTTGTTAATTAAAATTCTATTGCCTTTTATCAATATACAAAACCCAAAAAGACATAACAAAACCTTTATATATCCTTCCATATCTTATTACCATTTTCAATAACATTCTTTGTCTGTTCTATTTCCAACTCTCCATTCATCTTTTTTCTTTTACTATACTTCTCCTATACATCAATTGGAGTAACGTCTTTAACTCATTATCCTAACTTAAAAGTACTTCATATAACAATTTTTCTTGGGATTCTGTTTAATAGGTTCTAAAATTACACAATGAATTTTATACTCTAAATACACATATAAAAACACAATCTTATGTACCCTCCAGAATCCCTCTTTTATCCTAAATTAAATTCACCCATTGTCTCTGAATAGACTTTTTTCCTTTAGATCTTGCTTCCCACCATTGAGGCTTCTCCCCCCCCTTCTCTCTTGCTTATTCTTCTCCTTGCCCTTTTTACCCCTTTGTCTCTCCTCCTCCCTTTTCTTACTCCCTTTCCTTTGCTTTCTAACCTTGCATCCACCTTTCCGCTCATTTTTCTCTTTTTTGGTTGTTTTTATAATTCTTAAAATCCCCTTTTTCTTATCCTTTTTCTCCTCCTCCCCGGAAAAAACCCATTGTTCATCAAAGATGGCTTCTTCTTCCTCTTCTTCTTTGTCCCAGTCCTTCTGCTGCGTAGTCAACTTTTCATAAGTACATAACGCCATTTCTAAAAATTGAAACAAAGTGCCCAAAGTATCTTCCTTTTTATATTTTTGATATTCAATCTTTAATTCATCCACAAGCGATGCCATCATGAAAAGAGAAACTTTTCCCAAAACAACCACAAGTATTTTTAATCAAAAATAATTCAAAAAAAAAATTCCAAAAATTAATACTTTTCTTCCTTCTTCTCTTTCTCTTTCTGGGGTTAATGTTTAATCAAAGAGGTCCAATTACCATATACCTTTCTTTGGGATTCTAGGCAATCTCCTCCTTTTTCAGCTTCTGCTCCAATTTTTTTTTCCTCTCCCTTCCCACTTGCAACATCAATTTTAAATAATCAGAAATCCATACCTCTAATAAGGGTTTTCCAATTTCTTAAGTTTTTCAATGTCCAGGAACCCTTTTGTCTCTTAGCTTCAACTTTCAGAATAATTCACCTTCAATGTCCCAACATATTTCATATCTGCTGTTTCCATGGGGTGGGAGAGTGAAGAAAAAAAAAAGTTCCCTTTAACAGCTTCTCCGCCGCTTTCGATCTTGTTAGGGATACAATGTATCCTCCAGCAATTCAAACAGCTCAGTTCCAACCAATTTTAAAGATGTTACTTGACCCGGCTCAGACAGCACTTTCACTCTTCTTGCTTCCTCCAGCACAATCTTACCCGGTTGCTGGCTTCTTCGTGGCGGCCATTGCTGACCGCCGCTCCACCGCCTTGGGAAAAAGGGGTTTTTCAGGATGAGGAGGGGGTCTGCGACACCCCCAACCCCCTGTCCGGCTCCCCTCTCTCTTCGGCTGTCCCTACAGGGCAGCCATATCCCCCTGACCCATCTGGATTGGGGGTACCTCGGCGGCTAGCACAGCAGGAATCGCGAGCAGTCGCGAATTCCTGTTGCCCCGAAGCCACGCGAAACTGGAAGCCCGGGGTTGGCCGTGTTCTGATTGGCTGGAGGTGTGTTCTGTTCAGGTGGGTGCTTGGTTGTGCTCAGGTTAGAGCACAACCAAGCCCCCACCTGAACGGAACACACCTCCAGCCAATCAGAACACGGCCAACCCCCCAACCAATCAGAACACAGCCAAAGCCCCGACCAATGAGAACACAGCCCCACCCAATCAGAACACAGCCAAGCCCCCACCCAATCAAGTCACACCCCCACTAGCAGTTAAAAGGAAGAAGCAGCTGCAAGCTCACATCACTCTGAGAAGCACAGAGCTGAAGACACAAGCCTGAAGATGATGAATGAGACTTCATCAAAACGTTGCCTAGATATTTCCAATCTTACGCAGGAGAAAACCCGAATAACCAAAGATCCACATACAAATACTGGCAAGAACCTCAGAAAACATATGTATGTATGTATGTATGTATGTACTGCTGTGCCAGAATGGTTTTTTCTTCATCCTGATTGGTTGGCATACCTCCAGCTCAAACACACCCCAACCAGGCACCCAGATGAAACCTAGCTTCCTAATAAATGATAGCTGTCCATTTACATGGAGTTAAGCCACACTAAAAGCCTCCAATACAGGAACACAATGTTGCCAGCCAATCAAGACAAAAAAAAAAAAGCCACAAAACAGACAGAAGAGATTAGAAACACCAATCAAGCAGAACACACCAACTTCAAGACCAATAAACACAGACCAAGACTCCCAACAAATCAGGATGAAGAAAAAACCATTCTGGCACAACAGTAGGCTAGCCCCAAATTTAAAACTGAAACGGCTGTGAAAGTCTCACTCACAGATGAACACTATACAGAAGCCTGATGATGGAAGATGAGATTCTGCTGAAACGTTGCTACAACTTTTAAAGCACAACTATAATGACGTGAGAAAATACCGGAACAAAGCTGAATACCATACATGTAAGTACCCGCGAAAACTTAAGAAAACACACCCATATATACATATGTATGTATGTATGTATGTATGTATGTATGTATGTATGGCTTCATGGCATCATACACACACACACACACATACACACACATATAATGGCCCCATTTATGAAATTACCCTTTTTGCAAAAAGAAAAGAAATTATCTAGTTTAAAACTTCAAACACTGTCAATTGTTATTTTTCCTTTTAATTTTCCCTCTGTTTTAACTGACCCTTTGCTAGTCACCCAGTCTATGTTAAGTTTTCTGTTAACTGTTTGCTTTTATAATTTTGTTTATATCGTTATTGTATGTTCCATTTCTGTATCAACCCATTTTGATCAGCCTGGTATGTAGAGGAATAAAAGATGGACAGAAGGATTTTTTCTTTTTTTAAAAAGCAAATAGAAATCCCGTGATACCTTTCTCCATTTGCTTAAGGCTTGCATATTATTATCCCTCTTCCATTCTGCCCTCCTTGCTTGGCTATAAAACCCAAAGTTGGGGATTAGGGGTTTCTCATTTAAGAGCTTATTCCATAATCCTACTGCTCAGAAAATATCTTTGCTATTTCTAGCTTTTCTATTAATATTCCATGATACTTAGAACATAACATTTTATTTAATATATTGGAAGCATTATGATATAGACAGTAGAAATGAATAAAAATATGTTGATGTTTCACAGCAGCCATGCTGCTGAATTCTTCAGAGCTAAACAGAAATACATATGTCACATATTACCAGTACAGAACATCCACAAGAAATTGCTGACCATGGCATAGATGACAAGGGATAGCCTCCCTATTTGGATATTTTTGAATTTCTATTATCTCTGTAATAATCCATGGGGGAAATCTGTCACACAGCTACAAGATGTTGGTATTACTCGGTTTATTTTATGACTTAATCTCTGTTCCTTGGGTTCAGTCAAGGCTATCTGTGCTTTTTTTTTTTTTAAATACTTTAAGGTTCCCTTTTATGTTATTTCAGAATAACAAAGTAATATATACCATTCCAGACAAATGGTTGTCCAATCTCTTCTTAAAAGCTTCCATTGTTGTAGCACCCACAACTGCTGGTGTGTTGGAGAATAAGTTGACTCCCTCTTCTTAAGGCAACACCTTAGTTATTGGAACATTGCTATCATGTCACCCCGAGTTTCTTTTCATTAAACTAGACATACTCAATCTCAGCAACTCTTCTTTATATGTTTTAGCCTCCAGTCCACTAATCATCTTTACTACTCTTTTTCTTTACTTTTCTAGAGTCTTAACATATCTTACATTGTGGCAACTAAAACTGGAGACAATATTCTAAGTTGGTCTTAGCAAGACATTATAAACTGGTATTAACACTTCATGTAATCTTGATTCTATACCTCTGTTAATGTTGCCTAGAACTGTATTGGCTTTTTGGGCAGCTGCTGCAGCACACTGCTGACTCATATTTGATTGTCCAGTAGGACTCCAAGATCCCTGTCACAATTATTACTATTGAGCCAGGTACCACCTATACCAGGGGTGGGCAAACTTTTTGGCTCAGGGGCCTCATTGATTTTTAAAATTTGACAGACGGGCCGCCACCTGGTGTCGAAATGCCTGTCATTACAAGTCAAAATCAAATGAATGCAATCATTCAATCATTCACATCAAACCTTAATTCTGTGCCAATCTTCAGCGGGCCGGATTAAAAAGACCAACGGGCCGGATGTGGCCCGTGGGCCGTAGTTTGCCCACCCCTGACCTATACTAGTGCATTTGTTTTTTTTACTTAAATGTAGAACTTTCCTTTTTTCACCATTGAATTTCGTTTTGTTAGATAGTGCCCAGTGTTCAATTCTGTCAAGATCCTTCTGTATCTTAAACTCATCTGCTGGGGTATTGATTATTCATGCCAGCTTGGTGTCATCTGCAAATTTGATGAGGTCTTACATTTAATTCTACATTCTTTGGATGTTCCAGTTTGGTTTCACAATGGCAATTTATTTTCTTACATTTCCTCAGTTCTTTGTTTGTGGAATTTATCATTAATAAAGGATAGCAATTATTATAACTCACCCACTGTCCTGAATCTTTCTACCAAGCTTTTCTTGTTTACAGTATTTCTCATTCTGTCTATCAGATAGCAGTCCTCCTTTGAACTGATACTTTTCTTGCTCTAGTTATATAAATTATGGTATATTTATTCATCTATTGTTTACATCACTTATTTTATCCCTTTGTGTTCATACACATACTTGGGATACACCTGAAGACAACATTTATTGTCACAATTAGTTTCAGATTAGCTTTGAAGAATCTAAAACCTAGTTTTAGTAGCTAGTGAAATATCAGCACATATTTACTGTTGATATTACCTATAAGCAATTGAACCAATAAATAACCACCACAGACATCACTTCCTCTGATGTCTAAGGAGTTTTGGTCATTAACAGTATAGAAATAATTTTATTTTTGCTTTTTCCCAAGTTGCTATTATTATTTGCTTTCAGGCTTAGTCAGCAAATACTGGAATTCTTGGTGGTCTGCTCAAGTCCTCATCAAACCTGACCTGTTCAGACTTGCAACCCTGAGAGGTCTACTAGATGCTGCATTGCAGAAATATTTTTATGTGCTTCAGAATAATTGATATTTTCAGTATTCTCATTGTCTTGTTCCTGTGCAAGGTCTAATACAGAATGAGTCTTACCACTATCATATTTTGGCCAGTTTGCATCTTGAAAAACTCTCCATATTGCAATCCCAGATTTATTGCATACCTAATGGTCCCCCATACATGGCTTGTTAATTTCATTCAGCATGGCAGGTCACAAGTTGTCCAAGCCTGTGCTAAATGACCCATACAGTTATTTCTGGAATGGCTAATTAAGAAATAAACACTCCAAGTGTATAATCAGGATTTATTCTTAGTATTATTTTTGCATGCTATTTCCTTTGTCATTGTTCTC
This sequence comes from Hydrophis major, assembly GCA_033807585.1. Taxonomy (NCBI): domain Eukaryota; kingdom Metazoa; phylum Chordata; class Lepidosauria; order Squamata; family Elapidae; genus Hydrophis; species Hydrophis major. The sequence continues at coordinate 48,147,824 of CM066331.1, forward strand.
AGTTTGGAAACATGATTTAACCCTATGGTAGATTGGTTAAATGGAAACCAGATGAAGGAACTTCCTAGTTGCATTCACTCAATATACATCTCTTTCATCAGCCTCCCTTAACTTGATGCCCATTGGATGTATTTGATATAACAGCTTGTACAGTGTCAAGAGACTTGGAGAAACTATCTTATATTCATTCTAATAGATTTCCAAGTATAACATTCTGTCTCAAAATCTGTAAGTTTCATTAACAATATGAATGACTTGTAATGAGTTTGGAGCCATCTCAAAGCAGCTTCATGGACAAATGACAATTAAAGGTTAATCAACTCCTTGTGGAACTGAATCTTCAATGCTGTACATACATGTAGAATTGGGCACAATTCTAAATTCTTAGTGTTTTCTACTCCATCAAATTGAATTAATTATTATTGTTCTGAACATTGAACTGTGAACTTTCAGAAGTCAATCAGACAATGACTGATGGCAGTCTATATTAGGGATGTGCAAATTATTTAAATTATCTTCACATTAGTATTGTTGGCATGTCAATATTATTATTAGGTCCATGCCAGTACTGCTAGCATAATAATCCATTATTTTTTAAATAAAGGCTAGAAATGTTGTGTTAATTATATTTGTAAGCTTGCCTAAAATATATGAAATAGAAGGTGTACAAATATTTGTATAATACACAACCTATCATCATGTTGATTTTCCTGAAGCATGGAATTTTGCACAAAATGCCTGTAAGAGATGACCGGGTTGAGCCCCTGAGGGAGGGGACAGACATGTCATCAGTCATATGTACATATATGTGTCTATATATCTATCATCTATTTATATATCTGCCTGTCTATTTTCTTTTTTTTTTTTAGGGAACAAAAAAGCAACTATAAAAATAGAATAGTGATTATAGTGATTATTACATATACTAAAGTGATGGCATGATATGAATGATAGCTGGCATCATATAGTTTATTATCAATGTGAGATTAATTCAACCCTTAAATTTATTAAACCTTATAGAAAAATATCATCTTCTCATCTTTAGAATATAGGAACATTTAGAAATAGATAACAAGCTTATCTTAAATTCATTCCCTAACTCAGGGAGATCAGTTCCCCCGCCCCCATTTATGTAAAAAATATCTTCTTTGCTAAGTCTCTAACTTGATGATGCCAAAATTCTTAATAAAATAGCAAATTCCATATTTTGAGAATATAATTTAATATCACACAACTCTGATATATTTCTTTCTGAAAATGTATTAATATATCGTATAACTAAATCCAAAATAGAGCTAAGGCTGGACAGAACAAAATTACATAAATTAAAGTACCTTTATAGCTCTTACTATGCCAGAGTGGTGTTATAGCCAAGAAGTGAAATGCTCGCCTCCCACTAGGAAGGTTCAGAGTTCAATCCTATGGACCAAAACAGTTTATCAAGATGCCAAGAGAAACTAACTGCTGTGAACTCCACATAGGACTCGGGAAGGACATCCAGCCAGTAAATGCTCAACTTCATTCAATTGTCCCAAACCCATCCCAAAACAAAAGATTACAGGGTCTTAAAAAGAAAAAAAAGATAGTGCTTACCATGCTAACAAAATGGCGTTGAATGAAACTTAAATAAATAACATGAAAACTACAACAATAAAATGTATTAAACATCAAACTTGCAACATGATAAAGACAGCATTTGGAAGCTTCTCTGCAAAGCACCATGGTGCGAATGAGATAGAAATAATTACCTATATATTACTATATTGTAATTTTTATAAAGCCATTTCAACAGTTTTACACAAAGATGTTAAAAGATCAGAGAAATACTTTGTGAAGGTTCTTTTACTAGCTTTGAAACTTTCTATAACCCACTTAGTAACTAGGTTTTATGCTGCAACAATGGAAATAAGTCAAAAGCTGGTACAGGTATAAATTTAATTGACGGTTTTCAGTACCATAGTGCTATAGTTACATTGTTAAATTGCTATATTTTTTGTTTTCAGAAATATAAGGGTTTTAATTTAATTATGCTTTAATCTTAAAAATTATAATTCAATTTTAAAGTTCCTGAGAATTAATTTGGTCATACAGACATATTTAGGGTCATAATGTACTATTATGCTAGTTCTGTCTCCTGCTTGAGATGTTTTGAGGCAGTTGTTATATTTTGTCTGTCTGACTCTCTGTTTATTTTATCACTGAATAAAAATTACTTGAGTCTTGAGTAGAATAAAAGCAATTAAATATCCAATTCCTATGTTTAAAAATTAGGATTAGTCCTGCTCTCTAATTCTTATTATTTTATGTTAGGTAGTAATGGTAATGATGCTTCACCTTTCCGCCAAGTGCTCAAGATGTATACATAGCACTTTCTCTTTCATTTTCCTTCCCAGAATGACCACCCAGTGAGGTAAATTTCATTAGAAATTACTGACAGGCTCCAAGCCATATATTGAGCTTCTCAGTCTAACAATGGTCTTCAGGCCTATTTGTAGTTTAACACCTTTACAGAGACCATATTCTTTTTTCTCCAAATGCCTCTGTTCAATTCTTAATTTGCTTTGTTCTAAATCTATTGATAATCAGTAAGCCCCTTCTGAGCAGAATGGTGATTCATAGCTATGATGATTGCATAAATAAGCTAACATAAACTAACACAAACATAATAGATCTACCCAACTATCACTAAAAAGGCAGATAATCTCTATGGATGTTATGTCTGACAACAATGACTAGCTGTGTATTTTAGAACTATAGAAAGAAGGAAAAGCCATGTAAATGAGTCAAGTAATCTTTTATCCAATGCACATTATTTGCAGTGATGCAATTATCGTCCAAACAAAAGGTCAATTGTTTTTAGAATGTGATGCAAATAATATTATGTTTCAAGGGGATGCATTTTTTGTTTTTGTTTTAAAAGCCTCAGAATTATTTTCTTTATAGACATCAATTTGCAATCAAAACTGGAAGGAAGGAGGTAGGTTGACTCTTTGCCAGGCAAACGCAGAAAGAAGTGGGAAGGAGAACAACATTCCATGAATCAGATTCTCCATGCTAGCTCAGGATTTCTAGGTAATCATAACATCAAAATTATACCAAAAATCTTTTTTAAGGAAGACTATCTTTTAAAGCCAAATTTTAAACTTTATTCTGTCACTCAAAGAGCGAAGTTAGAATTTCTTTTAAAAAAAGAAAACTCACAACTTAAAATAATGTTGCTGGAATGTCTCTGAATTAATTTCTATGAATGTTAACAAAAAGTATCCCATTCAGTATAATTTATGGGATCCCAATTTGCCTATAGTTTACATCCCAATATGTTATAGATGTTTATGTTTTTCCTAAATCAAACTAAAGCACAATATAGTTAAAAAATATATCTTGGGATTTAATTATTTTGGGGATTCTCTACATCATACTGTGAAACTCTGAATTTGAGTGATTAGATGATCTATATTACATTGATTTAAGTGATGTATTTTATAAAAGTAGAAAGTAACCTTGAATTATCTGGAAAATATTGCAACAGACATTCTGAAAAGGCTCCTCTTGGAAAAATAAATAATAAACCTAATAGATGATTGAGGAAAGAGGAGGGAATAAATTATATAGGCATATTGTATATTGCATTTTTGTAAAGTCCAGCCAATTTTTCCTTTAGCTTTAATCAAATGCAAACATGGTATCTATTTCAGTTTCATTAAAAGAAAACTGTGGCTCATGAATAACTATTTTACTCATAACATAGAATAGAATAACAAAAATTTTACTCATAACATAGAATAGAATAACATAGAATAACATTTTACTCATAAATATATAAGTTTTTACTATTAATATATGTCAATGGAAATTGCATAATTACAATTACTTTATTCTCTGAAGAAATCTGAGTTTACAGCAGCTTGAAAGCACTTTTCTGAACTCATCTCCTCTGTGTACATCTCAATGATGCTATAATATTGCCTCTACCATCATTGCAACAAGGCAAAGATGTAATCTATCTATTGGCACCTGAATAACCTTACTGCCAATTCTCTTTCTGACCCTACAAAAGGCTCTGAAATTCAGATTGCCTATGTAGACCTTTCCCAGCAAAGATTACACTGAACAAGGTACTGAAACTACAATACTTGATTGTCAAATGCTCAAGTACAGTGATTCTCATGAGACTTTTCTTCACTATAGGTACAACTGTGCACTGATTCACAACTTTTTTCCAGGATAATTACTTAACCGTGTGGCCACACTGATCCTCCTCCTCATCAGCCATTATTGACAGAAAGATTGCATAGGTATCCTGCCTTCTCTCTGGGCACTCAAGGCACTACCTTGGCAATCTTTGGATCTGAATGAAATAGAAAAAGACAATCATTCTCCACTGCATTGATCAAAGCCTCTGTATTCTTCCCACCAGACTTCCAGGTAGACGTGTTCTTTTAAAGGGAGAGATATACTGGAGTCTAAGACAAGAACAATCTGAACTGCTTGTCATGCTGCTCCATTTTATCATTTCTGAGGCAGGAAGACATTCGGGTTGCTGAGGAAGATTTTAGGCATCAGTTACAACAAAGGGAGATGAGAAAATAAAAAAGAAGATACTTCAACGCAGAATGTTTGTGATACAATGAAGGCATATGCTAGAGGTTTGATAATAGATTATACAAGAAAAAAGAATATTAGGAAAAGGCAAGCTTCTAAGGCCTTGGAAGATGAGTATAAAAGACTTCAAAAAGAATTACAGAAAATGCCACAGAAAAAAGATATTAAATTGAAGCTGGATGTAATTAAACATAAAATGGAATTAATAGAGAAAGAAGAATTGGCACAGAAAATTAGAAATTCTAAACAGAATTACTTTGAAGATGCAAATAAACCAGGTAGATGGCTAGCATATAAATTGAGAAAAGAGAAGGAATCAAGAAAAATATTGAAGTTAATAGATGAACAAGGCCAAGTTTGTTATGGGAATAAGGAGAAAAAGGAAATTATTCGAGATTTCTATGGGCAACTATATAAACAAGAGAATATTGATGAGGAAAAAGTCAAACAGTATCTACAGAATGCTAACTTACCGAAGATACCTAAAGAGACTGAAGAAATGCTAGAAAGCAATATAACAATGATGAAATTAAATGAAGCACTTAAGAAACAAAATAATGGGAAAACACCAGGTCCAGATGGGCTTCCGGCAGAATTCTATAAAACATTTCAAGAATCATTGAGCATCCCATTGTTAGAAGTTATGAATGAAGTTATGTCAAAGAAGATGATGCCCAAAACATGGTCAGAGGCTTATATTATACTTATTCCAAAAGAAGAGGCTGACCCACTGCAAATTAAGAACTATAGACTTGAAAAAGAATTACAGAAAATGCCACAGAAAAAAGATATTAAATTGAATGCAGACTATAAAATATTTATTGAATGCAGACTATAAAATTTTTGCTTCAATTTTAGTAGAAAGACTTAAAAAATATTTAAATAATTTTATCCACCTAGATCAAAATGGATTTCTGCCAGAGACAAATCAGAGACAACATGAGAGTAATCTTGGATACTTTGGAATACTATGAGGCTCATCCTGAAAAGCAAATGGCTTTGATATTCCTAGATGCTCAAAAGGCATTTGATAACGTGAACTGGAGATTTATGTTATTACTATTGGAACAGATGGGTTTTGCCAGAAAATTTATTCAAGCAATAGATGCCATATACAATAAACAGACAGCAAAGGTAATGATGGAGGGAGAACTTACAGACTTTATTAATATAAGAAAAGGCACAAGATAAGGATGTCCCCAATCTCCTTTGCTATTTGTGTTGACTTTGGAAGTGTTGAATAGAAATATTAGGGATGATAAAAGCATAAAAGGAATGAAAATTAAAAAGGAAGAATTCAAACTACAAGCTTTTGCTGATGACTTAGCTTTTATTCTGAAAGATCCGCTAGAAACAGCTCCAAAGTTATTGGAAAAGATAGAGACATATGGAAAGGTTGCTGGTTTGAAAATAAATAAAGATAAAACAAAGATTTTGACAAAGAACACGCTACTGAAACAAAGAGAAGAACTGGCAGACCTGTTGAAAATCCAAGTTACGAATAAGGTTAAGTATCTGGGGATATATTTGACAGCAAGATGTAGCACATTAAAAGAGAATAATTATATGAAACTTAAACAACAGATAGCTACAGACTTGAAGAAATGGGAAAACTTGCAATTGTCATTAATAGAGAGAATTTCAACAATTAAGATGAATATTTTACCCAGAATTCTATTTCTGTTTCAAACAATACCAATTAGGCTTGGAAAAGACTATTTTGAAGATTTAAATAAAATTATGTTGAAGTTTATATGGCAAGGTAAGAAAGCGAGAATAAAGCTAAAGCTTTTGCAAGATGCTAGAATTTGAGGAGGTTTTGGCCTGCCCAATTGGGAATTGTACTATCAAGCTGCAAGTTTGATGTGGGTCAAGGAATGGATAACATTAAGAAAGACTAGATTGTTGACACTAGAAGGTCATGATTTGCTGTTGGGTTGGCATGCTTTTTTATGGTATAAGGGAACTAAAACACAGGGTTACTTTAGAAGATACGGGAGTCTTTGTGGTTAAACTGGGAGAAGATAAAAAGACAATGTTATTTGAAAATTCCAGTTTGGTTATCGACTATTGAAGCATTTTCCTATCCTATAATTTATAAGAAGGAGCAAACAGTTAGATATGGGGAACTATTGGATGAAAAGGGTGAACTTAAATCAATTCAAAATTTAGAGGAACAAGGTATAAAGATAAATTGGTTTTCATATGCGCAAATACATTCAAGGTATGATGAAGATTCTAAAATGGAGGGATTCTATGATAAACAGACTCATCTAGATAAGATCTTGATGGGTACTGATGAGAAGATGATTAAAAAATTATATGGTTATTTACTGGGAATTAAATTAGAGGAAGAACAAGTTAAAGAAACTATGATTGTTTGGGGGAAGAATTTTGGATATGGGATTGATTTAGAGAAATGGCAAAAATTGTGGTCTCAAAATTATAAAATGACAATGTCAACAGCATTTAAAGAAAATTTGTATAAGATGTTTTACAGGTGGCACTTTCCCCTGACAAGAATAGCAAGAATGTTGAAGAACAAATCTGAAAAATGCTGGAAATGTCATCAGATACTTGGCTCATATTACCATATGTGGTGGACCTGTGAGGACGCTAAAAAATATTGGATTAAAATTCGCATGTGGTTGGAAAAAATGACAAAGAAACGTATAGATTTGAAACCGGAGTTCTTTTTATTGGGAATCTTACCAGATACATACAGTAAAGACTTGAAATATCTGATTGTAAATGTATTAACAGCGGCTAGGATTGTATTTGCTAAAAATTGGAAGAGTGAGAAAATACCATCAGAGGAAGAAATAATTAAGAAAATATTGGAATGTGCTGAGATGAGTAGATTGACATTTGAAATTAGAGAGCAAGAGGATAAACAATTTTATGAAATTTGGGGTCTTTTTTATCAATGGCTAGATGACAAAATACGATAATAGAATATTTAGAATGTTAGACAGCAAGGAATATCTTTATTTTTTCTTTTGCCTTTGTTATTTGACATTATTTTTATAAAGTGTTTTTAGTATAGATTTGGTATGATTATATGATTTGTTATAGAATAAACTATTTAAAGTATTGTTATCTCAACAAGCATGATTGATTAAAAGTATAGTCAAATGATTTTTTAATTGCGATATTAGGATATATAAGTTTGGATTGACAATATGAGTTGTTATGTAACATAACTGTAATTGAGACTACAAAATGAATGCACAAAACTGATGAACCAACCGACACACTGTATGTACATATGAGAGTTGATGTTTTAATGTTTTGTTTGTCTTGTTTGTTTGTAGAAAATCAACAAAATTCTTTTCAAAAAAAAAAAAAAGGGGGAGATGGGGAAGCAATACAATGAAACTTCTAGTTTACTCAGGAAGGCCTGAGTTTGAGTTTAATGATTGTGTGTCCTCCTCACTTTGATAACAGCAATAACTCTTTACTTTCAAAGGCAAATCACTCTGAAGCAACAAGAAAGAAAGAAGAAAGCATCAGTGCTTTTAAGATAGTGAGCTAAACCAAAGTGTTGGGATACACAAAGGCAAAAAGTTCCACTATCATTGCAGATCTTCCCATTCAAAATAAAACTTTCTGCAGTTCCTATTTGCATAACATTTATTTTTCCCTCAATGCTTGTTTTTTACTTGCTTAAAGAGAAATTCACGCTGAGATGAAATGGCTATTACAGTTGTTATAGTAACATTAACATAATACAAACTAATATTTTAAAAATGTACCTTCCATGGGGCATTTGTCATCTGAAATTCAGAAGTTGGAAGAGATAGAAAGGAGGAAAGGTGAAAAGAGGAAAGTATACACAATTAATTCAGTTATACATAGTATGCTGGTCTGGCATCATAGAGCTGAAAGGTATCATTTAGACCACACTTCTCAGCCTTGGCCACTTGAAGATATGTGGACTCCAACTTTCTCGAACAGCTGCACTGACATTAATGGGCATTGACACAGCCATATATTCAGTTACAGTTTAATTGGTTTATACAGTATATAACTGGCCAAATAATGTATAAGTCAGGGTAGTGTGCACAGTTAAAAACCACAAATAATCACCCTCCCTCTTAGCAGAATAATGGAGTTAAAAGGGACCTTGGAGGTCTTCTAATCCAACCCCCTGCTCAGGCAGGAAGCCTTATATCATTTCAGACAAATGGTTGTCCAATTTCTTCTTAAAAACTTCCAGTGTTGGAGCATGCATATCTTCTGTTGTTCCACTGATTGTTATAACTGTCAGGAATTTTCTCCTTAATTTTAGGTTGCTTCTCTCCTTGATTAGTCTCCCTCCATTGCTTCTTGTCCTCTTTAACACTATCAAAAACAGTCAAGACAACACAAAGCCTCCTCACCCAGTGCCTGGGAAAAACTCAGGTATTCAGAGCCTTAAAAACAAAGCAGTTATTAGCCTGTATATGTATACTCTGATTCTTCACATCTTTCTTGAATTAGGCTCTTTAGCAGTTTCAGTAAAGCAAGCAGTCAAAAAATCAAAATGGCTTGATTAGACACAACAGGCAAGTTAGATTTGCATATGGCTAAGCCATATCTTCTGATTTGAGTCTCAGTTCCAGTAAGATTATTCAGGGCTTATTTCTAGGGTAGAAAAGCAAACCTGATTTTTTTCCCTTTTTTCTCAGTCATCATCAGCTACAATATAAACTTCCTAAGGCCAAATTAAGTTGTCAGTTAAATCTTTGCAAACATAGTGTTTCTCAATTACAGCCCTTCAATAAATTTGTAAAAGGATTATAATTTAATAAAGGGTTCCCTTGAGGCAAGAGAAGGAATAGGAATCTGCAGTTGTTCATGTCTCAGCTGTCACAACTGTGTGAAAAACTAATGGGGGGAGAAATGTTTACTTTTTCTTCAGATGATATCTATATAGACTGATGAAATTTTTGTTTTCCAACCACTAGATGACTCTCTGAGCTGCATCTACTTTTAAACAATTCAAGGATAACATGGTAGGGCTCACTGATAGTTTGTCTTTCATGTTTCTTTTAACAGTGTGTCTAAAAAAGCAGGATAATAGTTAGAATTGTTAGCTTGGTTAAGTTGGGCAGCTGTAGAAACTGAATGAATGAATAAATAAAATAAATAAAAATAATACACTGTCATAAGATAAAATACAGGCTACTAAAGCAATAATGCATGCTGACTTTGGCAACAATTAACACAGGAAAAAATAATAATTTTTATCATGTGATCAGACAGATTCCAAATGCATGTTTGAAGAAAAAAAGTGGGAAATGTTCTATACTGCAATTTAAGTGGAAGTTTCACAATTTCAAACTTCCATAGGAGTTCTCAGTTGTCTGTAGTGTATTTCTGTACCTGATGTACCTAAAGGCACCTTAGTTTCAGTTCCAAGGAAAGGAGATTCTGAATCTCAATATAGCTACTTTTCTGTTTAGGAATTTGAGATGTCTGGATTTTCAAAATATGCTTGTTTAATTCAGCAGCATTTTTTATAACCATACATTAGTCTGAAATAGGAATTAAACTAGTAACAGGTGGAGTCTGAAGCCACTGAAAAAAATGATGGGGATATGTATAGAACTTGTATTTTTAAAGATATAAAACAGACACACAGAGAGAGCACAGCAATCATGTTGTATTTTTGAACTAAAGACTGCTACTCTTAAACAGAAGACTTCTTTGGGGTAGGCATATTAATCAACCACTGAACCCATAGAAAATGATCTCATGGCATTATGAAAGAGTGGGTTTTTTAATTGTTAGATTTATATACCTGTTTTTCCTCTAAGAAGTCCTTATAACCACCACTGCCACCAGCTTGACCCCAAATTACCCAATAAGTTTCTATTACTAAGTGTGATCATTAATCTAGATTCTTCCAATTTTACTTTAATGTTCTCAGTTATTGTGGCACAAATTGCTACATCCAGACCCTATTTGATTAGCATATTATCCCAGCATTATTCCCACAAAATGAGAGATTTGGAACTGACGAAAAGGAAATGAACAAACAAGACTAAAAGAGTTAAAGTTCATGTTCTACTGTATTTACCCCAATAGCACTTACTCAAAAAAATGACCAGACATATTTTGCATAATGCTATTTTATGTTTTGCACTGTGACTGGCTGACTTCAAAACTGTCCTAATCCAATTTATTCAGTTAAGAATAGACAAGAGAAATGTACCTAAGTTTTCTTTTCTTTCCCCAAACATACAGTATATCAAGATCCACATCTTTAGTGAAACAAAGTCCTTCTTTTACTGGGACATGCAAGGGTTTGTTCAAAAAGATTTTTTTTTATTTTCTAGGTTGTAGTGATTCCAAATATATTTTCCAAATCTACTAGTCTACTATTTATTTCTTCAAATATAACACAACAAAACCATTCAAACCTAATGTCTAGACATTATATTATAGCTTTGCTAAATGGAAAAGAATTACAGTGTGATTCTTACATTAGACACACATATAACACAATAAATCATGTATGCGTTTCCAAGGACATTTTGTGGTGCTACTGTGAGTTGGTTCCCATTTACAAAAGGGCTGCATTGCTGGGAATAGCCAATCAGAAAATATGTTCTTCTTGCTGCCTCTGGTAGCCCTTTAAGAGTTTTCTACAGTTCCTAGAATATTTTTGTCTTTCCTAGGATATTTTTGCAAAACTTCTTATCCTTAAGGTGAAGAGACAGGAGAAGAGAGCACCTAGCCATTCCCCTGCCAATGGTTTTATTTGTTTTCCTAACTTATCATTGGACCCTAGAGCTGTGTTCACAATAGAAATATTTATTTATTTATTTGGTTTGTAAATTGCTTACAAGATAATAGGTATAAGTAAAAACATAGTTATGAATATATGGATACATATAAGAAAAATAAAAAAGGAACAATAGGACAGGGATGGTAGGCACATAGGTGCACTTATGCACACCCCCTACAGACCTCTTAGGAAAGGGGTGAAGTCAATAGTAGACAGTCTAAGGTTAAAGCTTTTGGGGTTTGGGGAAGAAACCACAGAGTCAGGGAGAGTATTCCAGATATTGACCACCCTGTTGCTGAAGTCCTATTTCCTGCAATCAAGTTTGGTGCAGTTAACCTTGAGTTTGTATCTATTGTTTGCTCTTGTATTGTTATGGTTGAAGCTGAAGTATTCATTGACAGGTAGGACATTGCAATGTATGATTTTATATACTATACTTAGATCGGACTGAAAGCGGTGTAGAGGTCTAGAATTTCAAGTCTGGTGGTATAAGGTATTCTGCAACGAGTAGTCAGGCCTTTTTTATGCTGAAGCAAGAAAACAAGAGAAAAGATTAAGAACTTCTCCCCGATGTCCCTTCCAAAGTATATTTTGAGATAATGAATCAAGAGAAATATTACACATAATTGTATTTGGACTCCTTGGTGATTATTACTAAGTAATATTATCAGTGCATCACCAGTGGTAATATCACTGGCCAGGTGATAAAATGTCTACAAGCAAATAACTCAGAGAGCACCAAGGACTCCACATAGTTCAACTATGAGCTATATATGTTTTCTATTGTAATATTTTTGTATTATATCCTTATGTCCTTATGTTATTTTTATTAGACAAATTGAATTGATTTTTGAAATATATATAAAATATCATATTAAAGTCTATTTTGTATTTTTCTTGATAAATTATTGATAAAGACTGCAAGAGTTGAATAGATTTTCAGCCTTATGTAGAGACTGTAACATAAAACTACATACATGTTTTAATTCTGCAATAATTTCTAAAGCAAATTTACAATAACGTATGACATTTTAATTTTTTCTTGTCCTTCTTGGAAAAAAGAGGTGCCCAGAAGACATCTAACTGGTATTTGAATCTGAAGTACAAAACTGTTCCCTGATCATGCATATCAAACTTTTAGTTGGATATCATAATATGCAATAAAGTTGTGCTACCACAGAATTCTGACTATATACATTAAAAAAAACACTTTGCTTGGCTAAAGACTTGTCCAAGCGCTAAATAAACATAGTAGAATAGTCTTTTCCTGTACTTTTTCTATCATTTACAAATTGAGTGGTGATATTATTAGAAATACAAGGAAGATTGTAATGAACACACTTCTTAATCTTTCCTTATTTCTTCTACCTTTTCTGTTGATCTAGTTCTTTCATTATTAGACTGTTTTCACTATTAAAGCCATGAAGAGAAAAATAATTTTGGAGGGATTGATTAACACAAAGTTAGTACTAAAACTGGGGATCTCTATCTCTATAGTACACTACCAAATTATCTAGTTTGACATCACTTTATAACATAATATACAATGAAATGTCAACTGTAAGAAAAAAATTACATAAATATAATAAAATGACCACAGTAAGAAAAATTAACTCACAACCTAACATCTTAACTTAATACACTCATAATAAATCAAAACCCAAGATAATAATCATAAGCAAATGGAAATAATGTTAAATATTGATGGCAAACAATCTAATATGTAGAATATCCAGTGTGTTCTTCCTCATCTTCCTCTTTTTTTGCCAATATTTATTTCTTCATGGAATTTCTTCATATACTGCCTTCCTGGGAAGATCAGGTATGCTAAATTTCAGATTAAAAGACTTAGAGAATTTTGTCAACAGCATTTTATATTTTGCAGTTTTCCACTAATGTTTATTTTATTTTGTGGTCAATTGTTAAAAAAAATAACAGACAGCAAAATTGTGTCCTTAGCTAAAAAATGAGCAAAGTTAAAGAAAATAATGGCCATCAGAACTCTACATAATTTGAAAATAATTGAAATTGAAAATTTCAATTGGAAATTGAATTGAAATTGAAAATATTGAAAAGTTATTTGAATTTTTGGACAAATGAACACAAAACTATATTGTTATTCAAAGAAACAATCTCCACTTCCCATTCCATCCCTCCCCTCCCCTCTTCAGTGGAAGTTGTGGAGAATACTAAAGAAAAAAAATAGTTTGCTTTAAGAACAGAAAGGTGTTGTGGTCAATCAAATTTGAAGCAGTTCTTCCAAACTGCTTGTAAGAATACATAGCAATGCTCTTGCAAATGGAGAGTCCTCCTTTAAAAAAGAAAAGAAGAGAAGAGAGAGAGGGAGGGAGAGGAAGAGAGAGAGAGAGACAGAGTATGTGATTCATTCCTCTTGTTTTGCCCCATGATTTTCTTGGAAAGGAAAAATGTATCCCTATGCAAAAATTCTGAACAATTTCAAAAGAAGGTGTAAATGTACCAAGGATTTTTTTTTTTTTAAGTTTAAACTTGGAGGAGGGCATTGCAATGTTTTTTGCTTAGCAGACATTAAAATTCTAGAAGTAGAACAGATTGGAGCAAACTGTCAAATGCAGAAGAACTTAGTACTTTCCTACACTTTCTCAGATTCTCCAAACACTAGCAAAGCTGTTTTAACATTCCCATTCTTGGATCTTTGCCAGTGCTGTTATACACAGTATAACTTCAATATTACTTCAATGTTCTTCTTTCAAAGCACTAAGATTGGACAGCCTTATTAAAATCATTCACTGTAAAGAGAAGCTGGAGTTTCAGTCATAGAATTATAACCCTTCCCACTCTTCCAATCATAGCTTTTGCCTTAATAGCTTGGCAGATAAAGACCATTCAGGATTTTAGGCAAGTGTCTTTACCTGCATTACCTGGAAATACCAGGGAATGAGCCTAGGATCTCTGGTTACTAGAATGTTTCAAGAAATGTATCTTCCATGACCTTTCCTATTAAGAACGGCTAAAAGAAAAATTAGTATGGCATGCAGCCCTGATAGTTTTAAACACACACACACACACACAAATAATATTAGGATCTTGAATTTCAACTATGTTTCAAGGCTAGAAAATAATTCAGACAAGATATCTGTGTTATTTATCAAACAGAAGAAAATAGGCCAAAGGAGAATAATATTTGGTGAAGTAAGAGAGCTTGAAGTAAGACAGTATCCTATCTGTATGCATTTTATGAGCTCAGAGCAATATTTTTAACTATATGAATGGCTGACCAAACACACAAGGCTTCAGGACTGGTGATCTTTAAAAAAATGATTAATACGATGCAACAAAATTGTCCTTTTCTTTCTATCTACCATTTTTTTACTCAGTTTGATGAAAAAGAATTCACTTCAGAAATTCCTTCAGAGGAAAAGAGAATTTTGGCGATATTTTCATGGTTGAAGGAAGGGGGAAGTTCCCTTTGCCTGTCTTAAGGTTTGTGGTTTTGGCTTTCTATATGTTCAATGGGAACTACTTATGAAAATTTTTAAAACTGGAAGTATGGCGAAAGAGATTACAGAAATACTGTACAGTAAGTATTATCCGAAAAGTGTAACGATGGGAGTAGTGCTTTATCCAGCTCTAACTATAACATGAACTCATAAACATTAATAATTGGAATCCCAAAGCCTCCTGAGTGTTAAGTTCTGTGCATGGGCGCAAGGAACGGAGACGAGGCAGTGAACAGTGAACTTCAACTCTTTATTAATCATTCTGAACAGAGCAAAAATCCGAGGGCAGCAGCAACCTTTTTATAGGGCAGGCTGCTGACCTATTAACCAATGAGAAACATGGAAGTGTTAAACCCTTGAACCAATGAGAGTGGCTCGTTAACAGCCAATCAGATTCCCCAGAATGGACCAATCTGATATCGCTAATGTCGGCCAATCAGAAGTGAAGGATTAGAACCCTGCTTTTTCTTTAAGGTTTGTTAAAACTTTATTTAAGTGTTTTTATTAGTTCATAACACCCCTTCCCCCGGGTTCTGTTTGAGGGGTGCGGTGACGTAATCCCTAAGATATGTAGGTTGTTTTAACTGTCTATTAGATTTGCGCTGTCCCATCAGTTCCTGTCTGTAGTCCAGTTTCGGTGGGACGTTTTTGGACATATCTGGTACAGGTGGTTCCGCATTCTCACTGGATGACTCGGTGCCGCTAATTCTGTCGTTGTTGTCCTCCGATCTTTGCGGGATAGCCTCTTTTGAGGTATTCCTCTGTGGTGAGGACACTCCCCTCCTTGATTCTTCTTCATTAATCGCGCCCGATTGCTGACTTCCTTCGCTTCTGCTTTCTACCATCTCGAATTCAGTTTCTTCGACATCCCCTCCCCCCTCAGTTTGGGAGTCACAGGAGTCACGGGAACTGGGTTGTAGCCTCGAGCAAAGCTGATCTATATGGCGTTTTCATATTTTTCCATCACAGGTTTGCACACGGCATGATCTGGGCCCGGTGGTTTGAATTATGGTTGCTTTGACCTATAATGGTTCGCCGGAGAAGTTTTTGGCAAAAACTAAGTCACCTACCTTGAACTCGCAGCATTTTCCGCTAGATCCACAGGGTTTCTCTGGCTCGTAGGATGGGTGAAGCTGGTCGAGGTGGGAACGGAGCTTGCATCCCATCAACAGTTCAGCTGGGGTCTTGTTGGTGATGCTGTGGGGAGTGATGTGTTGGAGTAGGAGTATTCTGTTTATTTTGTTGTCAATGTCCCCATAGTCCATTTTGTCGAGAGTTTTTTTTTGACAAATTGTACCATGCGCTCGGCCCTGCCATTAGCCGCAGGGTGCACTGGTGAAGTTAGCACATGGTGGATACCCTAGTCCACTAAGTATTATTCAAATGCCAGGGCGGTGAACTGAGGTCCATTGTCGGAGACCAGAACATCTGGCAGCCCGTGCGTTGCAAATAGCCTATTCAATTTTCAGATGACGGACTCGGTTGTAGTATTCTTCATTTCGTGGATCTCGAGCCAGTTGGAATAGGCATCCACTGTCAGGAGGAACGTAGTCCTTTAGTAGGTCCCACAAAGTCAACGTGGATGCGGGACCACGGCCCCCAGGGGGTTTCCCATTCTGTTGGAGTTGCTCTAGGTGGGGCACTGCTGACTTCTTGGCACTTTAAACAAGTCTTTACCCAGGCTTCGATCTGTTTGTCAATGCCCGGCCACCACGCATAGCTTCGTGCGATCGCTTTCATACGCACAATGCTGAGGTGACCATCACGCAATGTTTTCAATACTGCTCGTTGTAACCGCTCTGGGACGATGACTCTACCTACCCATAGGATGCAGCCTTTTTGCAAAAAAAGTTCTGTTTGCCGGTTTCTGAAAGGGGTGAAGTCGTCAGAAGTTTGTTCTATTGGCCATCCTCGTTCGACCCAGCTAAGAACTCGCGCCAAGATAGGATCTCATTTTGTTTTGATTGCAATGTCTCTGGCTGTTAGCAGTGGTGAATGTAGCGTTTCAATCTGGAGTGTTGTAAGGGTTGGAGCTGGGTCGTCGACGGTTTCCGGAAGTGGGGCACAGCTCAATGCATCAGCGTGGGGAATGGCTTTCCCCGGGCGGTGTTGTAATTTATAGTTGTACGCAGCTAAAAACTCCAACCAGCGAGTCATTCTAGGTGACAATATATAGGGGGTTGGCTTGTCTCCCGCTATAATCCCTAGCAAAGGTTTGTGGTTGGTAACAATAGAAAAAACTCGTCCATATACATATTCATGAAACCGTTTCACAGCAGACACAACAGCAAGAGCCTCTTTGTCAATCTGGCTATAGTTACATTCAGCCTTTGATAGGGTCCTTGAAAAATAGGCAATCGGGGCCTCACTACCATTTGGTAACACATGACTCAAAATGGCTCCTACTCCAAATGGTGACGCGTCACATGTAATTGTTCAAGGCAGAGTCTCGTTATACTGCATGAAAACAGCATCTGAGGTTAGTAAGTTTTTCACTTGTCTCCAGACCCAGGTTGCTTTTTTGTCGAGAAGTCTATGTAAGGGCTCAGCTACGGTTGCTTTCTGGGGCAAGAAGATGTTGTAAAAGTTAATGAGCCCCAGAAAAGCTTGGAGATAAGTTCTATTTCTAGGTCTTGGGGTGTTTTTGATTGCCCTTAGTTTGCTATTAGTGAGGTGGATGCCTTGTTTATTGATTAGGTACCCCAGGAACTCTACTTTGTCTGTACACAGTTGACATTTATTTTTTTTAACCTTAAGGCCAGAGTCTTTACATTTCTGGAGAACCATTTTAAGCCGCTTTTCTAGTATTTCTCTATTCGGGGCAGCAATTAAAATGTCATCAAAGTATGGCACAACCCCCTTGATCTCTTGCAAGAGTCTCTCCATCAGACTTTGAAAAATCCCTGGGGCTACGCTCACTCCGAATTGGAGTCAGTTACACTTAAAGGTGCCTTGGTGCGTAACGATCGTCTGTGCTCTGCGGTTTTTTTTATCTACAGGCAGTTGTTGATAGGCCTGTGCTAAATCCAATTTAGCGAAGACTTTTCCGCCTCCCAGGGAATGGAAAAGGTGTTGTACCATGGCACCGGGTAAGCGTTCTGTTGAAGGGCATGATTAAGGGTAGCCCGGTAGTCCCCACAAATCCTTAACGATCCATCTGGTATGATGGGTGTTGCAATTGGGGTTTCCCAACTAGCGTGGTCAGTTGGTTCTAAAACACCCTGGGCTATTAATTTATCAAGTTGCTCATCAATTTTTGGTTTAAGGGCAAAAGGTACCCGATGAGGCTTAAGGCGGATGGAGGCTACCTCAGGGTTAAGGTTAAATGATATCAGGGTCCCCTGAAGGTCAAGAAAGACAAGTGCCGAACTTCCGGTTTGCGTGGCTTCGGGGCAGCAGGAATTCGCGACAGCTCGCGATTCCTGCTGTGCTAGCCGTCGAGGTACCCCCGATCCAGACGGGTCAGGGGGATATGGCTGCCCTGTAGGGACAGCTGAAGAGAGAGGGGAGTCGGATAGGGAGGTGGGGGTGTCGCAGACCCCCCCTTCTCCGGGAAAACCCCTTTTTCCCAAGGCGGTGGAGCGGCGGTCAGCAATGGCCGCCATGAAGAAGCCAGCAACCGGGTAAGAACTGTGCTGGAGGAAGTGTGAAGAGTGAAAGTTCTGTCTGAGCCAGGTCAAGTAACACCTTTTAAACTGCCTGGAATTGAGCTGCTTGAATTGCTGGAGGATACATTGTATCCCTAAGAAGAGCGAAAAGCGGCGGAGAAGCTGTTAAAGGGAACTCTTTTTTTTTTTACTCTCCCACCCCACGGAAAAAGCAGAAATATTTGGATATATTAGACATTGAAAGTGGATTGCTTTGAAAGCTGAAGCTAAGAGACAAAGGGATTTTTGGACATTGAAAAATTTAAGAAATTGGAAAATCTCTGCTGGAGGTATGGATTTTTGATTATTTAAAATTGTCATTGCAAGTGGGAAGGGAGAAAAAAAAAATTGGAGCAGAAGCTGAAAAAGGAGGAGATTGTCTAGAACGTCTTTGTGGATCCCAAAAGAAGATATATGGTAATTGGACCTCTTTGATTAAAAATTAATCCAGAAAGAAAAAGAGAAGAAGGAAGAAAAGTATTAACTTTTGGAATTTTTTTTTTTTTAATTGCTTTTGATTATCTTTGATTAAAAATACTTGTGGTTGTTTTGGAAAAAGTTTCCCTTTTTATAATGGCATTGTTTGTGGATGAACTAGAGATTGAATATCAAAAATATAAAAAAGAAGATACTTTGGGCACTTTGTTTCAATTCTTAGAAATGGCGTTATGTTCTGTTGAAAAGTTGATTACGCAGCAGAAGGACTGGGACAAGGAAGACGAGGAAGAAGAAGCCATCTTTGATGAACAATGGGTCCCTTCCGGAGAGGAGGAGAAAAAGGATAAGAAAAAGGGGATTTTAAGAATTATAAAAACAACCAAAAGAGAGAAAAATGAGCGAAAAGGTGCAGGCAAGGTTAGAAAGCAAAGGAAAAGGAGTAAGAAAAGCGATGGGAAAAAGCAAAGGGGTAGAAAGGGCAAGGAGAAGAATAAGCAAGAGAGAAAGGGGGGGAGGAGAAGCCTTAATGGGGGGAAGCAAGACCTAAAGAAAAAAAGTTTATTTAGAGACAATGGGTGAATTTAATTTAGATTAAAAGAGGGATTCTGGAGGGTATATAAGATTGTGTTTTTATGTAATTTTAGAATCTTTTAAACAGAATCCCAAGAAAGATTGTAATATGTAGTATTTCTAAGTTAGGGTAATGAGTTATAGATGTTACTCCAATTGGTGTACAGGAGAAGTATAGTAAAAGAAAAAAAAAGATGAATGGATAATTGGAAATAAAACAGACAAAGAATGTTGTTGAAAATGGTAATAAGATATGGAAGGATATATATGCTTTTTTTTTTCTTTTGGATTTTGTATATTGATAAAAGGCAATAAAATTTTAATTAATAAATAATTTGGATGGAAAAGAGAAGTAGGGACAAGATATGAAGTTAATATTATATGAAATATTGATATTATAATCTGGAAATGTTATGCCTTATTGGTCTTTTATTATTATTTTTTCTTAGAAAAGAATTTATAAGCTGTTATGCCTTGATTCTTTGTGCATTGTTCTTATAAAACTGATAAAAATGGTTTTTATATATATATATAAAAAAGAAAATGATAATAAGATATGGAAGGAGATATGGGTTGAATATGATGTTTGAATTTGTGTCTGTGTAAAGAGTTTTAACCCGGGAACAGACAACCTTCAGAAAAGATCTTTTAGTTTTGTTTATGTTTTGTGTTTGTATGTTTGTGTATTGTGTTTATGGTAAAACTAACAAAATTTGTTTTTTATAAAAAAAAAAAGGAAAAAAGAATCAATAAAACCTTGGAGGAATGTTAGACGAGAATAATTTAAACAAGCCAGAAAGAAAAGAATATGATGACTATAAAATGGATAAATATGGAAGAGAAATGAAATTGAATAGGAGTAAAGAGAAATAATGAGAAATTTGCTGGAAGATATTTGTGTGTCCATATGGAGATGGGATAAATTGGAATTATGCTGTATAAAAATAATGTTTTGTTTGACTTGTAAGGATTTACAATGTTAAGAGGTTTTATGTGTTTATGTATTTAATGGTTAATGATGTGTTGTTTTATCTTTAAAATTAATAAAAATTTGTTTCAAAAAAAAAAATGATATCAGGGTCCCCTTGTACTCGTCTAGTTTGTCTGTGAAAATGTCCTGGAATTCCTGGACGATGGCCTCCTCCCAGTCGTCACTTCTGGTTTGGTGAATGCTGGCTACCTCGATCCCGAGTGGGGCGAACCATTGAAGGCCTAACAAGCTAGGCCGATCACGGTCGACGATGGTCAGTGGTAATGACGCAGTGCAATTTTTGAATGATACTTGGACTTGGCTGGATCCAACAACCGGAATTCAGTTCCCCTGATAATCTTTGAGTATGATTCTTTGGGCTCTGAGGTCTTGACGCCGGACGGCAGGGATTAATTGTTTAAGAGTCTTCCAGGAAACCATCGAGAGGGACGATCCTGAATTGACTTCCATCACGCAAGGCTGGTTTTCAATGGCGACCTTCACTCAGATCTTCTTTGCATCTAGCGATGAGGTGTGACCAATTGTAATGGTTTGGTGTGCCTCTTCTCGTCTTGTTGAAATGGCCAGTGTTTTATTTCTGTAGGAGTGGTTGTTCCATTGGTGGTTCAAATGTTCCCGACTCACAGGGCGATTTCCTGTGGTCTGGCGGTAGTTGTTTCCCCTCTGAAATGGGTTGGATCCTTGCTTGCTTCTACAGACCTTCCCGATGTGGCCTCTTTTCCCACAGAAATGGCAGAGCACGTCGAGGAATTTGCAGTCTGATCATGGGTGATTTGCCCCACAACCCGCGCATTGGTGCGGTAGTCTTTGATTCCACTCATGGTGTTGGTCACGTTCAGACCGGAGCCGGTTGACCTTCTCCTCATCACTTTCTGATGGCGATTCGAGGTCCTCGTGGTGGATCGCTGTTGTGTGCCTCTCTAGGCAAGGTGAGGTATCGCTGGTGAGTTGACGGAGCAGTGTGTTGGTGCGGCGCATTCGGGCAGCCGACTTCCTGGTTGCTTCTGCTGCAGTAGCGTCCTTGATGACATTAGCAAGGTCGATGTCCCCTTTGGCCATGATCTTGCTCTGCGTAGTGTGGTCATCTAATCCCAGAATTATTCGGTCTCTCAGAGCTTCTTCGAGGTCTGTAAACCCACAGAGGCCTCCCAGGTTCTGGAGATCCGCAATGAAATCTGCAACGCTCTCTCCTTTCCGCTGGTCCCTCTGGTAAAATTCATGTCTTCAGACAAGTGTTGGTACGGCGGGTGCATAGTGGGCCCGCGCAAGGACGTGCCAGTCCATGGTTTTCACCTCAGTCGGTTTCACTAGTGCCTTGGCCATCTTAAAGACAGCAGGCCCGCAATGGGTCAGGAACACTGCTCGCTTTTTCCCCATAGTGGCATCCTTCAAGTTGTTGGTCTCCAGAAACATCTGGAACCGGTCTATGTATGAGTCCCAGTCTTCTTGTGCCGGATCAAATGGAGCGGGTGGTATGGCGCCGCTGGACATGGTTTCCGTTGTTATATGCCTTCAGCCACATGCTCTGTTTGGTGCTCTGTAGTGTTCAGTCAGCTCTGATGTCTCCGCATCCCATCCTCGTCGCCAGTGTTAAGTTCTGCGTTTGGGCACAAGGAACGGAGACGAGGCAGTGAACAGTGAACTTCAACTCTTTATTAATCATTCTGAACAGAGCAAAAACCCTAGGGCAGCAGCAGCCCTTTTATAGGGCAGGCTGCTGACCTATTAACCAATGAGAAACATGGAAGTGTTAAACCCTTGAACCAATGAGAGTGGCTCGTTAACAGCCAATCAGATTCCCCAGAATGGACCAATCCGATATCGCTATTGTCGGCCAATCAGAAGTGCAGGATTAGAACCCTGCTTTTTCTTTAAGGTTTGTGAAAACTTTATTTAAGCGTTTTTATTAGTTCATAACACTGAGAATAAAATAGAAGCCTTTTTGTATGGCTTTTTGAGAAATTGCAAGTTAGTTTTGGTATCAATCTGTAATATGCTCAATTAAAATGCAACTCTTCTTCCCCTTTGCAAGAAATGGTAGATATGGGAAGATGATTTCCATTAGAGAAACACAGCAGAGGAGATAGATAATTCCTTCTTTCCCAATATCACAATTTTGAACCTAGTCATCTTTCTCAGAGGTTACTTTTAGAAGAGATAAAAAGGCAGGAAATCTATGAGCTCTCATATGGATTTTGAAAAAGGCAAATTATTTGTTAAAAGTTATTAAAAAAATTAATCAGGAATAAAACTTCCAATATCATCACACCTTTAAGACACTGTTTAGCATTGTATATACAGTAAAGTATATGATATCTGAAAGTAAACACAGGTGACAGTTCTAATATAAATAAGATATAATTTTACACACACACTTTGATTTATACTAAATTGAAACAGTGCATAAATGATCTGAGAAATTTGCTACCAGAAAATGTAGTAATAGTGAGACAGCTTTAAAAGTCCAAAACAAGCATAAAGGTTAAGAATATTCGTTATATTATTATTTGCTTAATTGATTCATTGATTGATTATATGCCACAAGCTGTTGTCAACTCTTAATTGCCACATAATTTTTGCCAATAATTTTATATTTTCCATCCATGTGATTTTTTAAAAAATACAAAAGTAGTTTGCCATTGACCTCTTTCACCCAATATGAATTGATGCCTTTTCCATTGCCATTAAAATGATCGTCTGACTCCAGCACCTTCCTACATCACTGCTACCCAAAACAGGTGATTGATTGCTTTAGCTGGGATGACCTTCACACTTTGGGTGACCCTGCTGGGAATTTATACTCTTGGCATACATATCCAGCATTCTTTGTTCAGCCCTTCTGGGAACATCCCTGTGCTACAATGAGGCTGCACAGTAGGAACTGTTAGGATGAAGATACATTATCTCCTATAATTCATTTCTTTATTAAACAAATAAACACAATTCCAGATGGCACAGAGCAATAAAGAGCCACAATTTAATCCCCCTGAAAGCCCCTCCACCATGGCCACAACAAACTCAATCAAGTAAGCCACTTAATTACCTCTGTGTCAATCCAGGGTCTTCAAGTTTCCTAGTTCAATGACAATGAAAAGTATTTTGGAAAAATAACAAGTATTTTGGAAAAATAACAAGTATTTTGGAAAAATAACAAGTATTTTGGAAAAATAACAAGTATTTTGGAAAAATAACAAGTATTTTGGAAAAATAACAAGGTGGGGCAAATCTTATCTCTAAAGAAATTATGTGCCAAAGGGAGGGAGCCACTATAGAGAAGACCCTTTTTTCTTGGTCCTCATTTTATATGCCCTGTCTTCTTGCTCTGGTAGACCAAATAGATGTAACTCGGGAGAGATGGTCTTTACAATAACCTGGTCCCAAGAGGTTTAGGTTTAAAGGTGATAATCAGCATCTTGAATTGTTCAGAGTATTGCAGTGTAAATTCAGCACCAGAAAAATAAACACAGATAATTGAGGCTTCATTTAACTTCTTTATAAACATATAAAGTAAATTTTACAATACTAGTTGTAGATTTCTGTAACATGGAGCAAACTCAAACAGAAGCAGACCTGTCACAGGTTCAGAGCAGAACAGCAACTCAGGAACTCAGAAACAGACATCAGTTTCACTTTAGTTCAGCAGGCAAGCAAGACACACAGCAGAGGAGAGAAGCAGTTTCATTTTCAATAGACAGACTCAGAGCTTAACATAGCTGCAGAGCTGCAGAGTGTAATATAGAGCCATGCCCAAACTACTTCTAGTTTCAGTTTCCAAACAGTCCTCATTGGCTGACTTAATTGCTATACCTGTTCATTGGCTGACCTTGTTACCATGCTCTATTCCAGTTCATGAATATACTCTGACATAAATTCCATCCAAAAACAAATCAGCAATTGATGCAGCTCCATCTAAAGAGACGTCACATGTGTAAATTGGGCTTGCCCAAAATTAGGTTTACTGCATTTTGAGCCATTACTGCATTTTGAGCCAACTGAAAATTCTGTACACTTTTCAGCATCAGTTCTATATAGAGCTTGTTACAATATCCAAATGAGTGGTGATCAGGGAGAAGGTAACTGTGAGAAGGATGTGTTGGTCCAGGAACAGGTACAGTAACAGGCATGTAACATGCAATGGTGCAAAGACCTTCTGGCCATGAGCAGGAGCTGTGAATCCAGATGAACTCAAGACTATGTACTGGGTCTCTCTGCTGACCATTCCCCAAGAGTCAAGGAGTCCTGCATCAAAGTCATTCTCTCATTCTAGGATTCAGTTTCAACCTGTTGGTCCCCATCCAGACTATTGGTATCTCAATCCATGATGATGGATATCTCACCCAGTAAAGTTTCATGTTAATGTTAAACAGGAAAAATGAGAAACCTGAACTTTGTGGGGCCACCACAAAGCAGGGATCACAATTTAGACCTCTCACTCCTAATTAACATAAGTTGAAAACAATGTTGAAGGAAGAAGGACAACATTATGTCCCTCCCCACTCCTGTGCCCAAAGCTGTTTGAGAAGGATATAATGGTCAATGTATAGAAAACTTCTGAGAGGTTAAGTAGGGAAAGGAGGAATGCATTGCTTCTGACCCTCTCTCACCAGAGATCTTCAAGAATGTGACATTTCCATTCCATATCCAGACATGAATCCTAGCAGAAAAGAGTCCAGATACTCACTTCTTCCAGGATCTTTTGAAGCTACAGTATGACTCCTTCTTGTGATCTTTTCCAGAAAGGAAAGTTGGAAACAGGATGAAAACTGTCCATCAGGGTGGGATCTAACATGGGATAACAAAGGCAGTATGTCTCTTGATACAAGTTGCTAAGGTAGTCCTTTAATATAAGTCTCTGGGTGCTAAGATCCTGGCGGCGGATGTCAGGGATTCGTTGCTTGAGAGTTTTCCAGGAAACCATTGATAGGGAAGATCCGGAGTCGACTTCCATGATGCACGGTCTATTTTCAATGGTGACCCTTACTCGGATTTTTTTCATATCCACTGATGAGGCGTGGCCGATGATGACAGTTTGATGTGCCTCTTCTCGTCTGGTATTGGTAGTAGGTATTCGGTTTCTGCTGTACTGGCTCCACTGGTTGTTTGGGCGGTCCCAGTTTGGTGGGTGGTTGCCCGCTGTCTACCTGAAGCTATTGTTGTTCCTCTTGGGGCTGGAAACTCGTTTACTTCTGCAGACTTTGGCGATGTGGCCCCTTTTATCGCAGGAATGACAGATGGCGTCTAGGAACCTGCAATCTGCTCATGGGTGGTTCCCCCCGCATCCGGCGCATTGAAAATTGGGTTTACGACCTCGCTGGTCTCGTTGGTCACGCTCTGATCTGAGTCTGTTGACTTCTTCCTCCTCACTTTCTGACGAGGACTCGATGTCTTTATGGTGGGCTGTTGTTGTGTGACACTCTGAGGGTATCGCGATGTCGCTGGTGAGTTGGCAGTTGGACCCATTCGCTCAGCGCATTTGGGCAGCTGACTTCCTGGTTGCTTCTGCTGCAGTAGCATCCGCTATGGCATCTGCGAGTGAGATATCTCCTTTCGCCATAATCTTGCTTTGGATGGTGAGGTCTCTTAGACCCAGGACAATCTGATCTCTCATGGCTTCGTCCAGATTTGCGAAGCCACATAGTCCACCCAAATTTCTTGAGTCAGCGACAAAGTCCCTGATGTTTTCGCTTTCCCATTGGTCCCTCTGGTAAAACTCGTGTCTTCTGATGAGGGTTGGAACTGCTGGGGCATAATGAGCCCTGAGAATGGGAGCAAGGGTGTCCCAATCCATAGTTTTGAGTTCAGCCGGTTTCACTAGTGCCTTTGCCATTTTGAAGATGGCAGGTCCGCAATGCGTTAGGAATACCACATGTTTCTTGCTAGGTGTGGCATTCTTCGGATTGTTGGTTTCCAGGAACATTTGGAACCTGTCCACATACGAATCCTAATCTTCATTCGCTGGATCAAATGGAGCCGGTGGTATTGCGCTGCTGGTCATTCTGCCGTTTTCTGCATGTTGTCAGCCACGTGCTCTGTCAATACTTCATGAGTGCTCAGTCAGCTCTTATCATCTCTGCATCCCATCCTCGTCACCAGTGTTCTATCTCGGAGAATGGGTGCAATAATGGAGACGAGACATTGAATAGTGACTCCAACTCTTTATTATTGACTTCGGGAAAGCAGCTCAACACGTATGGCAGCAGCAGCTCCTGTTATAGAGCTGGCTGTTGTCAAAGCATCCAATGGTTTAAGTTTGCCGCGCTTGGAGCGTCCAATTGCGGCAGCCCGCTAACTAGCCAATCGGATCAGTCCGGAATGACCAATCATGACCCGCTGTTCACGGACCAATCAAATATGCAGGATTGCGAGCCTGCTTGTGAAAAGCCAGTCAGGTTTGCAGGCTTACGAGCCTGCTAGTTCGTAACAGCCCTCTAGCTGTTCGTAACAGCTTTCTGTAGATATTGATTGGTCACCATGAGAG
Source organism: Hydrophis major (assembly GCA_033807585.1). NCBI lineage: Eukaryota > Metazoa > Chordata > Lepidosauria > Squamata > Elapidae > Hydrophis > Hydrophis major. The sequence goes on from CM066331.1 coordinate 48,174,804, forward strand.
GAATATGCTGGCTTAAAGGAAGCCATTGGCCTTGGATATTCTGCTACTAATGATATGATTTTTGTTCTTTAGAGCTGATATCACACCTGCTTGTTATCTAGCATTTTGTAGGTATAGAATCAGAATATGAATAATAGCAGACAGAATGAATCAGTCGGAATGGATTCAACTGTGTTGCTAAACAATGGTGTGGTCCCTGGTGGGCTTGATTTTGGCTGAGGCATTTGTTTTGAGATGAGACCTGTGGGAGAGCCAAGAAGTAGAAGGGCATGGAGAAATGTAATACGTGAAAAAGAAGCAGCAAGGCAGGAGTTAAAAGGTTCAAATACCCTCCCATTTAGAATTAAAAGAGGGGCCCACCTCTGGCTCCCCTTCTTTTTCTGGCCTATATTAGCATTGTTCTGCTAGAAAACCCTCTGTTTGTGAAAACGTTCTAGCCTTCAGGACAGAAGCTAAAATCAAAGCAGAGCCTTTTATTCAGAGGTTTATCAGTAGTTATTGTCCTTATCAAACAAAGCCCTTTCATCAGGCCTTCTTTAACACACTTTATTTCTCTTTTATTTTGCTTTGAAATAAGCTGGGCAACAATTAATTTCAGAGAGAGAGAGAGAAAAAAAAAAAGAGAATTCAACAAGGATCTATTACTACTCTCGGCTTCTATTGCTGTAATGAAAATCTATTTCCTTTCCCTTTTGTGTCCCATATAATTTAATGCCCATTTTATTAATGGTCTGAAATAATTACGGAACCTTTTGTGATTCTCAAGTATGTTTCATTTAATTGTGCAATAAACGCCTAATCTCTTCCTCCATCTGAAGCTATTATGGCATTAAAATTAACAATTATGCAGCAGCGCACCCGGGTCCATAGAAATCACTCCAGATAACTAGACATATATAAATCATTCATGAGTACAATTTCTGAAAAGAGACGAAGGGTGGAGGGGGGGAGGCTGTGTAAAGAATGACATTGGGAAGCCACGGGCCTGCTCTGAAGGAAGATAGCAACACCTTATAAAAATCTTTTTCCGCTTTCCTTTTTTTTTTCTTTGTTATTATTATTTTACTAATTGTGTTATGTGGCACATGCTCTCTCCCTGCCCCCCCCCTTTTATTAGCCTGACAGATATTTTCAAAATTAATTAACCATTAGCTCAGAGGATAAATTTTCATTATCAATTTTCTTCCCTTCTTTCCTTTTATAGTTTGTCTTTCTCTTTCAGAACAACCATTATACTCTCCGCTTTCACTGGCAGGGCCTGTTCAGTAGGAGGTAATCCAAATGAGGAAAGTGTTTTTCTTTGGGACCCATTCACTTTCTGTCTTCCTCCTTTTGTGGGATTTAATAGCCAAGGCTGAGAGGTGCATTGTGGACAGAGAGGTTAAGTTTGTTGTCTCAGCACTTTGCTGACAAGAGACAGTGCAGAAATCTAGGCAACTTTCATGGTAAAGGCACTGAGAAGGTCTTACAGTTCGACTCGAGATATTTTTGGTTTGCACCTGGGATATGGTTTTATTCCACATGAAAATAAGCTTTTGTTAACTTCACTAGAATTGGATCATTGCCAATTCATTAGGAATGGTCTTGCCACATGTTACTGTACTACAGCCATCAATTTCTCTAATAAGTCAGTAATGAGGGATGCTGGGAATTGTAGTTTGATATTTGGAAGAATACACTAGACAGCTTTAAGTCAATCACTCAGTCCCTCTTTTTCATTCCAATCTCTCTTATAATGCTGGAAGAAAACAGAATGAAAAACCATGTTTGCTTCCATTTAGAATATAAGCACTTAAATAAATAAATAAATAAATAAAACCTCTTCTGTTTACTTTCTATTTTCTCTTATAGTGCTAATTCCCATGAACAGTGGAAAATAAGAGAAGAGGCTAATATTAGGCAACTGGTACATCAAACATAATTTTCTAACGCGCGAATCTTCTAAGTCATATTGTCCTATGATTTCTGCAATGTTTATTTTTCCTCCAACAAAAAAGACTTTTTTCCTTTTGCTTTCCCAGGATATTTTAGCATTTGTTTACATTAATTTTTTTTATATGTTTGATTTAGTCTATTAATGGGAAACAATAGAAGCATTTTTTTAAATCTCTCCCTTGCTTTGCATCCCCCCAAGCTCCTATTACTTCCTGATCTGAAAATGTAAATGCAGATGGAATAGATGGCCTGAGCACATCAAAAAAAATCCCTCTCACTAATATCTCATTATGCCTGTGGGACTGACAGTCCAACATTCAAAAATCTGAACCTCATGAATTGGATGAGTCCATGTTAGAGAGAGAACTTGGTGAGATCCAAGGATATAATAAAGATGAAACTCTAGAGGTGCAAAAGCAAGGAAAATAGGGAGGAATGGTGAGAGGTACAGGTTTGCTCTCTGTTTACTATTTTTTTTTTCTAATGAATAATTAAGGAAGCTGGAATGGTGAGTAGTGGACTTTTTTTTATAATTATTTGTTTTTTAAATAAGTGAAATATTTTAAAAGTCACAGCTTAAAATAATTGTATAAAGAAATCATTCTGTTAAATGAGAGATGTAAGACTGAAAGATAAACTTTTGCAATCAGCTGATGGCCCTGAGATTTAAGCAGCTGTTGGTTTGAGGTAAATTTCTGCCATCAGACTACTGCTCATCCCTGGTCTCCACTTATCCTACCTTCTGCTGTAGATTTAAAGAAATGCTGCATTTGCCAAACCAGAGAAAGAAGCTTTACAGTAATAAAATGTAATAAAATTTCAACTCTTGACATTCTGCTACTCTTTATGGTGCATTGGAATGCAAGTGAAGATGGAATCTGGCTGTCAATGGTATTGACACGACATTAATTTCAACAGGATACTCCAGTGACTAAATACTGGTGAAGTAGCAAAAAGTGGCACTTTCCAGGCCTGGTATCCATTGATGGCAGATTGTCATAGAAAGATATTGTATTGGTAGCCCTTGGTTAACAATGGTAATTAGAATTGAGGATACAGTTACGAAATGCAGGGTCACATGAACTGAACTGCTTAGCTTACGGCAATTCTGGTACTGTATTCCCAATTGCCATTGTTAAGTAAACCACCACAGATCATTAAACAAGGCTGTCACATGGTTGCCATTTGTCTCCAGTCTGCTTGCCCATTGGCTTTGCTTGTTGGAAACTGGAAAGGAAGTTTGCAAATGGCAACTGCATAACTACAGAATGCTGTAATGTTTTAATTGCACATTAGGCACCAAACACCCTGATCACAATCACCCAAATGAATGGGAATATTATAGTTGCCAGTTTTAATATAACTCATTCATTTAGTGACATCACAACTTTGAACAGTTGCTGAAGGAATACTTGTTAATTGAGAACCACCACTGCTATTCAGAAAAAAATAAATAAGAAGCATGCATTTATTTTGTCCCCTTTTTAAGTATACTGGAAAGTAATGACACTATTACACATTGAAGTGGAAAAACTATGGTGTGTAAAGTGAAGATCATTCTCATTAACAATGATTTTAACTTCAGATCTGCCATCTATAGTTCATTTTCCTCAGTTTAATTTAAATACAAGAAATGGGAAATTGGGAAAATGAAAGCGATCAGGAAGAAAGAGAAATATCCTTTAGAAGAAAACTATACCAAAAATATGAGAAACATTATGTACTGAATCAGGGCATCTAATACAACATACCAGGTGTATCTCCATGCTAATTTGAAGTTATATAAATGGCGAACAAGGTATTAACATCCAGAGAAAACAGAAACATTTCCCCAAATATACTAAAATAACCTGTTCAATTTCTACTATTTTTTTCTCCTTTCAGTTCAGCCTGAAATCATGCAACCAATGTAAGTTGCCATTTGTGTTTGTGTGTGTGGTATGTATATACAACATATATATACACATTTACAGTATATATGCTGTATATGTATAAAATGTGCATGTGTTTTGTAAAGAATGAATTGTGGAAAAAAAGTTAAAATTGTATGCAGGGGCAAATGTTTCATCATGTTAAAAGTGTATTTGAACCCATTGCATCTTTATGTGCTTTTCCTGGGTGACTCTGAGCTACGTTGAAACTGCACTACAAATGAGATATGATTTGCCAACCTTCTTCACTATTTTTCCATTACAAATCTGCTCCAGCTGCAATTTACATGCAAGAAGTAATAAGATAAATGCACGCTTTGGTTTCTTATACTCAAAAAAGGGTAGTGATTCAACTGAATGTCTGCTAGCCTATTTTCCTTCTGCTAGAGGAACGATGTTGGTAGAGATCAAATTAAGTTCTTATTAAGAATAAGAAGCAGGACAGTGTGATATACACACACAGGAAACAAGGCCTCCACAGCCAGCAGGTATTGCTTACTACATCTCAAACTGGATGATTTAAACTTGTGCTGTCTCTAACCACTATTGATCTCATGAAAAATTATGTTCCCATAACTCTTTTTGCTAAGCTAAATCTCCTTAGGTTTTATGTTACAATGAACTCAAGCAGGAATACACACACACACACACACACACACACACACACTTTTTTAAGGCTGGCTATTTGCAATATCCTATTCAGAGGGTGAAGAAAAAAACAGAGCTCAAATTCCCCAAAGCTGAAGCTGATGAACCCCCTCAGAGACTCACTCCCTAATATGTCATCTCTGAACCTCTTCCAGACACTTCAGTTGGAACTAAAACTGCAGAAATAGCAATAGCATTTAGGCTTATTAATAGCTCTTTACAGCAGGGGTCCCAGTCCAAAGCCTGTTATTGGGCTGCGGCCCATTGGGAACCAAGCTGCACAAGCAACAGACGGGTATGTGAAGTTCCATGCGGGCAAGTGGCAGGTACACACACGAAACCTATCTTCTTACACACACACACATCACAACTGCAGTTGCTGCCAGTCCATGGAGCCCAAAAGGTTGGGGACTGCTGCTTTATAGCAATCTCTGCATAATTTAAACGTAAGCATTGTTTGCAATCTGTGCCCTCATTTTACTGATCTCTAAAGGATGGAAGGCTGAGTCAACACAGACTGTCAGGATTGAACTCCAGGTGGTGTGCAGAGTTTGCCTGCAATATTACATTTTAACCACTGCACAACCAGGATCTCTGAATAGGAAACATACAATGTAGCCACCGAACAACTTGAATAGTGCTGCAGCATAAGACTTTATAGTCATTCTGCTTAGAAATAATGAGTTCCAATTGTGTGTGTATTGCAAGCTTTCTGGACTTTGGTGGGAATTGGTTATCCAAACTATAAAGAGAAGCTATTTTTATGATCACCCATCATGATATTTCATTATCTGAAATCCAAGTAATATAGATTCTTTGACTCCCAACTGGCTCTTTCTAAACCTAGACTTGGTAGAGTACTGCTAGTTGGGGATACAGCAAGATTTGCTCCTCTTTGGAAAAATCTATTGCTGTTTTCTAACATATGCTTGTACTTAAATTATAAATATACAGATTGAACATTGTTCCAAGATACAATGTTATATACATCACTTAATGTTTTCACTTTGGTATCCAAAATCCTTTCAAAAGTCCACACTCAGTTTGGTCTTTGCATCTGTCTCTGTTGTTATCAAAATTCAAACTCTGTTATTCTTTTTATAAACAGGCTGAAGGATTACTTTTCCTTAAGAGGGATGTCTTCCTTTTGCCCTTTTCAAACTATTTCTCAGCCTTTTAGACAGCTTTTCTTGTGTTAGCTTAAAAGGTCTTATGGATGTGACAAAGGTCTTAGGAGTGTTGGATTTATGGAAGAATCCTGTTATTTCAAACAAAGTCAGTGAAACTATGCATATCATTGGCTACATTTAAAAAGTGCAGATTTCAACTCTGTTTCATTGTTAAGATTTGAAGAAGATAATTATTTCTCAAAGCAATATTAGGTTTGGATTACCTGTTACTCCTTGGCTTAATTGACAAATATATCTAGATAACAGTACCTGTCAGCCATCAGCCACATGTTAAAAAGGGGGGAGAGAGATCTGAAGCACATCTGAAACATTGCCATCTCTAAAACCAAGCACAACTCGCATGGGAAAGAAGTCTTTCTTCATCTTATTTGCCTGCTCACCATGGATTTGAAGAGCAATGTCATGTCCTTCCCAAGACTTTTCACTTTCAGGCCATGCTAAACATATACAGTAAATCACATTTGTTCAACCTTTTTTTTATATCAGATAATCAGTGCATGAAAATATGCTCCAAACCTTATGGATGCCTATCTATTCTTCCACATATATAATGATATGATACAAATGGTTAGAAAAACAATGGAGATTTAAGTTTGAAATAATGAATTCCCAGGGTTAAAATGTGACATTGCCCATTGAGTCATATGACTTAACATTCAAAGCCCATTTAACTGAAATGCCTGTTCTCCTTTTATGACTGCCATTTATTTACTTTCTGCTGCATGTTGCAGCTTGTTGTGAAAAGCGATTCAACCTCAGACTGCCCTGTATGTAAGACTATTAAGATAAAGTCCTGCATAAGTGGCCTTAATAAAAGGAATTTATCACCAGACATGTAGAGGAAGTGTCTCTCATTCATAAAGTGAATAAGATCGAGGATTGTCATTGCAGATTCACAGAGCTAGAAATTATCATTCATTCTCCAAATTACCAGCCACACTAAGATTATTAAATGGTGCATTATCACTCCTCCTCAGTATGGGAATATCTTTGTTATATATTTGATTACAAATGGCTAACCATATGATTATCACTAATAAATCAGAAATAAAATGCCCCTTGGCCTGCCTAGGACAGGTTCTGATAGGACTGGGAAGTAAGAAGGCTTCTGTGACATATTGGTCACATTTCCACATTTCCTCCTAACATTCTTCAGTGCACTATAATGTGTAAGATCATACATAGATCAATGGGGCCACAATAACCCCATTAGGCTGTAATACAGCTTTTTCACTGCAACTCAGTATGGCATTGGTCATTGTATTTGGCACTTCGATGGTACATAATATTCTAATACATTTGGAAAACAGTTGGCAGAACAAACAAAAAAGTTAGAAAAGTATAACTAATTTATTTGGCTCAGGAAATCAATTGTCTTATACTTATTTCAGACATTCACTATGCTGAAAAAATTTCTCAGGTGGGAAAGCAGTAAATAGAAAGTATAATTTCTCCCACTAAACAGATATTAAAGTGATATGTGGGCTTTGTCTTCAAATAAAGAGCTAGTAATTGTACCCAGTCTATATTAATCATGCTTTAATTCTACTTATTTTAATTGTACTAAAACACAGCTAATTACACAGCTAAAACACAGCTAATTACAAATCTTATTTGTTCTTTTTCTCTTTTTAGAAACAAGTTTTCTTAATAGAATCTTGGGGAGATCTAATGAATTACTTTGTATCTAAATATAAAATAATATCAGTTATTGACTCATGACTATCAGTTCAGTTTATGAATCTGTTTAGGATATTTTCTTCTTTGCCAGTATTGATAATTATATCATCAGTTGCAGGTTTTTATAACATGTGATTTGATCAGGTACTGTCATTGAATAGGAATGGTTACATTTCTTTGGGTTGGATGCTTTTATTCTCAACAAACACACGTGAAGCAATCTGTGTTTCTGAAAACCGTATCCGTTATAAATGGTTCATGAGCATTTTAATAATATGCCCTTGCAGACTTTCACATTTTATTCAAAAACGTTTGCCGAATATAGGATCATGAACATAGTGTTGTCTGCAATTCTTTAAAGCAACATCTTTTCCTGCAATTTATATGGTTGCTTTTTGTAGCTGCCATATACAGTAATAAAAGAAGACACAGCTGTTTTAAAGAGTCTCAGACTATGTGTTAAATTCATGCTTCTGCACTCTGAAGCAGCTTTATAGAATCAAATCCAAACCATTGCACTGTCCTATTCAGTAATTTATAAGACTCTTACTTTGTTTTCTTTGTGATATTAGATGATTTAAGCATTAAATGCATTTTAAATGTGGAGATCAATTTAGAAAAGCCTTAATGAAAAATTCACTGTTGTATGAGATTTTTCCCTCCAAGTATATTTGGGTCTTGTACCAAATTTCATTTTGTACATTGCCAAGAGTATACAATCTATTGCAGCAAAAACACTTTATGGATTTAATATCGCAAATCTACGCTTCTGGTGGTAGACTGCTTCTCAGCATGAAATGGCAGCTTATTAGTAACAACAGACTGTATAATGCCCTCCATAGACATCTAGAAAAGTATATTGCTCGCCATCCAATGACTCATGCCCTTTTCAGCTTTGGCTTTCTGCCTTCTACATAAAATAATTGAGCTAGCTTAACATAAGAACAACATTTTTAAAATGGGAAAACTTGCATTTCACCAAGATATTCTGGGTCTTTCCTTGATGCTAAATTAAACTGCTATCCATCCATGCACCCATTGCCAATCCTCACTCTTTATCTATTATTTGTATTTTGGTTTGCTACCATAGGTTGATATCCTTATTTCCTTGGTACAAGGACTGTTAAGCAAAGCAATTGGCTAAACCTGATAACTATGCTGTACTCCACCTTCCCTGAATATCACCGTTGTTGTCAGTCATTCAGTTATGTCTCACTCTCAAATATAACCAGCTAGTGTAAAATCATCTACCAATAAATGTTAACAGGTGACTAAACTATGGCTAAATTTTTACTAAGCTTGCAATTCATCATGGAACTAGCTTGTGGAGAAGAATAGTATCTAGACTTATGCTTTCTTCAAGAGATGTTTAATCTAGCCATTGGTCAAAACTTACTTGTTCCACAGATTTATTGAACACATCTCAATCTTCTGCACTTCCTGCTGTTAGGTCTGGAGCATGGGTGCGAATGATGGAGACGAGCCGGTAGAAACAGTGAACTTCAAACTCTTTATTTACATATTGTGACAGCTCGACTCGAGGGCTGCTATAGCCTTCCTTATATAGGCAACTTATTCACTGTTCAACCAATAGCAAACCTGGAGTGCTAGCTCCGTTAACCAATAGGAATGGCCTGTTAATGGCCAATCAGATGCTCCTGAATGGATCAATCCGATCCTGCCATTAACAGCCAATCAGAAGTACAGGGCCAGAACCCTTGCACTTGACTTCAAGCTCAATATACTTTATTGGTATTATTCATTCACAACACCCCTTTCCCCTGGCTTCTGCCCACGGGGAGCAGTTACATAGTCCTTAAGGTAGGACAGCTGATTTGTTAGTCTTTTCGATTTTTGCAAAGTGCCTGGTGGTTGGCTGCACTTCTGCTGAGGTAGATCGTTGTTTATCGGTAGAGGTGCCTCTGGTTCCGAGTTCGCATTCCCGTCGTCACCAATATCACTGGTCACTCCCTGAGGTGAACTCACTCCGGTCCCTGGTTCCTGTTCCTGCATTTCAGTCCCATTATCAGTTTCTTCAAAAATGTTTCCTCAAATTGCAATTCGCTTTCCTCTGTATCTCCCCCCCGCTCAGTTTTGTCATAAGGGAGTTCGGAAGTGCGCAACGGTAGCTGCGATCGTAGTTGATCTATGTGGCGCTTCCAAAGTCTGTCATCAGGGCACTGAACGAGGTATGATCTTGGACCGGTTACGCGGATTACGATCGCCTCTACCCACAGTGGATCGCCCGATAAGTTTTTAGTGAATACTATATTGCCTACCTGGAAGGTACGGCATCGGCCGCTGGATCCGAGTAGTTTTTCCAGTTCGTAGGCTGGGTGTAGCCGATCGAGGTGGGAACAGAACTTTCGTCCCATTAGCAGCTTGGAGGGAGTTTTGTTGGTGACGTTGTGAGGTGTGATGTGTTGTAGGAAAAGGATCCGGTTGATTTTCTCGTTGATGTTATCATAGTCAATCTTTTTTTTTTTGGTAAAAGTAGTCAATCTTTTGAAGAGTCTTTTTGACGAATTGTATCATGCGCTCAGCCTTACCATTGGCAGCAGGGTGTGCAGGTGAAGTGAGTACATGTCGGATACCGCGGTCAGCCAGGTACTGCTCAAAAGACAGCGCGGTAAACTGGGGACCGTTGTCAGATACCAGAACATCTGGTAATCCGTGGGTTGCAAACAGTCTTTCCAGTCTTTTGATGACCGTGTCGGTGGTCATGTTGCTCATTGGGTGAATCTCGAGCCAATTCGAGTAGGCATCGACGGTTAGCAAAAATGTGTGGCCCTTGGTCAGCCCGGCAAAGTCCAGATGGATGCGGGACCAGGGTCCCCGCAGCATTTCCCATTCAGTTGGGGTTGCCTTTGGTGGAGCGTTGCTTACTTCTTGGCATCTCCTGCAAGTTTTAACCCACGATTTGATTTGTCTGTCGATGCCTGGCCACCATGTGTAGTTTCGTGCGAGGCCCTTCATGCGCATGATGCCAGGGTGGCCATCGTGCAAGGTTCTTAGCAATGTATGTTGGAGTCGTTCTGGGATAACGACTCTATCGCCCCAGATGACACAGCCCTTCTGCGAGAACAATTCTGTTTGACGACTTTTGAATGGTGCAAAGTCGTCTGGTACTTGGTCCAATGGCCATCCGCGTTCCACCCATGTGAGGACTCGTGCTAAGATGGGGTCGTGTTTTGTTTCTCTTGCGATGTCACGGGCCGTTAATGGCGGCGTGTGGAGTGTCTTGATCTGCAACGCTGTCATCGTTGGTGCAGGATTGTTGATAGTTTCAGGGAGTGGTGTACGGCTCAGTGCATCGGCATGGGGAATGGCTTTACCAGGATGATATTGTAGCCGATAATTGTAGGCAGCCAAGAATTCTGACCAGCGGGTCATTCTGGGAGAAAGTATGTAGGGAGTTGGCTTGTCCCCAGCGATGATCCCCAGCAATGGTTTGTGGTCAGTTGCAATGGTGAAAACCCAGCCGTACACGTACTCATGAAATCTTTTAACAGCTGATACGATCACCAGGGCTTCTTTATCGATCTGGCTGTAATTTTGCTCGGTTTTTGAGAGCGTCTTTGAGAAGTAAGCAACAGGGGCTTCGTTACCGTTAGGTAACACATGACTCAAAATGGTGCCCACTCCAAAAGGCGATGCATCACATGTAATGTTTATTGGCAAGGTCTCATTGTACTGCATTAGTACGGTGTCAGTAGTTCTTTCACATTACGGAACACCTGCTCTTCTTTGTGATCCCATACCCAAATCGATTTTTTATCTAATAGACGATGTAACAGTTCAGCGACAGTCCCCTTGTGTGGCAAGAATACATTATAAAAATTGATGAGGCCTAAGAACGCCTGGAGGTCGGTCTTGTTCCGGGGTCTGGGAGCGTTTTTTATTGCTCTCAATTTGTTATCGGTAGGGTGAATACCCTGACTGTCAATTAAATACCCTAAAAATTCAACATGATCGGAACACAGTTTGCACTTGTTTCTTTTGACTTTCAAGCCTGCTTCCTGGAATTTTCATAATACCAGTCTTAAACGCTCCTGTAAGATTTTTGGAGTGGGGGCAGCAATGAGCACATCATCAAAATAGGGGACAACGCCCTTGATCCCTTGCAATAGTCTCTCCATTAGGCTCTGAAAGATCCCCGGGGCCACACTGACTCCAAATTGAAGCCACGTACACTTAAAGGCACCTCGGTGTGTTACGATAGTCTGTGCCTGTGCCGTTTTTTCATCAACTGGCAGTTGCTAATAAGCCTGAGCTAAGTCTAGTTTAGTGAAGACTTTTCCGCCCCCCAGGGAATGCAGGAGGTGTTGTACCACCGGCACCGGATATGGGTTTTGTTGCAGGGTGTGGTTTCGGGTGGCTCAGTAGTCCCCACAAATTCTAATGGAGCCGTCTGGCTTAATTGGTGTCACAATCGGCGTTTCCCATGGGGAATGGTCAGTTGGCTTTAACACTCCCTGGGCAATCAACTTATCAAGCTGCTCGTCGATTTTTGGCTTTAGAGCGAACGGAACTCGATGAGGCTTAAGGCAGATGGGAGCTATCTTTGTATTAAGGCTAAAGGATATTGCGGTCGCCTTGTACTCGCCTAGCTTTTCCTAGAAGACGTCCCTGAATTTGTGGGTGAGGTCTTCCTCCCAGTCACTGCCACCGATTCGGTTAATGCCAGCCACTTCAATGCCGAGTGGTGCGAACCATTGCAGGCCTAACAGACTAGGCTGGTCCTTATCGATCACTGTCAGGGGTAAGTATGCCATGCGGTTCTTGAATGCAACCCGGACTCGACTGAATCCTGCAACTGGAATTCGTTTCCCCTGGAAGTCCTTTAACACGAACCGTTGGAATTGAAGGTCTTGTCGCCGGATAGTGGGGATGAGTTGCTTGAGGGTCTTCCATGATACCATTGAAAGAGACGATCCCGAGTCAACTTCCATTTGGCAAGGCCGATTTTCAATGTTCACGTTGACCCGAATTTTTTTAGTGTCTAGTGAAGAGGCATGGCCAATAGTGAGTGTTTGGTGGGCTTCTTCCCATCTCGCTAGATGATTCACGGGTTGCTTTCTGTAGGAGTGGTTTACTGGTTCTCGCCTTATAGGGCGATTCCCTGTCGATTGGCGGAGATTGGTTCCTTTCGAGGTCTGGCTGGATCCGAGGAGGCTTCTACAGACCCGTCTGATGTGGCCTCGCTTCCCGCACTCATGGCAGAGCGCGTTGCGGAATTTGCAGTCGGAGCAGTAATGGTTGGCCTCGCAGCCAGCGCATGGTTGCTGGGACTTTGGGCATCGTTCCCGATTGGACCGCAGGCAATGGACCTCTTCTTCGTCACTGTCTGACGACGAAGAGAAGTCCTCATGGCGGGCCATTGGTAGCTGCCCTTCTGCATTAGGTGAAATTTTGCCAGCCGGTGGGTGTGCTGGAGCACGATTTCGGAATAGTTGGGCAGCTGACTTCTTGGTCGCCTCCACTGCTGTAGCTTCAGCTATGGCATCTTTAAGGGTGATGTCGCCCTTTGCCATTATTTTGCTCTGTATGTTTAGAGCGTCTAGCCCGAGGACTACTCGGTCTCTCAAGGCCTCTTCTAGGTCGGTGAAATCGCAAAGGCCTCCCAAGTTCCGGAGGTCTGCAACGAAATCGGCGATGCTTTCTCCTTTCCACTGGTTTCTTTGATAGAACTCGTGTCGTCTTACGAGCGTTGGAATGGTTGGTGCATAGTGGGCCCTTAGTAGCAATTCGAGGACGTCCCAGTCCATGGCCTTTGCTTCTGCCAGTTTTGCTAATGCCTTAGCCATTTTGAAAACCGCCGGGCCACAGTGCGTTAGGAATACCGCCCATTTCTTCCCGGGTGTGGCATCCTTCAGATTATTCATTTCCAAAAACATTTGAAAACGATCCATGTAGGACTCCCAGTCCTCTTGAGCTGGATCGAACGGAGCGGGTGGTACTACGCTGCTGGACATGGTTCCGCCATTGTGCGCTTCAGCCACGTGCTTAGTTGGCTCTGATGTTATCCAATCCCACCTTTGTCGTCAGTGTTAGGTCTGGAGCATGGGTGCGAATGATGGAGATGAGCCAGTAGAAACAGTGAACTTCAAATTCTTTATTTACATAATGTGATAGCTCAAAAATGGAGGGCTGCTATAGCCTTCCTTATATAGGCAACTTATTCACTGTTCAACCAATAGCAAACCTGGAGTGCTAGCTCCGTTAACCAATAGGAATGGCCTATTAATGGCCAATCAGATGCTCCTGAACGGACCAATCCAATCCTGCCATTAACAGCCAATCAGAAGTGCAGGGCCAGAACCCTTGCACTTGACTTCAAGCTCAATATACTTTATTGGTATTATTCATTCACAACACCTGCCTCTTTTAATATGTATAGGAAAAGAAAGGTGATGAAGAGGAATGGGTAATCCAATCTGGTCTGAAGTGTTCAATGGATGTTGGGTTGACCCAGCCTTCTGATTGTGATGCCAACAAAATAATTACTTTCAGTTTCTAAATACAGCATTAACTCTTTACCGCACAGAATGATAATAGCAAATCTTTCCCTATATCTCTTGATACCACATATATTTTAATTTTAATTTTATCTGGATGAAGTTGCAAGACTCACATATTTTCTATAGCAGTTATGGCTAACCTTTTTGTTGTTATGTGCCAAAAGTGCGCGTGTGTACCCACACACACGTACCCGCATCCATAATGCAATGCATGTGCTTCCCCTGGCCTCTGCACATATGCCTGTGACCCCCCCCCCCCCCGTGGCCACCACACACCCTGCTCATGCACGAGCAACCTCCCCCATTGCCCATTTTGGGCCTAGTCGGCCTCCCTGCAGCCTCCTGGGAACAAAAACAGGCACAGGGAGCACAGGTGGGTCCCACGCTGCAACCCCATGCTCCCCCTGAACATGCGCACACAAACCCTGAACCATGCTCATGCACATGCATCTCCTGCATGCGCCCCGCTCCTGTGCATACATGGCAGAGACCCACAAATCAGCTGACCAGTGGGAGGAGTGCATGCATGCACAGTGGAGTTGAGCTGGGGCAATGGCTTGTGTGCCTACAGAGGGCTCTGCATGCCACCTGTGGCATGTGTGCCATAGGTTCTCCATCATGGCTCTATAGCTTCCAATGCAACTACATCCAGATGTAATAGAATAGTTAATAGTTAACCATGTTGTTGTAATGTGTTTCTACATTTTGGCAGCAAGCATTCATAGTTATGAATGACACTTATTATCAGAATATAATAACAGTTTGTGTGCAAGTCCACCCCTTTCATGTTGTCAGTGCCTGAACAAGACAATGGTTCCAATATTAAATTAAAAAATCAGAAGACTAAAAAGACTAAAAAGACTTAGAATGATTGAAGAAATAATTCCATTTCTAACTGACCCTGATCAAAGAATTAGAAAAATACATTTGTATCCAATTAATTTTTTTTTAAAATCACAATTGGAGAAAAATTGGTCCAAAAATGTCTGTAATTAACTTGTGACTATAAAATTTTGGAGAATGCCTCTTTACCCACTTCTACATCAAAGGTGGCCAACCTGTAGCTCTTTACCATATGTATGATAGCTCCTAAGGAGATTCTCAGGATTCCTCAGCATTGAATGGCTGAAACGGAGTGACAAAACATGTGACTTTAAGTAACATAAAGGGTTACTTGATTTTGGATGAACTAAGCATAAATGTGTTAACTAAAATGTTAATTAAGAATTCTCTCCTCTTCTGCTTAGTGGTGTCATCATTTCACATTGGAATAATGGGAAAATAATGAAATAAGTAATGTGTGGCTGCTCAACTAGTTGCCAGTCCCTGCCATAAGCTAATAAGATTACCTCTATTTAATTTTAAAGGATGTAGTTGATTGAAATTATACATTATTTGTACAGCCTTACAAACTGATCATTATGAATACCTTTAAGATGGATATGAGGACTGTTTAGTAGTAGACATAGATATGTAGACCCTTTGGCAGAAAAAGCATCCATCTACTGGGTTCTTAGCAAACTTCAGTCCTTTTCTGATCCATATATATATATTTCCATTTCATTGAGAAAGCTCAGCTGGAGGGAAAGGGGCAGCTTTCTGAGTCAGTGGAAATTGTTACCATTCATCTGCATACAAAAGGCTGCATAGAAAGGCACTGAGGTGAAAGAGGTCATATACCCAGATGGATTTTTAATTCCAAGAGGAAAATAACACCACACTCTCTAGTGATAACTGAGGCTTTCTTCTCAATTCTGACCAAAATATGATTTTCTTCCTCTTTCGTGCAGTGAAAGAGAAGCAAATTATACAGAACTGCATTCTGCAGAATAATAAAGTTTCAAATTCCCAGAAGCCAGTGTAATTACTAAAAAGCAGGAAATACAGTTTTGGTTTGTATCTAATCACAATGCCATTTTGAGTACAATAGAAGAGGATCTTGAGGTCTTGGGATGGGAGCTGGCCTTTGCTGACAGCCTCAACTCTCAGCAGGACTTAAGCATTCACAAAGAGAGTTGGTTCTTTTTAGCTGTTGACTTTTATACTAGACCTAGAAATCAATCCAAAAGAATCAGACTGTGTTTTCAAAACTGAACTTTATGACACATAATTCTCACCCCTGACCTGTTGTTTTCACCAGCAGATGTTTTGGTGGCTTTGCCTAAGCTGCCCTGACTTTTTCCTTTTCTTTCAAATAAAAGCCTAACTTCCTTTCAGTGGAATAAGCCCATTTGGAAGGAGTTAGTATAAATATTAGTCGTAGAAGGCCATGAATTCATATAAAGTTCAAGAATTTTTTTAAAATTGCTTTCCCAGAACTGTAAGATTGCTATTTTATGAAATACAGAAGAAAACTATATATATTTCTTTGAGCTAACCTTCCCATGACATTCTGAAAGCAAACAAAGCGTCTTTTGCTTCTTGAAGATTATTATTGCAATCCACTTCATTGGGTGCATGGTGGAGTCAAATATGTTTTTATTTCTTTATTTGGTTTCTAGAGCTACCTATCTCAACAAATTACTCTGTAACTTCAAAACATTTACACAAATTGTTGCAAATTAAGGACTACCTGTATTACTTTTCCATCTTCAAGCAGGAATATTGTTAAAATATAACTGAAAATTCATCCAAGTTCCTAATCCAGTGTCCTAAATATAAAAAGTAACACTGGTAATTATTTCTGTTAAATATGGGGGAAAGTCATCTTGCCTTACACTGATACCCATCTTGCCTTTCACTGTTTGCTCAATGAAAATTTTGAGGACCTTCTACTGATCTGACATTGCCTCCTTTATTTTTATTTTTCATGGTTTAATATTGTATTTCTGGGAAGAAATACAATAGTACAGCTATTTCAAATTGTATTTTTTTTTCTATTTAACCCACCAAAAGTCATTTGATTATGGCAGCATAGAAATCTATTTAATAAACAAATAACACAATATTCTGGATTCATATAATATACTGTATCATAAATTAACCCAACGGGCTAAAATGCAGTTGGCTAGTTCATGCGTAATATGTTGCACCAACTCAGCCAAAAGAGTTCCTCAGGTTTGAAAGTTGTCACTCCTGCTCAGATGTTATTAGGAGCCTTTAATTTAAACTAGGACTCTGATTGAAATACTCCTAGTGAGCCTTTATGATCACTTGATTAATGATAATTTATAATTAACAAATTCCCAAGGGAGCTATTTTCAGTTTGGTCATCTAGCTCCTGCCTGAGTAAAAAAAAAACAATCTGCTCATTCCAAAATGAGCAAAGAAGGCCACTTGACCATTTTTACATGTAAATGCGTGAGAATATAATCAGTAATGTGAGAAACATCTGGGTGGCATCTGGTCTTTGGGTCACCAGATACTTTGGTGACTGGAAATCACTCTTGCCCATAGCTGTCATTCTCAGTTTGGCTTGCCTCTGGTACTTAACCACTTTAAACTAAGTGCAACTGTTTTGTCCTAAACAGGCAGCTGAGAGGATTCAATTGGTCCAATCAGCACAACGAAAGCATGAAATGAGAAGACAGATCGAGAGAGAGAAATAGCAATGCTCTCCTCCAGTCCACTCCTGGAAAGCCTCTGCATTAATATGTGCTTAGTTAGACCCACAAGCACTTTGTTTGTATCTCTTTTCACAACTCCCCCCACTTCTTCAATTCCCCTCTTCCTCCTCCTCCTTGCAAAGTTCTTGAATCAGCAGATTGTGAGCTCAAGAGAAGTAAAGAGCTATCGAGGGACAGATTCTGATAGCATTACAGGCATACGTGGAGCCATTTTCTGTGGCGAATCGTTGAGTTCTACCTGGTTATCTCCTGCCTTGCACATCACTTCCAAATGACATGCTCTCAGTTTGGATAAAAATGAGACTTTTTAAAAATAGCTGGGATTTCAATAATATGCAACGAAAAAATGAGATTACTTTCTGAGAGGGGAGAAGGAGTGGGGGGTGGGGAGAAAGATGGAATAAGAAGAAGAAAATTCTCTGCCCTTTCTGGAGTTCCTTCAGTAAGAATTCTGTTAAAGGCAGAAGCTCCTAAAATACTAAAAGAAACAAAGTTGAGTTGCTTTTCAAGTTGCCTTTTAGTTGTACTTCAAAGTGAGCAAAAAGGCCTGTTCTTGTTGCATTACTCTAAAGGAAGATCCAAGGAAGTCCAAAAAAAGTTTGGTTTTAGCAATAGAAATATCATTTCCTCTTTTTTACATTCTCAAACCCTGACATTAGATGGTCCTTGTAACTTAATTTTCTGTTTTGCTTTGTTTTCTGTTCCGGTTTCTTAGATTTCCAAAAGTGGGTTAATATATACCAATTATTTAAATTCAAAACATCAAAGGTAAACATCACAACCTAATCTAATAAATTGCCAAATTCCCTTTCTATAATCCTTGAGTCGTTTGGTCCCTGAAATTAAACACATATTTTTCCATCATATTAAGTACAAAATAGATCTTTAAAATGTAGCATAAAAATTAAAGTATATAAAAAAAAATAAAAAGAAAGAAAAGGTTCCAAATATTTCCTAAAACCCATCAGCTGAAGTGTGGCCCCATTACATTGAGTCCTCAGCTTTCCAAAATTATTAAGCATGGCCTTTAGCCTTTGCTAAATAATGTATATGTCATTTTTATTTGTATATGCGAACAACATACTGTATTTCATAGGGCATATTTCTCCTACCCACGAAAGGAGATGGAAAATAAAGGTCAAAGTGATTTTAGTGGTGGGAGTGATTCATAAGTTGGAACCAGCAGATCCCAGGAACATTATAGTTCTCTTCTCAGGAAGAGTGCAGTGTTAGGAATCTAGGATATTGCACAGAATCTTCAAACACACCAGTCTCCAGTAAAGGAGTGGAAATTAAGTGAGAAGGGATACATATACACATAAAGATGTAGATCAGGGGCCTCCAACCTTGGCAGCTTTAAGACTTGTGGACTTCAACTCCCAGAATTCCTCAGCCAGCTGCTGGCTGAGGAATTCTGGGAGTTGAAGTCCACAAGTCTTAAAGTTGCCAAGGTTGGAGGCCCCTGATGTAGATAGACAGAATCTGGAAGCATCACCTGACAAGCACAACATCATCTTGATTTGGTTGCTATTTCCCATTTTGTAATGACGTAAGAGTGAGGAGGTAAAAAGTATTGACCACAATCCTAGGTTCATCATGGAGTTCTATTCCATGTCCAAAACAGGGATACCAATCACCTCAATCATCACTATCTGCTTTTAAGCCTGAATGAATCATTTGGAAAGATGATTCCATCTGGTAGCAATCCCAGTGATGTCTATACTAGGTAGGCATACACATATTTAGAAGTCTAAGAACTATTCTGAAGTAAGCAAGTCAAGCCTTTGTGATTGTCTTAACTTTCCAAAAGGGAATATAGAGGGACAACTTTCTCATTTCCTTAACAATTAGCTTATATCCATGGGATGCCAATCTGTGATACATCATTTGGGGAACAACCCAGGAAGTACCATATTTTTTCTCTCCTTTAAGCCCCAATCTGAAAAGGTTGCATATGTGTATATGTGTATGCTCTTTTTGATAGCATGGTTAATAACATCTCTGTTCCTGCATCACAATATCTAGGAAAGTAGGAACAGAAGACAGCAGGTGAAAGAGAATGAAAACAGCCTCTCTCAAGAGTCAGATGCAATCACCCATTTTCCACAGTCAGTTTCCTGCTCTCTGTGTCAGGGAACAATCTGACAAAGTGCGCTAGATGAAATTTTGCTGGCTTCTGTCTTTAGATAAGAATGCTATCACTGGCTCAACATATTTTATGTATAACATACCGGCTGCAAAGAGCACTCAGTCATCAGGCTTCTTTAAATATAGTTGATGGTATCTGAAAAACCAGTTAACATGTTGCAGCTCGATGCAGGACATTTTTACATCCAATCCCCATGTTATG
The DNA here is from genome assembly GCA_033807585.1 of Hydrophis major. Taxonomy (NCBI): domain Eukaryota; kingdom Metazoa; phylum Chordata; class Lepidosauria; order Squamata; family Elapidae; genus Hydrophis; species Hydrophis major. The sequence goes on from CM066331.1 coordinate 48,194,625, forward strand.
AAGTCCACCATGCCTTTCATCAGCACATAGATCTGTCCACAGATGTGTCCATCCAAAGTATATGTAGAACTAAAAGGATGTAGGCAGGAATAAACATTTAAAATTCATACACATATACAGATATCATTTCTTGGATTTCAGGTATAGAATACTAAAATATTTCCCTTTGGATTAGTTGTGCAAAGGTTTCTATTTATATTAGTTACAGAAAGTAACTATTGTTTTTTAGTATTTCTGATCTACTCATGACATTGTTTTAATTAATACTGCTGTTGCTAACCAAAATTTCATATGCAAGGAACTAGGACATTAGAGAAAAAACATAGGTCCAAGAATTATTAAATAATCAAATATAGTGTGTAGAAAAAATATTTTTAAGAATTATTGCTGAAATATTTCCCCCTATTTTTTAAATGATAACTGTTGCTTCATTCTCCATTCAGCCAAAAGGAATTTGGATAATAGTTTTTTTGTCATACAGCTAGGAATCCTACATTCTCTCTTTGTAGCATTTACCATCCTGATTTGGATAAACATTTTCTGCATGTTACTTTTTCCAAAAAATTAATGTAAATGGATAATATTTCATATATTTGATGCTGGATTAGAATAATCCAAAACAGAATATTGTGCATCTACACTTCCTCTAATGTTTTTGTTCAATTTAAGGAATTTTAGTAGAAATGGAGAAAAGTTTAGTGGTTACAGAAAGTGAATGTGAGTGCAAAAGAAGGCAGTGATCTATAGGAAGAAGAGGATATACTGGCAATCAAACAAATGAAAACAGTTATGGTATCTTTCTCCATACAGGTTTGGAAAGGTTTGTAAATTCAGTGGGATTGTGGTGTTTAGACTGCCTCCTACAGTTCTAAAGACAAAACGCAATTTCAATTGATCTGTGATAAAGCAAACAAACAAATGAACATAATTCTATTTAAATGTCAGTCTAAAGCAAACTGAAATTAAATGAGTGGGTTTTTGTACAACCTATGGACAATTGAGCGGCCAAATAAAATATTACAGCCATTATCATATTGTTTTTTTATAATAAGAATAACTTTTTCTTTGGTTCATATTTTCTGCAGATGTGGCAACTACAGTGTAGACTTGCAGCAAATTCAAGCTTATAGAGTTATCTAAAGAAAAACAGGTTTGGAGCAGTCAGCCACCATATTTCAATTGATGAGAACCAAGGTGTGACACGGAGACTGACTCCATGATGGTCTACTCAAACAAAGGAAATGCTACAGTGAGAACTGACAGGTTTTCAAGCTTCAGCATTTCTTAAAGAACTTTTGTAGTTCTTGACCATGAGAGATGCACTTTTAGGTTTAGTTGCTGTGTATGTAGACTTTTAACTGCTCTGTTAGGAGACACAAGTCTACACACATGGCAACTAAACCGCATATTGTATCTCTCATGGTCAAAAACTACAGAAGTTCTTTTAAGAAATGCCATATGCTAAATAAAATAAATAAATAAAAAACCAATGAGAAAAATATAAAGATTTGTAAAATCAAACAAAGGCAATGCTACAGTGAGAATTCAGCCTTGTTGGCATTCTTCTCATATCCAGCTTGATGAAGCATGTAGACCCTCCACCAAACCATTTGTACAAGACATACCTTCATATCATTATTGACATTCATCCTATCACCAGTTTTCTGGTGAAGCAGCCTGAAGTTGCTGATAGGTGCTGGTATACAAATAGGGTTATTCTGGCTATTTTGGTAAAATATCTTTAATTCAAATATATTTTGAATATGATAAGGGGGGTGTAGGGATTAGCACACCACCGGTCTTTCCCACTGAACCACCATACTCTGCATTCCTGGCTATCTTGCTGAAGCTGTGAAAAAGACTTAAGTATCTCATATGTTCAGTATATTTCTTAATTTTTGCAGTTTAAACATGAGAATATTGACTGGATATGGGTGTTTGAAGAGATCAGTATTTCCACTGGGGCCCAAAAATAAGAGCTCCAGGGGACTTGTAAGGTAATTCCTCACCTTCAATGTGTAGTATAAGTTTCATTATACTACTATAGATAATATTCCTGTGGTTAGAACTTTTTAAAAAATCATTTAATGATTTCGAGCTCATGGAAAAAGAAAGTCTATTCAAGCATCAGATCTCCTCAATTTTAAGGAAATTTGCAGTTATGGATCTGCTTCTTCCCAAATTAGTTTTGGAAAAAGGAAAAGCCATATGGGAAAAATATTGTCTTCTCTCTAAGTGACATGTCAATCCTCTCATAGTAACATAGGCATTCCCAAATAATTCAGAAGCTTCTGGTTTGGACAAAATTAAAGGCCCAGTCGTAAGGGAAGGCAGAATTTAAAAAAATAATGGAAATGAGTACTTAAGCTACTGCATCATATGTTCAGGAAATTGATTGGTAGACGGCTTTCCTGCATTGAGATTACTATGCGTTGGAAGGGAAGATAGGCAAACCACCAATTTCTGTCTTGAAACTACCTCACGTTCTACTGTGTGACATCATCAGTACTATTAATCTCCTTGAAGTCATCAGGTTCAATTAGAAACAAAATAAATACAATAAAAGGCATGTATTGATAGTGGCAAGAATTGTATTTGCACAGCACTGCAAAAATGAGAAACACGGAAGAAGATGTAATTTTAAAAAAATTTAGATTGCAGAAATGGACAGATTGACATTAAAGATGAAAGAAAAAAGAAAATACAGAGGATTTTCAAACATGGGATTTGTTTTACAAATGGCTGGATAATAGAAGTAGAAATTCGGAGCAAGAAACATATTATTATATGAGCAAAATGATCCAGACAATATGCTGTTCACTAAGCACATATGTGTATAATATGAAAATGTATAAATAAACTGTTGTTTTAGAAAGACAATAAGAAAACCTATCAACTGTTAAATGAGGAAAGCCAGCTATCTGGCAGCATTAAAAAAGGGTTTGACTTTTTCATTGGTTCGAAGTAAATTACACTGGACTGGCTGGACAAATAATAGCACAATGTAATCACTTTATTTGTTTAGTTTTGCCATCAACCAGCAGAAGAAAATAGAATAATAATGTTTTTTTTAAAACTGCTGCATTTCAAAGCAACAACTGTCCTATTGTTTCTTTTATTTTTCTTATATGTATCTGTTATGCCTCACCTGTATCCACAGGTGAGCAATCACAATTCTGAAGTTCCAAAAATATAGGCAACCAAAAACAAACCCCAACCAAGATAACTGCTGAAGTTTTTCCAGTCCTCAGCAGTAATTCCGATATCTGTTTGGCAAACCTGAAGTGCTTATAAATCACAATCCTTCAGAGAATCTTCACAGGACTTTCACTCTAAAAAGACACTTTGCTTCTGGCAAATTTCTCAAACCAAACTGTTTCCTTTTATCCCCTAAGGGGGCATGTTAGTCTCATTAATTAATCTCTGGCTTGATGCTTCTTTCCCAATTGAGATTGACGTCTCAATCTCAGTCTATTTCTCATGTCAAGCCAGGATCCCTCAAAGTCCTCCTCACTTGAAACCTCTCGCACGTTTTCCTGATTATCTGTTGCCGGTTGCTGCACAATCAGAGAGGGAGATTCATGGGAGGCAGAAGACTCTGACAGCTCCAATAAATTATGTTCGTCTCTCATAGCCAAGTCCACTTCCTCATCCTGGCTACCCTCAAAATCACTCAGCAATGCAGGCTCAAATCTCACTGCCAGATCCTCTTCACTCGAGCTCACATCTGCCAACGGAACAGATTCAAATCCCGGAGTCACAACATGTATCCATTTCAAGTATTCATAATTATGTCTATTCTTATACCTATTATCTTGTAAGCGATTGACAAATCAAATTAAATAAAAAAATAAAAAATAAAATAAACTCCTTACATTCTAGGCTCTTAGCTGCTGTTCATTTCAATGGTAAAGGAAAAACCTAGAAGTTACAACAGATAAAGCATTCATACATACATACATACATACATACATACATACATACATACATACATGTGTGTGTGTGTGTGTGTGTGTGTGTGTATCTTTGGTTATTCGGGTTTTCTCCTGCGTAAGATTGGAAGTATCTAGGCAACGTTTCGATGAAGTCTCATTCATCATCTTCAGGCTTGGTCTTCAGCTCTGTGCTTCTCAGAGTGATGTGAGCTTGCAGCTGCTTCTTCCTTTTAACTGCTAGTGGGGGTGTGACTTGATTGGTTGGGGGCTTGCCTGTGTTCTGATTGGGTGTGTGTGTGTTCTCATTGGTTGGGAGTTTGGCTGTGTTCTGATTGGTTGGGGGGTTGGCTGTGTTCTGATTGGCTGGAGGCATGTTCTGTTCAGGTGGGGGCTTGGTTGTGCTCAGGTTAGTCTTAGTTGCTGGGGGATTTGAGCTGGTGAGCTGTGATCTTGCTGTTTGGTTTCGAGTTCGTGGTTGTGCTGTATCTTCATGGTGGGGGTCAGTTCACTTCATGTATGGCTCAGAGGGATTTGAAGTGGGTAGTGATGCAGCTGCAGTGCGGCTTCTGGTCCGTGGTCACGTCTCATCTTCTGTGTGGGTATGAGTCTGCTTTCTACATGGAAGTGTGGTGGTGGCATCTTGTGAGGCTCTCAGGGGTGTGGGTCTGGTGTCATTCTTCATGTTAGGCAAATGGCTGGTAGGTGGGAGGTATAATCTCGTTTATTCACGCCTAACAGCCATTTGAAAACCTGCCCTCATGAACAGACGAGTACCTAACATGAAGAATGACACCAGACCCACACCCTTGAGAGCCACACAAGATGCCACCACCACACTTCCACGTAGAAAGCAGACTCACACCCACACAGAAGATGAGACACGACCACGGACCAGAAGCCGCACTGCAGCTGCATCACTACCCACTTCAAACCCCTCTGAGCCATACATGAAGCGAATTGACCCCCACCATGAAGATGCAGCACGACCACGAACTCGAAGCCAAACAGCAAGATCACAGCTCACCAGCTCAAACCCTCCAGCAACTAAGACTAACCTGAGCACAACCAAGCCCCCACCTGAACAGAACATGCCTCCAGCCAATCAGAACACAGCCAACCCCCCAACCAATCAGAACACAGCCAAACCCTCAACCAATGAGAACACACCCCCACCCAATCAGAACACAGCCAAGCCCCCACCCAATCAAGTCACACCCCCACTAGCAGTTAAAAGGAAGAAGCAGCTGCAAGCTCGCATCACTCTGAGAAGCACAGAGCTGAAGACCAAGCCTGAAGATGATGAATGAGACTTCATCGAAACGTTGCCTAGATACTTCCAATCTTACGCGGGAGAAAACCCAAAGATCCACATACAAATACCCACGAGAACCTCAGAAAACAAATATGTATGTATGTATGTATGTATGTATGTATGTGTATGTATGCATGTATGTATGTATGTATGTATGTATTTTCTTAAGTTTTCGCAGGTATTTACATGTATGGCATTCAGCTTTGTTCGGGTATTTTCCCACATCATTATAGTATATATATATATATGTACATATGTATGTATGTATGTATGTATGGCATTCAGCTTTGTTCGGGTATTTTCCCACGTCATTGTAGTTGTGCTTTTAAAGTTATAGCAACATTTCGGCAGAAGCCTGCCATCATCAGGCTTCTGTATAGTGTTCATCATGAACACTATACAGAAGCCTGATGATGGCAGATGAGATTCTGCCGAAACATTGCTACAACTTTAAAAGCACAATGACGTGGATAAATACCCGAACAAAGCTGAATGCCATAAATGTAAGTACCCGCGAAAACTTAAGAAAACATAGATAGATAGATAGATAGATAGATAGATAGATAGATAGATAGATAGATTGATTGATCTTTGGTTATTCGGGTTTTCTCCCGCATAAGATTGGAAGTATCTAGGCAACGTTTCGATGAAATCTCATTCATCATCTTCAGGCTTGTGTCTTCAGCTCTGTGCTTCTCAAAGTGATGTGAGCTTGCAGCTGCTTCTTCCTTTTAACTGTTGGTGGGGGTATGACTTGATTGGGTGGGGGCTTGGCTGTGTTCTGATTGAGTGTGTGTGTGTTCTCATTGGTTGGGGGTTTGGCCGTGTTCTGATTGGCTGGAGGCATGTTCTGTTCAGGTGGGGGCTTGATTGTACTCAGGTTAGTCTTAGTTACTGGGAGATTTGAGCTTGTGTGCTGTGATCTTGCTGTTTGGCTTCGAGTTCGTGGTCGTGCTGCATCTTCATGGTGGGGGTCAGTTCGCTTCATGTATGGCTTGGAGGGGTTTGAAGTGGGTAGTGATGCAGCTGCAGTACGGCTTCTGGTCTTTGGTCGTGTTTCATCTTCTGTGTGGGTGCGAGTCTGCTTTTTTTGTGGAAATGTGGTGGTGGCATATTGTGTGGCCCTTGTGGGTGTGGGTCTGGTGTCATTCTTCATGTTAGGTACTCGTCTGTTCATGAGGGTGGGTTTCCAAATGGCTGGTAAGCGGGAGGCTGGTCATCTCTTTTATTCATGCTATGTGGGCATTTTTCTATCTCTATGGCTTCTCTGATTATTCTGTTGTTGAAGTGTTCGGTTTTGGTGATAGTTCTGGTATTTTTAAAGTCAATCTCATGTCCTGTGACTTTGAGGTATTGGACCAGGGAAGAGGACGGTTCTTCCTTTTTGATTGAGTTCTTATGTTCTTCAATGCGTGCACTTATTCTTCTGTTAGTTTGTCCAATGTATGTCGTGTCGCAGGCGGTGCAAGGGATTTCATATACTCCTTGGTTTTCTAACTCGTTTTGTCTTTGGGGTTTCTTAGGATGGTGGATATTTTTCTGTTTGTGCAGAATGCTGTTTTAATGTTGTGTTTCTGGAGGATCTTGCTGATTTTGTCTGTAGTGCCTTTTATATATGGGAGGAGGGCTTTGCCATTCTCTTGTTCTCTGTCTTGGATTTTGGTTGGGATTTCTTTTTGGATTAGGTGGGTAATCTTCTTTCTTTGGAATCCATTGGCTGTTAGTACGTTGGTGAGAGTGTGTAGTTCAGTTTTTAGGTGTTGTTCATCGGAAAGCATTTTGTTCAAACCCTCAACTAATGATAACACACCCCCACCCAATCAGAACACAGTCAAGCCCCCACCCAATCAAGTCACACCCCCACCAACAGTTAAAAGGAAGAAGCAGCTGCAAGCTCACATTACTCTGAGAAGCACAGAGCCGAAGACACAAGCCTGAAGATGATGAATGAGACTTCATCAAAACGTTGCCTAGATACTTCCAATCTTACATGGGAGAAAACCCGAATAACCAAAGATCCACATACAAATACCCACGAGAACCTCAGAATATAAATAATATAAATATAAATATAAATATAAATATAAATATAAATATAAATATAAATATAAATATAAATATAAATATAAATATAAATATAAATATAAATATAAATATAAATATAAATATAAATATTCTTGAGTTTTCACGGGTACTTACATGTATGGCATTCAGCTTTGTTCGGGTATTTTCCCACGTCCTTGTAGTTGTGCTTTTAAAGTTGTAGCAACGTTTCAGCAGAATCTCATCTGCCATCATCAGGCTTCTGTACAGTGTTTGTCTGTGAGTCAGACTTTTACAGTGGTTTCAGATTTAAATTTGGGGCAGCCTATTGCTGTGTCAGAATTGTTTTTTCTTCCTCCTGATTGGTTGAGAGTCTTGGTCTGTGTTTATTGGTCTTGGAGTTTGCTGTGTTCTGCTACTAATATCTTCTGTCTGTTTTTTTTTGGGGGGGGGCTCTTTTTGTATCTTGATTGGCTGGCAACATTGTGTTACTTTATTGGAGGCCTTTAGTGCAGTTTGGCTTCGGGTAAATGGACGGATATCATTAGTTAGGAAGCTGGGTTTCATCTGGGTGCCTGGTTGGGGTGTGTTTGAGCTGGAGGTATCGGGGGGGATCTGTTTGTGCCCAGGTGTTTGCCTGGCTTGTGGTGTGGAGATTTTTTTGTTTGTGAGTGCAGGCTTCCAAATGATTGACAGCCTGGTGGAATCATCTCTTCTGTTCATGCTTTCTGGTCTTTTTTCAATCTCTATGGCTTCTCTGATGATTCTGTGGCTAGGATTTTCTATGGTGGCTAGGGTTTTGGTGCCATTGAAGTTGATGTTATGACCTGTGGCTTCCATGTGTTGGACGAGTGAGGAAGTGTGTTCCAGCTTTTTGACTGCATTTTTGTGTTCATCCAGGCGGGTGCTTATTCTTCTATTGGTCTGTCCAATGTATGTGGCCGGGCATGATGCACAGGGGACTTCATATATGCCTTGGTTTTCCAGGTCAATTTTGTCTTTGGGGTTCCTGAGGATGGCTGCTATTTTTCTGTCTGTTTTGAAGGCAGTCTTGATGTGGTGTCTGCATAGAATCTTACTAATTTTGTCTGTGGTGCCTCTTATGTAGGGCAGGACAGCTGTTCCATAGGTCTGTTCATCATCTGGGTCTTTATTATGTCTCAATGTGTTTTTGTGGATCAAGTTGGTGATTTTGCTTTTGTGGAAGCCGTTGGCTGTCAATATTTTAGTCAGGGTGCATAGTTCAGTTTTAATGTGTGTCTTGTCTGCCAGGCGTTTGGTTCTAGTAATTAGTGTTTTAGCCACGGAGTTTATCTGTGCTGGGTGGTGGTGGGATTGGGCGTTGAGGTAGCAGTTGGTGTGTGTTTGCTTCTGGTATATGGTGTGTCCTAGTGTGCCATCTGTTTTTTTGTAGATTAGTACATCTAGGAATGGTAGTTGTTTGTTTGTTTCTGTTTCCATGGTGAACTTGATTTTGGGGTGTGCGCTGTTTAAGTGTGTTAGGAAATTGTTTAGGTTTTCTTGTCCATGGGGCCAAATCACGAATGTGTCATTGATATATCTTAACCATAGTTTGGGTTTGAGGATGGCATTAGCCAGGGCTCTGGATTCGAATTCTTCCATGAACAGGTTTGCAATGACAGGTGACAGTGGTGATTCCATGGGGGCTCCTTCAATTTGTTTGTATCTTTGTCCTTTGTATATGAAATATGTGTTGGTTAAGCAGTGTTCTGTTAGTTCCATGAGGTGTTTAGCTGGTTGGTATTTATTTTTGATGATTTCGAGGATCTCTTTTATCGGGACTTGAGTGAATAGTGAAATATATATATATATATATCTCCATAAAAACAAATGTTCTTAAAATTGAGGAGCTCTGATGCTTGAATAGCCAATTTTTTATTTTTTAAAAAACATCTATTGGGAAATTTAGATTCATATAATGACCACATGATTCATTTACTGCCATAGTTATTCACTAAACACTACCTGTATGTTAAAAGTATCTGTACTTTCCAATACATCCAAATGAACAAACCTGGGGAAATTATAGAAACATTTGAATTAAAATATGCAGAAGAACAAATCAAAGCAGTACTGTGGGTATCTACTATAGCCACCACAGCTAACAAGAAAATATGGATTATGCTTTTCAAAAGCAAATTGCAATTCTTTCAATGATTCCAACATATGTTAAGAGACAAATTGTCCCATTTCTAGTCCTTCCAAGAAATTCCTAATTAATCTTACTGACAACTCTCAGAATTGGAAGAAGACAAAAGGATAATGTATTGTTTGCATGACATTAATCAATTAGATCAATGAAATGGAAATAGTAGAAATATAGGTGGAAGGTGGCCATATAATGATGAGTTCTTGATTTTAAAGAAAAGTTGAGTGTAGTCAGATGTGTATGGCTCAGATTTAAAATAAACAAACCGGAAGAGTAACTTCTGCAAAATTGCTCCACTACATTCACAGTGGTTAAACTGGCATGGTCCAGAAGAGGAAGAGGAATGTTCTGGAATTCTTTAGAATGATTATTCTGGGAAGACACTAGTTAAAACAATTTAGAGTAGCATTACATTATAGAAAAAATAATGGGGAAAGCAGTTCAGAGTAGATGGAATTTCTTTTAAAAGGAGATACTAAAATGAAAACTGCAAACAATTCCGGTGAGAAAAAAATGAGGACAGGAAATAGACAGTATGGCTATGCAAAAAAATATAGTGGAAATCTGCAACAAAAAAGATGCACAAAAGAGAAGGAATGGTGGTTAAATCACCAATGAGGAGTACAGGTAACAGGTACAGGTAACTCAGAGAACTGTAGAGAAGGTGTCAACAAAACTTAAACTCAGAATGAACTACATATGCTGAAGGATGCTTATAATAACATGGGCTTTTTAAAATAAATCTGTTCTTTTTTTTCAAAAGAATCACATCGCTTACTTTGTGAAGATACAAATACTAACAAATAAAAATAAAAGGCAGAGCTATTCATCTCCTACTTCATCTCCGTCTTCTCCAATGCTTGAGATGGAAACATGATAGACAATATTTACTACGAACAATTGAAAGTTCTATGGCTAGCTGAATTTCATTCAATGGAAAAGAATATATATATATATATATATATCTCAGGGTTGAATTGTGGACTCTTTGGCATTCTTTGAGCTTGGTTGTTTGCTTGCAGAATTTCATTATCTGAATAGGCAACATCTTCAGTGCTAGAAGGAAATGGGTTTGATCTCAACAGTAGCTTGGCCTGTATTCAATATTTATTCACTCTAGCATACTGAAATAACTTCTGATTCAGTAACATTTATATGTTATTTTTGATAAGTCTTGGGAAACAAGGAAATGTCAATAACAGGAGGAAAGCAAAGACGAATCCTAACTTTGAAAAAGACAGAAAGGAAGATCTGAGGTAATAAAGATTAGTCAGTCCAACATCAATATTTGAGAAGAATGTAGAACACAACATAAACAAATTGATATGTGAGTAACTGGAAAAGAATGTGTAGATTACCAGACATTAGTAATTGGATTTGTTCAGATCCAATATTATTTTTTGACTAGGTAACTTTATATGTCCTTATTTCAGCAAAGCATTTGACAAAGTTTCTCATAATATTAAAAAGGCAAATAATTGGGCCAAATAGCATAGTAATTCAAGTGGATATATGACTGGCTTAGAAATCATTCTCAAACAGTACTTAAAATTAATTTTTCTCAAACTGGAATTAAGTATTAAATGAGCTGACATAAGGTCCAATCTTAAGTCCTGTTCTTTTCAATATTTTAATTAGTTTCTCTTTAAGAGGAAAACATAATTCTTAACTCTGCAAAAGATGCAAAATTGATTGGGACAGTTATGGCAATATTGCTTTATTTATATTCATTGTTTTCAACTGATTTTATAAGAATGTTTTAATTGCCATTACATTTTAATTGCCATACATTTTATTTTATGCCACCTACAGTCACGCTGTGTAACATGGGCATATAAATTAGACAAATAAATAAATGCTGGGAAACAAATAAAATAGAGAAATTGGTTGCAAATACCAATGACATTTTACAGAGTTGAATGCAAAATTCTTCATTAAAACAAGAAAAAAAGGCACAAATATAGAATGGAAATTATAGGTTGGAAAGAATATTAGGTTGATAATAGTACTTGTAAACGTATTTTGAAGAAGTAGTTGATTACCAACTAATCAATTAGTAAATAAATCAGCAGTTCTGATATGACTACCAAAAGACAATTACAGTTTTAGACACATTAACAGAAATATAAATTCCATATCATAGGAAGCAATTGTTCCACTTTTTGTTTTCATTACATTCCTTCAAATTACACAGTAATATATTATATGTAGAAATCATGGTTCAAAACAGTTAGTAATGAACTTTATTCTGGATGCATGCAAGCTTAGGGCTTTTCCATATCACCAGGGGTGTCAAACTGGATTTCTTTGATGGCCGGATCAATATTGTACTTCTTCTCCACAGACTGGCCAGGGGTTGTGGGGTGGAGAGATGGCAGAGTGCTGCAGGAGGCCATCCAGACCAAAAATGGGCTGCAGTGGGCCACATGCACCCCCCGTGCCCCATTTTGGCTGTAAGAGGCATTGTGGGCCAGTCCTTTGCTATTTCCAGGCTGGCCCCATGGGCAGATTTAAGCACCCCATGGGCCAGATCCAGCCTGCAGGCCTTGAGTTTGATACCCCTGCATATGATCAATCAAACATTATTCCATTACATTTATTTTTATGTGACCCTAAAGTTTGGGATAGCACAAATGGGCAGCCTGATAATCACTAAAGAAACTCAAAGAAAGTCATCCATTGATTATTAGCTTTTAATGGAAGATCCCACTGAGAATAATCAAAGTAGCATTATCAGGATACTGCTAAAACAAAACTGTTAGTCTCTTGGAACGTCACATATTTGTCCCTGTAATAAACATTCCATACAACAACCCAAGGAACATCCCAAGGAACAATGTGATAACAGAAGGGAAAAGTCTGTATCCTTAAAATATCAAAAAGCAAACATAAACATCTGGAAAATAGAACCTCATTACTAGAGTTACACAACAATAAGGCAGTGCAAATGTGATACTTTAGTATTATGAGAACTTTGTAATTAATAGAAGGAGAGTAGTAGGATATGACAGGTGAGAAGAAAAATTCTACAGAATTCATTCGCATTTGGAGGCAGATGGGCATATTTGACACACTCCAAATATGCCATGGATACTTAGAAAAAAATGGTTGCTTCCCTACACAAGAGTAGTTACAAATCATCAACTCATTGGAAGGCGAATTAGAATGTTAAATGTAACATTCTCTACACTGTAAAAATACATTCCAACTTACCTTTAAATTTCTTTTGAGCAGCTGGTCATATTTAAATAAAAGCATTTAACTGGAGCATTTCTATTCCACCTGTGGGACCACTGTGGCATATAAGATCATTCCTGGAAATAAAGGTGGGTCTGGAGGTTGCTGCTTTGCAGCTTCTTATCTTCCTTTTATTAATTTTTTTATTCATATAGTTTTAAATAAAAACAATACTTTCTCAATTTAAAAAGTAGAGAGAATTAGATGATCTGGGAGAAATGAATGGAGATGCCTCCTGTGCCAATGGTGGGCATAGGATCTAGCTCCAAAGGACATGTAATGTGTGAAATCAGATGCTCTTGTTCTTCTCTGGAATTTATCCTAATAGTATATAGCAGGACTGTTTTCTCCCAGTTCTTTTTCTTTCCCACTATCTGCCCCTGAAAGGCCATTCAAGATAACTACCTCTTGGATTAAAAAGAACCGCAGCTACTGTATTTAATAGAATGGAGGAGTGAAAATGTCCATCAAACTCTTTCTTCATCTCAGATTTCCCTACTCATTCCTAGAGTTTGTTCTGTATCTTTGTCTGAGCCTAGCTCTATTTTTAGCCTCTATTTCCCTGACCTATAATGCATGCTACAGAAGCCAGACCTAAACGTCCATGTTGATAAAAACACTGAAATAAGTTCCCTACTGCTCATATGTTACAATTCAGTAATCTTTGCTATTTCGATGGATGCTATGGGGCAGGGAACTTTGTGGGAGGTAGAACAGCAATATCTGCCCCAGTTTATTCTCATGTTAAGGAGAATGCAGAGAAAGAAGGTTGCACAAGCCTAACTTGATCCAAGAAAACAAACCTTGGTGTTTACATCAATTAAAGTCTAAAATCAAATGAATAGTATGGCATCAATTATTGTATTGTATTCTTCTTCATCCACTTCATCCATGTCAAAGCAAAATAAAATATGTTTGTCCTTAAACAAAGGAGATTAAGAAGACACAGCATGAGAATAAAGTTGCTTCATATTTTGCAGGAATTAGCCATTCAATTAAAATTGTGTGGATTAAATCTTTCTTTTGGTATGAAATTGTGACGTTCACTTTTGAAAGATGGAAGACTGATATGCCAACAGATACTTACTAATACTTCAAACTATTTGATTGATATTTGTTGATGTAATTTAGCTTTTGGAACAGTGTACAGACATTTCTCTAGAACAGCATGAATTCAAGACTGTGTGTTATGTCATATATTTTCTATCTAATAATTTACATTTCAAGGAAAACTGCTTGATGTTCAACAATAAAATATCTTGTTGCCGTTCCTCTAACCCTTTGATGGTTTTCTCAGGAAAAAAACAATAGTACTCTGCACATATTTAAAGGGAATCTTTCATGTGCACTTTAGCATGGGGATAGGAGAAAGTGATTGGCCACAACTAATCCCACATGAATTATATGAATACAATTCCCAACCATGCCAATGGACCTTACTTCCATGTTGGGTATTCTGGATCGAAATGCTAATGTTAAATCATACACAGAGACTCTTCATTGTTTCTTTGAAGAAGCTATTGTATTTAACCACAATATTAATACTAATAATTAAAGAGCAGATCTTTGCTCTGTAGGGGCAGCTGTGCTATGCCAGAAAGGGAAGTATGTGTGAAAGGACAAGGAATGGGAGTGATGAGATGGATGCTTTTATAAAGATCCGCAGTTCTCTGTGGTTTTATCCCAGCAAAGATTACATTTCACTCCCAGGGGCCTCTGCTGCCTCAGATCCTTTTCAGACTCTGTTGCTATGGCACAGTAGATAGTTTTGGGTGTCCTTTCATTTTTTTCTTGACAGTATTAAATATATGCCCCAGTGAGCCATAAATCAGCAGTTTATCAGAAAATAAATCATATCTGTAATAAGGGACCACTTCCTTTTAATTGGACAGTGCATTAAATTAAACAGATATACTTCCTCAAAGAATACAAAAATGTGTCAGCTAGACTTCTTTAATGAATTTTAATTTTCAACCACCATTTCTTTCAAAGAAAGGCTTCTTCCCACTGCCACCTCTGTCCAGCAAAAAATTATATTCCAACTGAATTATTTGCTGACTTTTATAGGTTATTGTATTCCCTCTTCTTTATCTTTTTTTTTTGTTCAGTAACATAGCTAGCCCTTTCTCTGGGTTTTGAATTCATTTCTGTGCAAATGATTCTCTTTGTGTATAAGTATTTCCATGGCCAAGCTCACGTGTTCACATGAAATGGAAGTATTTGTGGCCTGGCATGATTATATGTTTGTGAAAGAAACTGTAGGAAGACTATGGGATTGTAAAACATATGTGAATCATAAAATAGCCCACTCTACTCAGCACATAAAGATTCATGTTTGCCAGATAGCTAGTTACAGTATTCCCAAACATACATTAATGTAATTTCCCTTGTATTATTTTAATGGAAATTTCAGTATGCAAACTTTGCAGTTTTCTATCTTAACCTGTGTAATTTCTTCCCCTACTACCAGCACCATTGTTTCAGTAAGAATGAAAGGGCTGAGGCTGTGACCTGTCTAAGGCTCCCGTTATCAGTCTGCTGAGTAACAATGTGAAACTATCTGTCTGAAATCAGGTTTAACATTTGAGAGCTGCTTCATGATTTATTATGAAAACACATATGTATTCTTCCCTATTAGCCTCTACTACCCTCCTTCTCACTTGAGGTCTAAGTATGAAAAGCTATTGCCTGTTAAAAAGCCATAATTCTCCATTTCCTTTTATTTATTTTATTGACTTACAAAGACATTTAAATATGAGAAACTGCTTTGTGAAAACCATAGTTAAGTTAAACCAGGATATGAGGCCAGTGTTTAATCCTGGCTTGATATGCTAGCTCGTTATCTATTTTGTATTCCAATTGCAGTTTCCTATACTCATATAAAATACAAATTTGACTTTTTAATGGAATCTTATGACAGCTATGTTTTTAAATAATGGGAAAACAGGTCTTACTCATTTCACTTGTATACAAAATGTACAAAATCAATTTTTTAAAAGGTGATGGCAGATGCAATTACTTTGACATTTTGAAATTAAGACCACTAGTTTAACTATATTATTGTTCAGTTATCTTCTATTATTTGCACAGCTCAACTCCTTTTTATTGATCTTTGCTTTGAAATGTTGAAAAAAATGCTGAGGAAGCTCACTAATATTAAAAGGGAGGTGGAATTATTCTAGAAAATCATTTCTCCTGACATTTCATAAAGATTGTTAGGGATAACATTGTTTACCCTAACTGGTTTAGGTAAAATAATAAATATGTAATCATAGTTTATATGTTAAAGTGTCTGCAACTTTAAATATGGGAATGTAATTAGGGGAGTGGTTGTGAAAGCACTTTAAAAGAAGCAAGACTGCAGCTTGCTCTCCCTCTGGCTTTGATGATCCCTAATTACTGCATGGACTCAAGACTGCTTTGCTCGAACGGGAGAGATAAACAAAGGACTGATTTGTAAGTGAACTGACATAGGATATTCTACATGGACTTTGCTAACTGAATATCCCTGAATGGACTGACTAAATGATACATGACTATTGGACTGTTATTTTGACTATGCTATAAACTCATAATGGAATAAACTATAAAAATAATATTTTTGATAGCACAAACGTATCTGTTATTTTTACTGTATGTTAATAAACATACAAGCTTATCTCACTCATTTATCTGTGTGCCTATCTGACTAACGCTGCACATTCTGTTTAGCTTGTCTCCCTAACCCTGGTTGGGGAACCCAGGCTTAACATTGGTTATGGGCCCAGAGGCTGCAAAGTCAGTTTAACTAGGATAAAACAGATTTATGTAAAAGTGAGAGTTTGTGTTGTTATACATTACAGTAAACAGACAGCTGTGTTTTATTAATTATAGTTTTATATCCATATAAGAAAACATGGCACAAGTCAATCTACAAAGTTTGTCCCTTATATCCAAGCTAGATGGAACAAACTATGTATCATGGCCTATGAAATGTAGTCTGCCTCTACGAAGAGAAGTCTGTGGAACATAATTGAAAATCCACCAAACGTAGAAGAATGGGATCCAGAGGATGATGAAGATAGACTAAAAATAGAAGAATTTATGCATAAAAATGAACACGCTATTTGCATAATTGGTTTAACCTTAACTGACCAACAGCTTGTTTATATCCACGGAGAGCAAACGGCTGTTGGGTGTTTGCAAAAGCTGAAGAGGATTTATGTTCGAGATAACATTGGTGCACACATAAATCTAACACGAAAGCTTTTCAGTACGCATCTCCAGAAGAATGGTGATATGCTGAGTCATTTGGAAACTATGCAAAGCATTTTTCAAGAACTGCACGAGAAAGAGCTTATTTTCTCTGAACTACACCAAGTCTACATAATTCTATCATCACTTAATGAAAGTTATGACAACTACGTAACTTCCCTTGAAATTTTGCCAAAGGAAAGCCTAACTTTAACTGATATAACTGGCAGATTGATTGAAGAGGCCAGAAGAAGGCTTGAAAGAAATGAGTTAAGGAGGGAACAACCTCAAAAAGAAGATAATGAATCTCCTACTGCATACGCAATTAAAAAGTGCTTTAATTGTGGAGGAAGAGGACATTTGGCAAGATTTTGTAAAAAAGCAAAGCACCAGAACGTTGGCCAGAATACTAAAAGTCATCAAAAGATAAATAAAAATTTAGAGTTAGCCATGTATACTAACGGAGCTGTAAAAAATAATTTATGGGTGGTTGACAGTGGAGCATCCCACTGTATAACAAATGATAACAAAAATTTTATTAAAATGTCCCAGAGTACACAGTAGATATCGTTAGCCAATGGCTGGAAACTGAAAGCTAAAGGTCAAGGTATAGCATATTGTTCTTTTATAAAAGAGAATGTAAAAATGTTATATGTACCACAACTTAAGTTTAATTTAATTTCAGTAAGAATTTTGGTTAAACTAGGATATGTAGTTATCTTTAAAGGAGATAACTGCATAATTGAAAAAGAAGATAAGAGAATTACTGCATCTTTAAGAGGTGAATTATATGTGTTAAATGATGATGGTTTAAAGGTGGCTAACACAGTTTATGAAAATAAGAAACCTCATGATGAATGTATTCACTTGTTACATCGAAGGCTAGGGCATTTAAATTTTAAAATGCTTAAGAGAACTGTGGAATTATCTAAGGGAATATGTTTGAAACCTTGTAATAAGTATTTGCAATGTAATGCTTGCAATCAAAGCAAAGCAAGGGTCATACCGGCTAATAGAGTTGATGGATTTACTACCAAAGAACCTTTAGAGGTAGTATTTGCAGATTTAATAGGTCCGAAAAAACCAAGTGTAGGAGGAGCTCGATACATATTAAGTATAATGAACCACTATTCTAGATATGGGTTTTGCTATTTAATGAAGAGCAAAACTGAAACATATCAAAATCTCTTTAATTGGATAAAATTTGCTGAAAGGAAAACTAAAAAGAAATTAGTAACTCTTATAACAGATAATGGTACGGAATTTACAAATAATAAATTCCAGAACAGACTAAGAATGTTAGGTATACAACATAAAAAGTCTGCACCATATAGGCCACAACATAATGCCTTTATAGAGAGACGAGGCCAAACATTACAATCAATGGCACGAACTATGATGTCTGATTCAGGATTACCTGACAATTTGTGGGGAGAAGCAATAATGTGTGGTAATCATATATTAAATAATGTTGTTAATTCAACAACAGGTGAATTACCATTCACACTGTGGCATGGTACAAAACCTGATTTAAGTTACATGCACACATTTGGAGCACCAGCATGGGTGCATATCCCTACACAACTTAGACAAAAAGAACAGCATAGAGCTAAAAAATTATTTTTTGTAGGATATAAATCTAATCATAGATCTTATAGATTCTGGAAACCAGGTACATCTAGAGTTTACACCAGTGCTAGTGCTAAATTCCTAGAACATGCAGGATGGAATAGATTAGAGCAAGATTTAAATAATGAAGTAATTATTGAACCCTACAAAAGGCAGAAAGAACAGACTAGTTATAAGAAGAGTCCAATTAAAGAAGAAGTCCACGAAGAGCAAATAGGACCAGAACAAGAGGAAACAGTTGATCAGGAAGAGTTAGATAATCAAGAAGAGTTAGTAAATGAAAGTCCACCTGTAAGTCCTGTAATACCTAGATGTACTACACCTATAACTAGACCACCTGATAGGTATCAAGCAAGTATAGTTTGCCAAGTAACTAAAGTTCCAACTAGTGTAGATGAACTTAAGATGTATCCTGCTAAGGATCAGGAGAATTGGCAAAAGGCAATGGAAAAAGAAATAAATTCATTAAAGGTAATGAAAGTATATGAAGATGCTAAATTACCTCCAGGAGAAAAATCCATTGGGTGCAAATGGATATTTAAAGTAAAAACTGGAAATGATGGGACTGTTACCCATAAAGCTAGGTTAGTAGCTCAAGGATTTAATCAAACTGCATCTGATTACGATGAAGTTTTTGCACCAAGTCTTAAAGCAACATTGAGAGCAGCATTAGTGTGGACAGCTAAGAAAAACTATGTCATTAACCATTTAGATGTAGAAACTGCTTATTTGCATGCACCATTGCAGCACACTATATATATTTGAAAAAGCCAGTAGGTATAAAAGACAATAAAGTAAATAGTAATGATTGTTGGAAACTCAAAAAGAGTCTTTATGGGTTGAAACAATCTGGGTTTGAGTGGAACCAATATATTGTGAAAGAGTTAAACAATATAGGTTTTAAATTTGGTTTAGCAGATCCATGTGTGTTTAAAAGAGAAAATAATGGAACAGTGTCATTATTATTATTTACAGATGATATTGCTGTGATAACTAAGACTAATAATGAAGCTAATGAGATTATATCATTATTAGCCAAAAAGATAAAATTAAAGCATTTAGGTGAAATTAAAAAG
Organism: Hydrophis major; assembly: GCA_033807585.1. NCBI lineage: Eukaryota > Metazoa > Chordata > Lepidosauria > Squamata > Elapidae > Hydrophis > Hydrophis major. The sequence continues at coordinate 48,214,260 of CM066331.1, forward strand.
TATCTAGGATTGACAATTAACAAAACTAAAAATGGATTTAAGATATCTCAAGAAGATAAAATTTGCCAATTAATTAAAACGTTTAAAATGGAACTTTATAAACCGGCAAAGACTCCAATGAGTCAAGAAGTTTGCCAAACTGATGATCAAAGTCCCAAATTTGATAAGTCCATATATCAATCTTTGATTGGCAGCTTATCATATATAAGCAATTGGTCAAGGCCAGATATAGCTTATAGTATTAATCAGCTGGCACGTTTTAATTCAGATCCACATCAATGTCATTGGCAATCATTAAAGAGAATTTTAAGATATCTTAAAGGAACAATGAACCATGCATTGTATATAGAACCAAAGGGTGATTTGAGTCTTAGTGCCTATGCAGATGCAAGTTTTGCAACTGATATAAACACTAGAAAATCAACATCTGGGATGGCTATATTATCTGGTAAGACACTAATAGGGTGGAGGTCAATCAGACAACAGCATATTAGCTGGTCCACGATGGAAGCAGAATTTTCATGTCTGTCATTACTATGCACTGACTTAATTCTGTACAAACAGTTATTATTAGACATGGGTATAACTGTTAAAGATTCCATTATTGTGTACGAGGACAACCAAGCAGCCATAAAGTTAGCTACTAGTATTGCTGTAAAAACTAGATCAAAGCATACTGATTTAAGTTACTTAAATGTTAGAGAATCTGTAAAAAATGGGCTAATTAAATTGGAATACTGCATGACGGAAGAAAACATTGCAGACCAATTTACAAAAGCTCAAGGAGTAACTAAGTTTAAAGAAAGTTGTAACTACTATGATTTAAAGATGTAAATATTTCCTAAAAGGGGAGAATGTTAGGGATAACATTGTTTACCCTAACTGGTTTAGGTAAAATAATAAATATGTAATCATAGTTTATATGTAAAGTTGTCTGCAACTTTAAATATGGGAATGTAATTAGGGGAGTGGTTGTGAAAGCACTTTAAAAGAAGCAAGACTACAGCTTGCTCTCCCTCTGGCTTTGATGATCCCTAATTACTGCATGGACTCAAGACTGCTTTGCTCGAACGGGAGAGATAAACAAAGGACTGATTTGTAAGTGAACTGACATAGGATATTCTACATGGACTTTGCTAACTGAATATCCTTGAATGGACTGACTAAATGATACATGACTATTGGACTGTTATTTTGACTATGCTATGAACTCATAATGGAATAAACTATATTTTTGATAGCACAAGCGTATCTGTTATTTTTACTGTATGTTAATAAACATACCAGGTTATCTCACTCATTTATCTGTGTGCCTATCTGACTAACGCTGCACATTCTGTTTAGCTTGTCTCCCTAACCCTGGTTGGGGAACCCAGGCTTAACAAAGATTGCTCCCACTACCACCACCAATGAAGTCCTTGTGTTGGGATTTATAAATAAGAATGAAAAGTTCAGTATCTGCCTTGACCATCTGTAACAGGCTCCCCCAATTTTTGACCTTCCAGGTACCATGGCATGATAACTCCCATAGTCATTGGAAATTCTAGGAGCTGCATTAGGGGTCAGGTTGGGGAAAGTTAAATCATTGAAAATGAAACTGGCATTGAATCAACATTTACAGGTTTACCATTCCATCTCTCTCGTTTCTTTCAAGGAACACCCTTCCCCCGCTTCTCCCAAAATAAACCAACAACAGATTTCTAAGAACATTAAGGAGAATCTTGATCCTGAACAAGAGCAGAAAGAATTCAGAAGTAGCACCTTAAGAATTATTTTAAAATATTGTACATATTTTAGTGGAATAACATACATATAACATATATAAAATGTATGGAAATTGTATGTATACCGATACTGAAGTGTTGCAAAAAATAAAAATTGTGTTATAAAATGAGGAAAATTGTTCAATAATTTTTTTTTTAAAGGATTATTTTTACAGTTCCTCAAAGACAAGTGTTTAGTGGTGAAGTTTTTTACTAATTTATTATTAACTTATTGAGGCTTATATGAGTTACAGTATAACAAGAAAGATAGGAGCAGTTTATATGCCATTCTAGAATAAAAAGGTTAAAAACAGTAACTCATAATAAAGTAAATAAAAAATAAATCCAATAGACATTTCCAAAAAAACTTTTGTACCAAAGGATTTAACCAAACACAAAACACATCTAACAAATAGGAAGAGATGTCCACTCATAGCAAAATCGTTTTGAGCTTGATAATGATAAACAAACATCCCCATTTCTCACACATGTAGGACATGATAAAACCAACTGCAAGCATTTAACTTTCCAAGAAATGATATGCAATTCCCAGACTTTAAAAGGTTGCACACTCTTAAATTTGTGTTTCCAATTGCAGCTATACAGATGCTTCAAGAAATCTCACAAGCAAAGCATGAAAACATTTCCCTATACTTCCTTCTTATGTGTTTCCTACAGTCCCTTAAACTCTCTATATCTTGTTTCCTTCCCGAAACTAGTGCAGCACTCTAAAAATTTTTGCTTGACTGTTTCCATAAGTAATGCTAATAGACCTACGTTTCTTCTCAGCTATTTTTGCAGCTCAGCAGAATGGGCTAGTGATGTTCTGTGTGAAATGGGGGTGGGGGATGAGAGTGTCTCATTTTGATAAAGGAAATATGTATAGAGTGGCTGAAAAGAGGACTTTACCCTAACTTAAGATGAGGCATAGCATCCAGAAATTTTGCCAATCCCCACCCTGCATGAATTACTCATTGATTATTACAGCACCTCATGCTTTTGAGACAAGACAAAAATGAAGGCCACCAGATAAATATCAGCAACGTTGTCAGTATTATAGTAATTTTAAGCAATATGTGCTTTACCTTCTCCATATATAAATTTCTGGATATTCATTACTTCCTGATTTATTGCAGTCCCTGCAGTACTGTCTTTACCAAAATGCTTTCATTGTCCTACCCTCTTTCCTTTTTCTCTTCCTTCTCTTCCTTTTCTGCCCACTTCTTCCTTTTTGATTCTCTCTTCATTTTAAATTAAGTGCTAAGCAGAAGCCACAATCAGAGCAACTTGCTTTCCTCAGAGTAGCTGTACGTTTTTGTTGAAGCCTTTCAAAGGCTGGGTGGTGGCTGGCTTCTTGCAAAGATAGAGGAAAAAAAATAGATGCCATGATCAGCATTTGGCACGAAGAGTCTGCAGGTTCACTGCAGCCAGATCTGCACCCCTAACAGAAATGTTAGAGATTGCTGCTTTTATTAGGTTTAGTCTTCTCTTTATGAAAAAAAGGAGTTGTTACCAGAAAGACTCAATAAGCTTCAAAAGATACTTTCACTGTGCAGGGGTCCTGTGATCCTTCTGATACTGCTGGGTTTCCATTCCCTTCAGTCCCAGCCAATATAATCTTATTCCTACCATTTTATTTTACGTAGTGCCAAATTTTCCATCAGTTCACAAGTGGTTTATAACAGTAAGGTAATAATACACAATAAAAGTAAAACATATCCACAATTACATTATAAAAATTCATCATTAAATAATGGAGCCATACAAAATGCCAAGATTTCACTGTAAATATAGACGGATAGCTCATCTGTGGATGCTCTCCAAAAGAGCACAAACTTTTAGAAGATTGCCTCAAAGGAGCCTAGACTTATTCCTAAGGGGTTTCTGTCCTGCTAAAACTAGCTAAAATATTTTGGCTTCCATACCCCCTTTACCTTTTGAAGGTAGGATTCCTAACAGTTTTCCCAGGAAAATGATTGAATGTGTCTGTTCCAGCAGGAAACCTGAACTGAAAGCCATATATAATTTCATATATTAAAACAAGTACTTTGAATATACATAGAACACTATTGGCAAATGATGCAGGATTGATGTACAAATTTAATATGCAAGCAAGACCACTACACTTGTCCCAAATGCAATTTCTGAGGATATTTCAAAAGCAGTTACATGTAAAGTATACTGCAATAGTCTAAGCAAGTAATAGGTTTGCCAAGGTAAGAACTTCCTGCTGCAGCAAAGGCTCCACTGGTCATGGCTTCCATTTGCCCATCTGGCAATAACTGTAACTCCAGGATGATCACAATTCATGGACCTGTTCCCTTGCAGTTAATGCTTCTCCATCAGATATCAACATTGTAACTAACAAACGAAGCAGAATAAACAAACAGAAACTCTGTCTTGCTAGAGCTTGTTGCATCAAATACTCAATAACCTCCAAACTTAGGGCAATGCTTCACCAGCATTACCAACACGACTGAAGTAGTATGGTATCATACAATATGGTTCCGACTATTACAGTCTGAATTGATGGACTACTTTTCCAGTGGCTTCATGTAAATACTAATAAGTAGGATCAAATTCCATGGCAGATTCAGATGTATACAATGGTTGATTGCACTTAGAGCTCTAATAAGATTGGAAAGGATACATTACCCCATCTAGATCTCAACAAGGCAACTAGTTATATTCCATGATAAAAATGCATAACTAAACACTAACTGAAACGAGGGTAGATAATCAATTTCTAGAATATTTGGCAGCTGGACACTAAGCAATAATTGTCAAGTATAACTTATTCAAGGAGGACTTCTTTAAAAACTAAACAATCAATCATACTCACTTGTAGCCCCAGAAGGCAGAAATCATTCTAGAAAGCACTGTGTCCAATTCACCAAAGTCCACAGTCCAGACAAAGTCTCAGATAATATGGCAAGATGTTATTCTACTCATCCCAACTTCTGAAAAAAGAAGACTTGAATATCAATTACATTAATCCAGTGTAAAATAGTCATAATGAGTAGGGATGGAAATCTACTTGCTCTACTTTTCCAAAAGGAATTTGGTCATACTGAACAAATGCATAAACTGACCAGTCTACTTCTACAATAATGAAAAAGAAATATTACTGCTTCTGTGACTTTACCTACCAAAGTGTAGCCTCAAACCTGGATCTATATTTGCCATTATACATGTTCATATTTTACTCTCTGTACCAGTACTTCAGGCATCCATTCTGGGAACAATCAGATTAAGAGCCCAAGTCACCCAAGTTTAAAAAAAAAAAAATTGCTGGAAAATTCCCCAATCGCCTACAAAATCCATTCACTTCCATATGAGATGAATTGACCTAATGAACCTACTAATGCTATAGAGCTCCTGACTGTCAATTAATTTTATTTGGATCAGAAATGTGATCTAACCACAGCAAATAACAAGATATAATTCCCCTTCAGCAAGATATGATCCAAGACCAAAAGAAATCTACTTATACCACTGGAGAATACCTGGTCAGAGATTACCTGAGAGAATCTCTCCATGGCAAACATCTGTATTCTGGCACTTTCCAGTCCTTAAAGTTCCATAAAGTTTGAAGTTACATGCAACAAAAGCTAAGGAAATTCCAACATGAACCCTAAATCTCATGGAGCAATCCCACTAGGCTGCAGGATAGCCAGGTTACCAATATGATCAACAACTGTCCTTTTAGGTTAGGGTTTTATACAGAGACACTCATATCCTTCATCTTTAAAAAATGAAGCCCTGCTCATATATTAAATATCCTTGAAATTTTAATTGATATTAATGTTGGTGTAGGACTCCAAATTTGGGGTTGAGAAATCTCTGTATTGCCAATTTCATCTGAATAGGTTTTGGTATTACACACCAGGCTTCATCTACCATGAGATCATGCTTTAATGAGGTCTTATTACAAATAGACCTGGCATTATTTGAATTGCAATTGCTCAAAAGTCTAGAGAATCTTCATTTGTGTTATATACTTGGATGGTATAGAAATACTTGATATATATTTGCCTATCTGAAATGGCAATAACTTGATGGCTCTACGTTCATAAATTGCTGATATAAAAGAGATGACTTTTTAACATTTACAACTGTTTCTGAAGATAAAACCATACAGCAGATTAATAATCCATTCCATTCATCTGGAGAAAGCCTTGTGTTTGTTCATCCATCCGCACCTTGTAAGATAAATTTATGTAATGCACATCTATATTCCATTTAGGCAGCTCTGAAGAAAGGAGGGAAATAAGCTCTTTTCTTCTTTTTTTAAGGTGAAAAATGGTTTTGATTTCTGCTCTCCTAGACTCTTTTTTCAGATTCTTCAGCCATTGTCAACAAGCATATTTAACAAGCAAAACCAAATTGTCATTCCCCACAAAAAAGTTAATTCCTTATTCTCAAATTCCCAATTTCAGCATAGGTTATAAAAGTGATAACCTTTGACTTAGCATTTGCAGAGACAGCTGATATTATTTTAGAGTTATGTCGAACTGCAAGTGCACGGAATTTCTGACATCACCCATGGGTTTCCAGACTTCCAACTTTTTCATCTCACAATCTGTCTATATGTTTTGGGATTATTTCCTACTGTTCTCAATGGCAATTTTCCAAGCAAAATCTCACTGGATTGTGTTCAGTCTCTGAGTCTAATCTTTTCTATTCCCTATGGATGATTTATCACGCCTGACTGGTACTAACCCTTGGTGACGGAAGCTGATAACTGTTGATTTGCTGCAAGAAAGAGTAGCATTTTTGTCTTGTTCACAGTGTTCAGAGCACTGTGTTCAGACATATTTCCATTTGTTTTATGTAGTGTACCTGTTTGTGTATTTATTGGATTTCTGTGCCACCTTTCTGTCCTTACACCCATTCACAACAATCTAATATAATATACAATTAATAGAACAAGTGATAAGTGGAATTGGATAGATTTCTTTCAGCAGAGACAGGCCAGAGAAAGTAGACTGTAGCTGGAAGATAGAATATATTAATAGAGACAAGAACCTTAATATATTTTAAACTATATCCTCATATGAAGAAAAAGAAAAAAAAACTCACAGAAGTATTATATACTGTACATAATCATTGCATATATTTTTATGAATACACATAGATATTTCATTTCACCCAGATCTTATTCTGCATTTACTGATTCTGATTTTGTAAATCCCTGACTTATTGGTTTCAAGTGGTATTGCTTATCTTAAACCATTAAAAAAATATGGGTGGATTGCTTACTTGTATTTAAATTAATCTGCATTACAGTTGCTGACATTTTAAAAATAATATCTGAAGAGAAGATAAACTTAAATTTAAGTCAGTCCAAAATGATGATCTATGCCAAACATTATTTTCTTTAAAAATGTATTTAAGGGAAATCACTGTCTTCCATTCACAACAATGTACTTCATTTGCATTTGATGTACAAGTGTATGTTTGTAGAACTCTAAACTGGGTGAGAATGGTTTGCAGCAGCTAGATCAGGGGTGTCAAACTGGTGTCATCATGGCAGCATCATGTGATGTATCAGGACTTTTCCCCCATTTGCTAAATCAGGCATGGGTGGAGCCAGCACGTGATGCATCCAACCTATAGGCCACTAGTTTGACACCCCTGAGCTAAATTGTTTTATCTGGTGGACGATTTTGACCTCAATAGCTCCTTGTGTATGGAGTGAACACAAGTCATACCATAAACATGTTTAGAGGAAGATGCAAGTAGGGGCTATCTTAATATAGCAGAGAAAGTTTCAAACAGCTTTTTCCCTCTTTTTAGATCAAAGAAACATTTATCTATCATTGATCTGATTCTCACTAATCATTCTGTAAAAGCAACACACATCTAATAACTAAAGCATCATATGAGCTTCCAAGTACTATTAAGGTTGCTACATATGATTCCATGTGTCTACATATAATTGTATAAAATTTAAATTACTGAAAATTTGAGTACAGTAGAAAAATGATAGACTCTTCTTGCATTTCAGTAGTATTCTCAAGAAAACTTTCAAATCTCCCATTTGTCTCAAGTTTAGGATTTGTTCTGGGGCAGAAGATCTATTCATAATCATCGTTACTAGTTGTAAAAAGTCTAAAGAACATAATATACTAGTAGGCAATTTGAGTGGATAAAAAAGAATAAAAAGCATAGAGTTATGCAGCAACTAATCATTTTATTTTGTTCACTATTGCTCTTTTCTACCCAAGATTCGTCTATGCTTTTATCTAAAGAACAGAACATCACAGACAGGATAAGCACATATTTGCTTTTGGACAGCATAGTATATAGAATTTGGGTAATGTACATTGAGCATTATGCAAACAAAGACACCACCTAAACACCACCTTAACTCTAATGTAGCATAAAAGGATTTGCTACATATGTTTGCTGCTATTAATATACTTTCTTTTAATATACAGTACTTTCAAAGTCTTCCTTTTCTGTTTCTTCACCAATCTGTAAATCCAGATCAGATAGCAGTTGATAAAGAATTAAAGCCAAATAGACAACCAGCCTAATCATACTCCCAACATAATGACATAAAGGAGTTAGAACTTCTCTCCCTCTCCCTCTTTCTCTCCATCCATTAACTACTAGCATGCAATTGGAGTAGATATTTATGTGAATATAATGTGGGCACTAAGTGGCTTTTGTCAAATTCTTCATATTTGTACATAGACAAATTTCCCAAACAGTACACGTTTTCTCAAGGGTAGGTGTTCCTCTTTGGATGGCAGTAGGACTACTAGTGAAAAAGGTCCACATAACATATATAGTCTTTTATCTGAACCTGGAGAGACTCAGGAGGACTGGAGGTCCATAGCCCATAGTTCATTAGAACTTGCCCATGTAAAAAGAACCATTCAAATGAAACAGTACCATTACCTCAAATGACACCATGCCCCTCCCTCCCATCCCAAAGTATATGGCCCAACTATGTTGGAATGCAAAGTGCTACTTGGCTATAGGCTAAGGAACTCTTCTCATGTAACAAGATGGTCTTTGAATGTATTTGAAACAGTAAGAAAAGAGGACAGTTCCTAGCACTAGATTTTCCACTTTCTTGCTTTTTCTTCTTTTTTTCTCAGTTTCTCTACTCCTCTCTCTCTTTCTCTTTTATTACAAAAATAAAAGAGACTTTGAAATAGTAAGAGATAGTGGGATTAGAGCCTCTCCTGCTAGACCTAGTACTCTCTCCCTGTTAATTTCCACTTGATTAGAATTCTTTTTGAAGTATTTAAATATGGACAATAGAAAAAAGGGAGGGTGAAGTTATTGAATATTGGTTAAACTGTATTAATTTAAGCTCAGTTCCTGCTTTTATATAGATACCTCATATATATGTATGGTCTCCACTGGTATAAAGTAGACAGTCCTCTTCCTCTTCCTCTACCTCAATCATTCTTTTATAAATCCCCAGCTTAAAATTTAAATGCTTGAAAAACTTTTCAAACTATGAAAATTTGATTTTGCTTCACTTTTTTAAAAACATAAAAGACACGTTGTTAATGCTCAATTTGTGAAGCAGCAAGTATTACACAATTGCTCTCCCATTGCCCTGAAGGAAAATTTGATGGAAAATTTGAAGCCAAGAGGTTGTCAAGGAGTTTTTAGGGCATCTGCTTGTAGAAGGCAAGAGGGAGGTGCTTATATATCTGTGATGTATAACAGATACATCTGTGTGATGACCCAGAGTATATCAGAAATATAACAAAACCCAAAACGTAACTCAAAATCCTTTAATGCCTTCAACTTGGCTTCACTGTTTAATTGTTCACAGTGGAGGAGTAAACTATTTTCAAAATAACATTTCAAAGGAAAGAAACACAATTCAAATTCAAATAGCCAATAATGAAGCAAAACCCAAAAACAAACCACATTGAATAAAGTTCCATGACAGACTAGGATAGATAATTGCCAACTTCAGGAAGATAACGAGGGACAGTCCGTTGGAAGAACGCCAATCAAGATAAACCTTCTTTAGGAATAAAACAGTAAATTGTCTCCAGCGTCTGTTAGGACGCAGGTCCAAACTCTTATACAAATCTCCCACCTGCAACTCATGAAGAGGATCATGGCCCTCTCCTCCTAAGTAGACCACATTTTACCTGATCCTCTCCTCCCTGCATGGCCTAGGATGGATAGGGGATGGGCCTGGGTCCTCATCTGATTACTCAGCTGGCCTCTGCCCTTCCCCAGCCTCCTTCACCACCTCTGGAGCCACACTTCCACTCCCTGTTGGCTGTTCCTCCTCTTCCTCAGAGTCAGTCTCCACCAGGGGCATGACAATATCTTAACTGAGGATACAGGTGGAAGCAATTGTTGGCAGAAAATAACATTACTATTCTCTTCACCTCTAATACAGGTCCATAAAGCATTTTTCTTTCAATGACTGCTAAGGCTTTGTGTATACAGTTGATCAGCACAAAATCCTGGATCTTTTGCTTCTTCCTCTTGACAGACAGCAACAGGCACGTCTGCCAAAAATGACAAGGCCGTTTTGCATGTCCTATGGATCATCTGCTGTGAGTGAAGCCATTCTATTGGAAGCTTTCTGTAAAAATAAATTCTTTAATAAACCAGATTTAGATGTGTCCACTCAGATATATAAATCCATTCTATAAAGAGAGAGAAAGAGAAACACACACTAAGAACTGCATTTTGATTTACAATGCATGACTTTAGCATCAGATTGAACTATAGTACTGAGTTCAGAAATCTTTGATTGACTTAGATGTCAGGAAATAGACTTATTATATTTATATATTAAAATACTCATTTTCATTTTAGGATTATAGCAAGCTGATTTAGACAAGGTAGCTCAGAGGCCCTGTCATTATTTCGAGGAGCTTTTATTGATCCAATATGCATACATGTATTTATTTTTGTCAGTTATTTGATCAACTTTTCTGTATTTCATTTTTAAATAATATTTTGATTCTAGCAGTGTCATCTGATTTCATTAAACTATTACCATGTTAGCAAGTTGCGATTATGTCATGGGATAAATAATGCAAAGAAAAGCATCATTATTATCATCAGCTTTCCTGCTTCTTCTTTGGCTTCCCTGAACATAGCATTATCTTGGCAGTGATAATCATTTGCTTGTGTTTGTAGTCTTATGACACATAATATTCATTACAAAGTCAATATGCAGTCTCAGAATCAGAGGGTTAGTAAATAAGAAAGAAATTCATTTGTTTTCTTCCCCCCAATGATCTTCACAAATTCTATTATCCTTGACAGCTATTCAACTAAAACCTTCACTAGGGTCAAAATGCAACTCTGATTCAAATCCTAGCAGAGAGTGAAAGAGTTAAACTTTCCACTTTCCACAGGCCACTAAATAAAAATTAAGCATAATGTGGAGGTTCGCTAATATATTTTTTTAATTCACTTAATTATTTCATATTTCCTCCATCAATTTCTCTACAGTTTTAGTGGTGAACTTTTATGTACAGTATATAGAATCTTATGCTGTCAAAAAATGTGAAATACATTATGTTGAACAAATTTATTTCACTTTATGGTTGCAATAATACAGAAAATAAAATCTGAAAAAGATATACACCTTGGCAGTTTTTTCATAGATAGATAGGCAGGCAGGCAGACAGATTTGCATAGCTCTATCTTCCACACCTTAGCTGTTCCAGATGTGATGCAATACAACTGACAATTATGGGAGCCACAGTCCAGCACTTTCAGGCAGAGAAATTATTCTACTCTTTTTCCATCAGTTGAATTTAAATTCAGTTCAATCTAAATACACTTTAAAAATTCTTTCAAAGGATAATAGGATTTAGAAAAAAAGTCTTATGAGTGCAGTAAGTATTATTTTCCTGTTCTGCCTTGCACAGAGCTAAATTTATAGCTGTGCAGATGCAGATAGATAGCTCAACGAAGATTCCATAACAAAGTTCATTTATTGGTATGTCAGGTATCTTTATAACTCACATTTATGATGAAGTTCTGCTTTACTGACCAATCCTTTGTATGTCTGCCTTGTATGTGAAAGATGGTTATCTCCTAACCCATCTCGTAGCGACAGAAGGAAGATGCTATGTGGTAGAGAGTTCAGACAAAGAATGAAAAAAACTCCCTTAACCCACCAAGGATCAATTAAGTGACCAATCAGGATTACAGATGTAGCCACATGAGATGAACCACATTTCCTAGGATACCTTTAACTACATTTACCATGATGCATTCCCTTAAGGGGACAGCTCACAATTCCTAAGTAACTATCCAACTCTCATAGACTGGCTGGGACAGCACACTCCCCGCCTAGAATTGTAAATTACACTATTAAAAGAAGAGAAAAAAATTAACTATAAACTAAGATAAGCAGTAAACAGTAATACTAACTGAATAGCATATAACTATATAACTAAGATAAACAGTTAGCTATATAACTAAGAAAAAAATAGTAAACATTAATAAAGCATCAAACAAAGCAAAGCATGCAAAGCTTGAGATTCAATCTTCAAGTTCAGCCTCTTGGTGCAAGTCTGCTGGCTACCTCTGCCTTTTAGGGTGTACAGAAACTCTTGGCGGCAAATGTGAAAGTCTGGTGGTCACCTCTGGTGGCCTTTTGGGTTGGAACGGTACTCTTGCTTCCACGGTGTCAAAGAGTGTCGGGAAGCTGTTGGAAAGGGCGTTGCAGAGGCATATGCCTGTGTAGAGTGTCTTAGTGGACGTGTGGTGGTTGTTGGCGGCCGATTAGGGTGTTCTAGTGAACCTGTACTGATCAGCGGTGGCCTTTGAAACTGGAACTTTATTCTTGTTTTGGGTGGTGTTAAAGGGCATTGGAAGGTGGGTAGAATGAATGGTGCTAAGGTTGGAGCCTGCATTTGGGCATCACTGACAATTCCTATGATCCCCCATCCTAGTGGAGAATTGATGGCCACTGGGCCATCTACAGGACTGCCAACCGACTCGGAGAAGAGAAAGGTGCGTGGGGCATTATTTCCCAGCAAGAGTAGGATATCAGCCTTGGGATCAAGAGCGGGAAAGTGATGAGCAAGGTGCTATAGGTGAGGCATGGTACTTATGACCTCAGGTGTTGCGATCTGATTGCAGTCTTTCGGAATGCCATTGCATTCAAATATGGGCGGTAGTGGGAATCAGGTACTTCCATCTAATGACTCTATGAAGAGTCCAGTAGCTCTCCTCCCCACCATGCTTCTTGGTCCATGGCACATTGATATGGTGAAGGGAAGTTTGGCCTGTTGCACCTCAAAGAGGTCGAAAAATGTGGGTCTGGCCAGGGTACAGGTTTGAGTGTCTATCCATACGTACATTTTCATGGCATCTCCGGGGCATTCTTCAGGGTACACTTTGGCTAAGCAGATGGGAAGACACGAACAAGGGGACGGTGAGTCGGTGCACAATGTTGTGAAGTTTATGCTCATGCATGGTTTTGGTTGCAGTTTATCAGTCTGCCGAAGAGCCCTGCATGCTTCTGTGTTATGTTGCAGCTGCTTGTCCAAAGGAGGGTTACGAGGTATCTGGCGTGGTGGCTCGTCATCTGGATGCAGCGTGGTCGGGTGTTGGTCACTTTTGCAGATGTGACATTGCACTTTGGTTGTGCGGTATTCAGGTGAATGTTTGGATTCACAACACTTGTAGCAGTATTGGTACTCTCTTAGCAATTATTTTTGTTGGGACAGTGATTTCTCTGTAAACCCAATGCAAGTGACAAGTATTGTGCATAGGACAAAACTGGTTTCTTCTTGTAGTGGGAGATCTAACTTGGGGTAAATGGGATGAAGTCTCTCCCCAACTGTGTGTGGAGGAGGAGTCGATCTTGGTGTCATGGGCAACCATGAAGGGTCTTTCTCTGGTATAGGGCCTGAGAGCAATATATGGTTGCTGTTGTATTTTCTAGTATTAGGAGGAATAACAGTTCTGAGTGCTGGGAAGAGAATCTCTAACTTCAGTTGGGGAAGGTTTTCTGTTGGAGGCAAGTGAATCTCTTATTTTAGGTCATACATCAGTAGTATAACTAACGTGTAGAGTCTGTGGTTGAGATTCAACCCTGTGTTTCTCTGGTTGTGGGAGAATGCTAGCCAACTGAGGCGGTTGCATCTGCTGGTTGCAAAGCGAGTGCTGCTCATCTATGTAGGCTTTGACCCATGTATCTGGGCTCTCTTCTCCCAAGTCTTTGAGGTTGAATTGGAGGGAGGAGTTGTTGGCTATCTTCTGCCATGTTGCAGCCTGTGCTGTCTTTGTTGTTGAGTCTCTTTGCCATTCGGCCAACTCCAATTTGGCCATTTCTGCCTGGTGTTTGGCCTGGGCTTTGGCTATTTCTGCTTGATGGGATGCTACTGCTGCCTTCTGCTGTGTCACCTCCTCTGTGGCGCGTAGCTCTGCATCTGCTATTGCAGCATCTACTTCAGCTTCTGCAGCCCATTCAGTGTAACTTGCTGCTTTGGAGGCCTAAGATGTGCCGCTACGACGGGAGGATTTTCTGAAAGGATGGTGGGAGCCAGCAGCAGAGAATTGGCATGAGACACTAGGAACTGCCTGTGATCTGCCCGATTTGGGATGGAGGGAGGAGGCTTTCTCTGAGTGGTGGGAAGAAGCTGCTTGTGATAGAGGAGCTATGTAGGATGTGGACTTCTCCCTCGAAGTTTGCTCTTTCTGTAATCAACAAGGAGCATGGCCTGGAGGGAGTTTCTGCCTTCCCAAACACTGTCTTCACATTCTTTGTTCGCCTCTTCGAATCACTGAATATGTTCTTGGAAATCTGGGTCTTCCAGGTTTGACTGTATGTAATTGAGCTTACTTTCACTGTCTCTCCATTGTTTGAGGTGCTCCTCTAACTCCTTCTGCATCAGGAAGAGGGTCTCGAGGGGCAACTTGCTTTTGGGGGTGTCACAGATTTTGACCAGCTCTGTCCATGCGTCTGCATGACAGTGATACTGCCTTTCCCAATCCTCTCTGAAGGGTTTCACCATGGGTGAGGTAAGCTTCCTATGCTGTCTGAGGTCGTAGGCCTTCTGAGGTATCGCGGCTTCTCCAGAGGGTTGGACATCTAAAAGCAGTTGTTGGGAATCAGGCTCTACATTTACATCAAGGGTGGGTGGAGGATTCGGATCTTCTGGTACATCATAGATATCTGTCATGGCTGAGGAAGCTGCCATGCTTCAAATTGGGAAAGGAAAAATTCTGGAAAATTTTAGTGATTTTTTGTGCAATTCCTTTTTGTAATAGGGTATGCTGCAAGCAGGTGGCAGAAGGTAGAATTGCTGCTGGATTTAACACTTGAGCAGGTGGCAGAAGGTAGAATTGCTGCTGGATTTAACACTTCAGCACATAGATGGCACTGCTGAGTCTGGCTGATGCTAGCACAGCACACGGTATGGCTGCTTCTAAGGTGCGGTGTGAGAATGCGACAGAAGGGGGCAATAGAGGTTGCATCGCAAAGTCTGAGGACTAGGGGGCTGAACACAGAAATATGTGCAACAGAGCCTGAAGACTTGAGGGCAGAACACAAAAATATTCCTATAAGGTCTCTTGCTTCACAAGGTGGCAGCAGAGGGTCTGGAAGACCCTGTTGCTATGCCCATGGGATTGCAGTTACTCTTGGAACCTTTGAATTAAGTTGATTAAATGGTGCACAATAGTTTCATAATCATTCTGGTCAATATTTGAGAAATTGTGGGAAAAAAGGGAGGGGGGAAATTCTCTTGCCCACTTTGAAAGGAAAATAAAATGACTTCACTGTAAATTTCTTCTTGACCACCAGATGGAGCTGGTAGGTTGTAGGTAATCTTGGAATATTTGAAATAAATTGATTAAATGTTCACAATAATTTCAAAAGGAGTCATCAATGCAAACACATATTGGAAACTCAGGGAGACTTTTCTTTGAGTACCAGATTCAGAAATCTTATAGAGTCCTGTTAAAATTCCCCTTTGCAATCCAGACACAGACTCCTGATCATCTGTAGGTGGATAGAGAAAGAAGGGGAGGGATTCCTCCTAGCAGCCAAATGAGCTTTTGAAAGTTGAGCAGAAAAGAGGGGGGTAGATTGGAAAGCTCTTTGTTTGTAGCATGTGGGGAACTCCAGCCCCACCCACGATGCAAACAGCATGTAGAGAGTTTAGGACAAAGGGGTCTGATGAGGTATTTTAATGACTGGCTTCCTGTTGAAGCTTTTGGCGAGCTAGATGAAGTTTTTGTTTCAGAAAGAAAAAGGGAAGAAAAAGATAGCAGATCGCCCTCAGTTGCTAAAGTTGTAGCAGGGCAGATGGGTAAAATCTCCCTCCTCCTTTTGTTTTACAAATTGACTCTTCCAGTTGGGAGGTGGAATTTGAGACACAGCAAGTCTTTCACTGATGAGAAAGGAGTGGAAGTTGCCCTTTCCTGGCTCGATGTGGAGACAAAGGAATCTTGCCTCAGGAACAAACTTGATAGCCTTTGAAAGCCAGAGTGTAGGATATTTGGAAAGTCTCTAGGGTAAATGGAGAAGAGTTGGGTGGGTGGGTTACTGGTTCTCTTTGTTTGTAAGATGTAGGAGAATTCCAACCCCTCTACCTTCCAAACAGCATGCAGAAAGTTCTGTTGCTCCCAAAGAGAGAGAGAGAAAGGATGAGAGATGCAGGTTCAGATCAACATTGCACATTCACTCCTGGCTTCAATATCATGTTGCTTTATAACAAATCCAAAATTAATAAATTTTTGCTTTTCTGATGAGTTAGAATTCATCTTTCACTGTTCTCCCTCATACAGTGCTAGATTTATAGCTATGCAGATAGATAACTCAACGAAGCTTCCATAACAAAGTTCATTTATTGGTACATCAGGTATCTTCATAACTCACATTTATGATGAAGTTCTTCTTTACTGACCAATCCTTTGTATGTCTGCCTTGTATGTGAAAGATGGTTATCTCCTAACCCATCTCGTAGCGACAGAAGGAAGATGCCATGTGGTAGAGAGTTCAGACAAAGAATGAAAAAAACTCCCTTAACCCACCAAGGATCAATTCAGTGACTAATCAGGATTACAGATGTAGCCACATGAGATGAACTACATTTCCCAGGATACCTTTAACTACATTTACCATGATGCATTCCCTTAAGGGGACAGCTCACAATTCCTAAGTAACTATCCAACTCCCATAGACTGGCTGGGACAGCACATGCCCTGTTTTTCCATTTAATTCTTTCACTTAATATCATAGGTATTCAAATCCAAAATATGTGTATAATTCTAGATAAATATGTTTCAGAAGGAGATATATACTTACCTGGTTTTTATTACAATCTTGGGATCCACCAATGAAAAACTGGTGCCAACTCTTTGTTTTAAGTACGAGAACTGAAATTCGCCTTTTCACTGATGTAAATTTTGTTACATCAAGGTATCTTTATTATACTTTAGAAATGGGAATAATTTGTTATTCAGTCACTTCTGGCTCTTCATGGTATGATAAACATCATTGTTTTCAGGCAGAAAAAAATGTTCTGGAAAAAAAATCACCACTAAACTGGCAGGCCAAGCTGCTATATATAAACAGGTAGCAAATCTCACACTTATTTGAATATTTGTAAAACAAATATTATTTTATTTTTTAAAAAATGAATAGAAAGCCAGCATACTTCAAGGCAAATCATCAGCCTTTAGGATAATATTTATTCCACAAAAACATTTGACTCCTATAACCATTCCTAGGAAAGAAGATAGGATCTAAGAGTATAGTTGCTGTTCTGGTAAATGGATGTTTGTGATTAGCTTTCCTCACCATTGGAATTATTATGAGCATGCTTATCATATATTTTCAAATTTTCAAATGTTCCTTAGCCCCAAAGGAGTTCCCATATGGCTGGAAGTGTATGGTGGACCAGTTTGTTTTTTTAATATACAATCTGAATGTAACCAAAATCAATCCAAAAAGGCTGGTGGTAAATAAAGAGGGGGGGACGGAGGAAGGGAAAGGGGGAGAGAGAGAAAAGAGAGAAAGAAAGAAAGAAAGAAAGAAAGAAAGAAAGAAAGAAAGAAAGAAAGAAAGAAAGAAAGAGGGAGGGAAAGAACTTAGGTAGCTATTAAGGATCCCACATAGCCACAGGCAAACTCTCTCCTCGCCTCCTTTTGGAAGCTATTTTTAAAACAGAGATTGCTCTGGCAGTTCAAGGTGCTTCTGAGCTCCAAACAGGGACAATTACAAGACTCCAGTTGGAGAATCTGAGGCAATGCTTGCATCTGATAAGGTTGAAGGGGAATAATAGGAAGGAGGGAAATGATAATGGGTTGCTGAATGCATGGGATGAGGTATCATTTCCAAAGTGCCTGGAGACAGAAGCAGCTGCTAATGCAAGTAGGATTTCTCTCTCTCTCTCTCTCCTCCCATTTCTTTCCCATTTTCCTTGCATAAAAAATACACATGCAGACACACACAGTTCAAAAATTATTCTTTTTCTAGCTCCAAGCTATAGTGGTAATAGAGCTTGCCAACAAATTTGATAAGAGCAGAGAGCCTCTAGGAGGGCCCTCTCATTCTAAGCACTCCTAGAACAGGTGGATAACAAACCTTATTTTATTATTTCCTTCCTTTCATTTATTTAAACATTTCTAAAGAAAATTTATGTAACACAAATAATGCATGTTAGCAAAGGAAAGGAAGGAATATGACTTAAATTCTGAGATCTTTGTTAGACCTTAGATCAATGTTTCCTTAGTAGTAGTAACTCATTTTGCAGAGGAAAAACAATCCTGAAATCTGAGGATGAGAAGAGGAATCAGGACATTCAAGAAAGATGGAGCCAAAGGATCTCCTTTCCCAGCTGGCTCTATCTTTTTAACACTGTAATAGTTGATTAATTAAAAATTTTAAAAACTGATTAATTAATTAAAAGAGAGCCAAAGTGGTTAAGGCACCGATCTAGAAAGGGAAACCATGAGTTCAAGTTCTACCTTAGCCATTAAAGCCAACATTAAAGTAGGCTAGGTCTAAATGTTCCCATAATATGAAGTTAATGGTGGCATTGAGAAAATTAAATGTAGGAAAAGCCTGCAAAATAAAAGACCTAATGCAAGTAATCCGGTTCACCACTTTTTGAAGCATATAAAAATTATCTACACCACCATATAAAACAGCTTTTACCAACCTAGTGCCAGATATGCCCTTCTGCCCTCAGATTCTTATTGGCAATGATGTTAAAAAAAAGTTTGATAGATGGGTGAAAGCATGTTTTTTATGACTGTGGTAAGATTCTAAATTACAATAGGTCAGTTTGATTCATGCAACTCCTCTCCAGATGTTTGGGAATTGCAATTCCTACCATGGTCTTCAATGAAGATGAATTCTGAGAGATATTTATAGAGATATCAGGTTGAATAGGGCAATAGAAAAAGTAGAATGAGAATGCCTTTTGAAAAGATTTAGTATAAAGTTAGTTAAAAGTTATCAGTGGTGGAGCAATATAAAGTTAGATATTGTTTGTGTCCTAATTCTAGTTAAAATGCTTCAATGAAGTTCAGTCACTTGAAGAGATGGGACTAAAGAAAATAACAGTTGGTTTTCTTCCCAGCCATGAAAGTGAATCTATTTGGTATAGAAATGAAAGAAGAGAGCTTGTAAGTAACTGGGGAAAGTGTTTACTCAGTGAATTAGTTCAGCTTCCATTGTGCACAGTGGATTAGGGCCACAGCAGTGGATCAAGCTCCATTTCAAGCTGAAGTGGTTCTCTTAGCTTTCTCCAGGGCAGGACTAATTATCATAGGGCTTAGGCCATTAAAGGGCTTTAACTAGCCATGCTCTCTCTTCCTAGAGCTGGATTAACTCTTTGCCTCAGGCAAACTTCCTCCATATCAAAGCAGACCATTAGGAAGATTTTTTTTCCCCCTGCTTCCTCCTCCCTGCCTTTAAAAAGATAAAAACATCCTGTGATTGAACTCCCTGGTGATTACATGGATTTGGCCTTAAACTGGGACCTTCATTTCTACACTGGCCAAACATTAGAAGCTTTCCTAACCCTTACCTCAGGATTTTTTTTTTTTAACATTATCCTGGAAAGAAACATGAAGGGGTATTCCCCTTCCTTTTTTTTTTTAGAAAGTAATATCTGTTCACTTATAGCTTTGTGTATTAAGTTCCATAATTTGCTAAAATAAATGCATATTCCGGGATTGCTTCATTCTTTTTATAGGGTTGTATATATTACAATCTCCCCAGATCCCTACTATAAATATCCAATCCAGATCTCTTGAAAAAACAATCTATAGTTAGTATAAATTCAGAATCATATATTTTTTAAAAAATACTAACAGCCCAGCGACATAGAGCAAAAACTACTGCAACAATAAACTATTAATCCTTATTTTCTAGAATATGAGAGTGAGAGAATATGAAATTTAAATGACATTTTATTTTTAACTGACTTAACTCTAAGGTTGTTTACAAGAACTTCTCTTCATACTTAAAATATTTGATATTTCAAAAACTTCCAAAAATACTTTTGGAACAAAAAATGTTTTAATATTATACTCTGCTTTTCTGCATTAGATATACCAAAGAGGCCCTACAAAAGAAAATGAAAAATATTGTACAATAATGTACCAGTAGCAACAACTCAACTTAGCAATAAGTATAAAAGCATATAAGCAGCCAGCAAATAAAACAAGCCATAAAGCATGGAGGGGAAGTAAGCCCACCATCACTACTTTCACATGAGAGTTCGTTTCAGCTCTATTCCCAAATTTGCATATTAATTAGAACATGGATCCTATGCATTTGAATAGGTATGTATTATATTACCATAACGTTTTGAAATTGAAATAAGGCTTATTTAATAAGTACCTAACTTCATCAAAAGCCTTTTATCTATATCTACCATTCTATTATGTTAATTAATCAGAAATCTTGATTCTGGTCTTCTGAATGGTTAAAGTTCTGCAGTAGAATAGTAGGAGCAGATCTTTTCCAGTGGTGGGATTGATTCTGCAAGCATGCACTCTTCACAGAGTTGACAGGGAGTTTAGGTAGTCCAATTCAAGATATATTTCAGCCCCTCTGACAGATAAACATTCAAGAGTATCTCACCACTTTGTGGGGCAACCTTTTCAATTTATTGACAGCACTTGTGATCAAGATGTTCCTTTTCAACATGTTTCTTGTAAATTGAGCCCACAATTTATCATCCTCGGGGGCAAATGGAACCCTCTCATACTTACCCTTGTCTGTACTTTGTGTACATGAAACATAGTCTGATCTTTTAACAATTCCTCAATCCTTGACCATTCTGGCAGCATGCTCCAATTCATTACTGTCCCTTTTGAATGGCATTGCCCAGAACTTGACAATTATTGTACTGTAAAGTACAATAATTATTTATTGGAATCTGTACTCTTCAGACTATACAGATTTTAAGATAACTTTCACAAATGGATAAAACTATTCTGAAAGGATTATCTAAGGATGCATATTGGATTCTGTCAACCTCCAAATCCTAGAATAGAATAACAGAGGAGAATCAGCCTGGTTTTCATTCAAAGCCTCAGTATGGTTCCAATTCCAATTCTGTTTCTGCAGTGCAAGGCATTGTAACAACAGCCAGAGCAAAGCAAGCAGACAAAACAAAACAAACAACCTTCCATTATATACATACAATGCCTTAAACAGAAATGGGGTATGAAGTTTGCACCCTTAAATCACAGTTGTTCTTGACATCTGACTATCGTTGGTCATTCCAGTCACAGCATCATAAAGAACTAAAAGATTTTGAGAATGGGAGAACTTTAGTGGTTTTTAAAACGATGTCTATTTCATCTTTATGCCTTATTACCAATAAGGCAATAATTACCAAACTGTTGTCCTGAATAATTATTGTGTTTTTGAGCTGTATTAGCTAGCTGATCTCATCCTTTTGACAAAACAAAGCAAAATCCATTTTCTCTCATTCTTAGCAGAGAAACCTTATACCACAAGGTATTATTGCTGCCAATTGCATCAAATGTTCCGTCCAAAGGGCAACCAAATGAGATTCCCTTTAAAAATCTGATTTTAAAGCAGGTAAATTCTTACACTGATTTTTATTATATTTAATGTATGTTATTCCTCACAGACTGCCTGAAAAAGTGATCTTATTCTCCTGAATAAAAATAGCTTTTCACTATTCGGAAAAGAACATGCTCAACAATGGAAAAACAGCTCCATTTTTTTCAGACTTACTTCAGAGCAACATGGATTAGATCAGAACATTTTGGAAGTTCTTTATTAGGAACTTGAATAAAGTCAAGTTCTCTTTCTGTATTCCTACTAATTTGTTTTTCTTTTGTCAGGGTTTTTTTCTATATTATCCACTTGTTTCCGCTTTTTAAATACAAAATATATTTTTTCATGATTTGCTTATGGATTCTCCTGATCTGATTGTTTATTTAACTGCAATAGGTTGGTTTTACCTTATTTATACCGTTTCTCCCTTGAGCTAATCTATTAGCCTTTGGTATAATGCAAAACATTGTCTTATCAGCCTCAAAATAAACACTAGTCCTGTTTCTGTTAGGAAGGTGCCAATTGTCTTTTGATTCAGGGAGTCAAAACCTTTGCTTAGTTGTAATCAGATAATTTATCAATAACTTCCTGATAATTCCACACTTGGGGAAACTACCTCTCCTGCTTTTTTTTAAACCATTCTCATTCAATCTGACAGAAAATAAATTGATTTCATTTGGGTTTTTTTAAATGATGCTGCATTCTTGCTTCTCCCTTTGTTACAAAGTGCTGAGATATATGTAAGTGTGAATATCCCATTTTCATTATACATTCATAATTTTCCCTTATATCAGGAATAATGAGTGGCAAGGAATGCTGGAAAATCACCACGTCTACTGTTTGGGGATATCACAAAATAAATTCTAAAGCATCTTGAGAATGAATGAAACAAAAGTTTGTCTTATTCTCCACATCAGAGAATAAAATTTTGTGCAGACATTCATGATCTCCTTCCCTAGCTATTTCTTCTAGCATCTGTTCTCTACATATAGAAATGTTTTCTTCTTAGATATTTCCACCAATCCCAGAGTCTGATATAAATTCTATCCACCAAATTTCATGCACACATCCTGTGCTCCCTTCTAGACTAGGTGAAACTAGACTAGGTGAAAAGAAAGCAACTATAGGCAGAGAAGTTATTACACAAAGGACACCACTTGGATGAGGGGAGGGGAGGGAAGAACCCAGGAAGGAATCAACTGCTCCCTTCTTTGAACATCTGATCCCTTTGTGAAACCAATTTAAACTGCATTACAATTTCTCAAAAGTCAGTTATATAAATTTTAGAATAAACAAAACAGTGTTGTGTGAAAACAGGATGAGATAAGATGGAGATTCCAAAGAGTGACAATCTTAATTTTCTTACCGGGCTTCATTTTTTGAAGTCTCATTGACTTTTTAAGTAGGAGACATTAGAAATAGAACTTGGGTTATATGTTTGTCTTTTTGACACCAGCAGTTCCAGAATCAAAGTCAGCTTTATTCAGGATTGATGTATCCTTAAGGCAGTCAATGGTACATCACTATCAACCTGCTCATCCTCCCTTCTCCTATTCATTGTCTCTGTAAGAAAACACAAAAGCAATTCATGTGTTAAAGGATAACATCTGCACAGAGGGCTTAGATGTAAATGTGTTCTTTGGTCATTCTGTAATGACCTAATTTTATTGCCTCTGGCCTATTTGCTGTAAAACCTGGGGCTTTCTTCTCCCTTTGGTATTGACTTCTTCCTCCTCTAACATGTGGGACAAATAACTCTTTAGACCATGATTAGGCAACTCAGAGAGGTTGACAGAAATGCTGGACTCAGGACTAGTTTTATTTTCCATTGAATCTTGATAGAAACGCATACGCAGCAAGTCGGACCCCATTCCTTTTTCTTTTGCATACACGCTCTCTCTCTCTCCCCCCTCTTTTTTTTATTTCTTCCAGGAGTGCTGATGATAAGGAAAGCAATGTCTAAATCTTCTTAATGGTGTTTATGCAAGCAGTTTTGCTTAGCTGCAGTCTCTACTACCCCCTCCCCTCCCATCTCCCTGCTAATATCGCTGCTTCATTCCTTTCCCTGTTGGCTATTACTATGGACTACAGTGAATCTAAAACTAAATAATCCCCTTAGTGTCAAGTTTTCTGGGTTGAGCAAATAAATCTAACCAAATGCATTATCTAGGTAGAGGAGGCTGTTCTATGGGAGGGGGGGGGAATAAAAGCTTTACTTTAAAGCAAAAGACTAAAAAAGTCATTTTTCCTACATTCACAATATACTTTATAAAGTTTTTTTAAAAAAACATTGCTGCATCTATTCTGTCCAAACCTACATATGTTGTCCAATTAAAGCAATGAAAAGTGCTACTTATTCTATGCCTTAATGAAAGACCCCAGATAAGGTGTTACTTAAATTCACCTTCTCAACAGGTAATTTTGATCAGGCAGTAAAGTCTAAATAAATAAAAACTACCCACCATCTATTTCCAGTGGGTTGGGAGTAAGGATATTAAAAAACTCATTTACAAGGACAGAGCGTACTATAGATTTGCATTGGGGTAGTCTGATTGAAAGATCTGCCATTTTTAGTGATGCCTTGCATTTATGAGTTGCCTTTTCTAGACAGGGAGATGGTTGTCTGCCTAGGGAAACCAGAGTTTCATCATGTCTGAAAAATCAAACCTTATTAACATCCCTGACCTAATCATTTGCAGAGCATTATAAATATATGATTGCAGCACATCAATGCTTCCTGAACTGATGGTGTGCTAATATGATATGGATGCTATCATAACATCAGAGTAGTCATCTCAGAAAATATTAAAAATATTGTTTCCTAAATTGTTGGCAGCCAGGTCATTATTTTTTTCAAAAATAGAATGGCAAGCAAGTTCATTTGGAAAAACAATGGGTACATCTTGTGGGTGCTGCATTTTGCTTTCCACTTGGTCAGGTAATGCATTCACATCTTGTCATTCATTCATTACTTCGTTTATTGCATTCATATCTTGCTGTCTTGGAAAGAACTGTACAAAGCTTGCATTCCACACAATTTTTAAAACAATAAATAACAAGAATTAAAATACAGTAGATCAAAGAGATTTAAAAGATGCATTACCTGACCAAGTGGAAAGCAAAATGCAGCACCATGTGTAAGTCCATCTCTAAATATTTATTGAAGAAGATAAAACTTTGCTGATTTCCTAAATGTTAACAAGGTGATACATCCAGATGGGGTGGGGATGGAGATGCTATTGAGAACACCTGTCATTAAATCCTGCCCTCTAACTTCCAGAAAGGAGGGGATCTGTAGTTTTTACTCTCTGTTTGTCTTCTTCTTTGTTAACTGAGGGATGGTGTTGTGTTTTGGGGGGAATCAGGGATATCTTTAGAATGTTCTCTCTCTCCATCTAAAGCATCGCATCTGGGAATCCCACTGCAGCTTCATTCTCAGCATGGTGTTACCTTCCACTTTTTGTCACACACAGATTAGAAGTGCTATGTCAAACCTTCTAGCCCCATAGGGCAAAAACGGAATAATGTGGCACTTTTCACACAATGGCTTACATTTTGAAAGCGGCATTAAAAAAAAAAAAAAACAATAGCACACTGTATAGAAATTATAAGCCATGGGGCAGCAGAACAAATTATAAATTCGGGCCATAAAAATTATATTAAATGTTTTTCTTTTAAAAAGAAATTCTAGGGCTAAACAGAAAAAAACTACAAATAAAATGTTATCAAGTTTCTTGAACATGGTCTATTTCAGGGGTGGGATGCTGCCAGTTCTTCCCGGCTCTATAGAACAGGTAGCTCTGAAGAGCAGCAGACACGGAACTGGTTCTGTGTCTGCTGCTGTTTGGCCCACCTGCCTGCCTGGGCTCTTACCTGACCTTTATTTCCTGCTTTTTCAACCTCAGCTGTTTTGTGTGGCACAGCTGAGGTTGAAAAAGCAGTAAAGTGCTTTTTCAAATGCTGCACACCCGCACACAGCGCTTATCAGCTTTCCAGGCCCTTTACTTGCTTTAACACTGGTTAAATCCCATCCCTGGTCTATTTCTAGCAAAAGTAAATGTCCGTGTGTTGTTTAAGAAAAGAAACCTGAAGCCAGCAAATATAATGTAAACCTAGAAAAAGAAATTGGTTAGTCCCAATTTAAACTGCAAAATGTTCACTATATACATAAAATTGGTATATAGTGGCATTTTCTTCCTTGCTTTGTTAAGTATATGAAAAGAAGTCTTTGGAAAAAAGAAATTATTTTTCACATATTTTATTTTTTGGAAGGGAACCTGATGAAGATAGAAGGAGCCTTTTGAAGGCTAGATCATTTCAAAGTGAACAACAATAAAAAAAATTTAATATAGAAAATTCAATTTGTCAATTATTTTCTTTGTTATACAGTAATAATAAAAATATTAATAATTTGTTTTTATTAGTTTTCTTCATATGAGATGCCCAAATAAAATGAAAATGTTTTATATTTTGTATATAGTATGCAGGTTATGGATGTAATATTTTATATGATATAAATGACATATTCTGTTAAAAAAAAACAGTTACGGGTAAAACTTTCTTGACTTTGATATACAGTATATATTGTTGGATCTGTGTCCAAGATGACTATTAGATTTACACACATTACCCTATACATGTATTTCTTTTTTTTTTCTTACCACTTTGTATTTTGATAAATATTCTAGGTGGCTAAACTGAAAATAGCATATAAACATTGAAAACAAAATAAAAAATTAATACTATTGCTGATACTTATATCATATAACAGTCTGGTAAAACACATTGCCTTTGTAAATTTTATAAATACCAAGTGAATGGGAAGCAAATGCAACCTCAGAAAGAACACATTTCCTTGCCTGGTTGAAATATACAAGAAGAGCCTCTCCTATGGGCCTTTCATTGTGGAGCATCCTTCAAGAGCCTCTGCTGAATGACTTATCCAAATAGTTATTAATGGAAGAGGCAATCCCATAGTTTCCAAGACAGTTAGGGTCTTTAATGTTAAAACCAGCAGTTGATATTGTGCCCCATAAACAAATGCAATCAGTGCGGATTTTTGGACAGACATTAAGTGGTCTTAAATTTTGTAGCCAAAAGTCAAGGTAGAAAGTAACTAAGGTGTGGATAACCTTTGCAAATCTGATAATCTCAGAAAGAACTCAGCTGGCACTCTAGGTCCTCCTTTTCATACTTGCAATCAGTGACACTGAATATTGAGGAGCACTCCCAGATTAGGTTTGCAATTTTGTAAGGAATTCAATCCTTCCAAATGAGGCTGAACCTCATCCCAAGCCCAATTTCTACATACAGTGCCAATAGCATATTTAACTTCCTCTGGATTTAATTTCAATTTAATCAGCCTTATCGAACCCATTATCAATGTTAGATAACATTTAAAGATATAGATTGCTTCCTTGAAATTGCATTGTAAGGAATGATAGAGCTAATGCAGGTGATATCCCACTCCTGAATTTCCGATGATATCACTAAGTTGATTTCATATAGATATTGAACAGGATGAGGAAAAAGAAAGAATATTGGTGAATTCCACAGCTCAATAACCTAGATATTAAACAACAGCCCATGGGCACCATCCTTTGAATGTGGCCTGCCAGGAAGATCTGCAACCACTATAAAACAAGATCATTCCCACCAAGCAATCCAAAAGAAATCATTACTGATGGTTTCAAAAGGGATCAAAGTAGCTAGTATAACTAGGCCATGCTCCCCATTAGTTTTTTCCTATGTAAGTCATCTTACTAGATAAGCAATGCATGAAACTGGTGATTTCTGCCTAAATCTACATGAAACTAACATATTCTGGCTAAAAACTCAGCTGAAATGGGCAATGGCTTTCAGATATATTTGAAGCTGCAAGATCACAATTTTCT
Organism: Hydrophis major; assembly: GCA_033807585.1. Classification (NCBI taxonomy): domain Eukaryota; kingdom Metazoa; phylum Chordata; class Lepidosauria; order Squamata; family Elapidae; genus Hydrophis; species Hydrophis major. The sequence goes on from CM066331.1 coordinate 48,241,940, forward strand.
CAATTAATTGTCTTGGAAATGGAACAGTTGTATAGCTTCCTTCCTCAAGGAAGTTTTTCTTCAGAAATTGCCTTGCTCCTATCTCCCTCCTGTCTGCGTTATAGGAAAGCACTTTTTATCCAAATTCTATGTAGACAAGTTAGGACTGTCTCTAAAGCTTAATGCTTTAAATTTAAGGGTAAGTTAAGAGTAGGAGAGCCAACTAGAGACATGATCCACCTCCCTCCATGAATCAGATTTGGGGGCAGGAGTTAAAAAGAAAGCCAGTCTTCTTGGTTTGGGTTGATTCAGATCAATAAACCAGTTCATTATTCCTAATGACCCATTTTCCATATCGGCAGATGGAAATCCAGTCTATTTCCTAAATGCCCCTGTTTGTTCCATGCAGATATCTAAAAGACTGCAGTACTTTTGTTACCAGTGAATAATTAGTCTCTTGTTCACATGCATTCTGAGCATTCTTTAGGTTAAGGATATCAGATATGGTCTCCATATTCAATTTTGGTCAAGGAGCAGTAGCTCAAAACTGTGCTAATAGTAAAATGTGTGATATGATGATTCATTGTGGACTAAGAGCAGGGATGGTCAGGTTCTCATAGATCCTGAGCCATAAAAGGTCCCTGAATTGTTTTGGGCAAATCATTATCTCATCCCAATTTACTTCAGAGGGTTGTTGTGACAGGGAAAAGACGATAGAAAAGCATTATAACATTTGGCTCCTGAATGAAAAGTGTAATATATATCCAGGAAAGTAAATGCCTAAAATAATTGATTTAAAATCTTGAGTTTCTCACAAGGAAAAACAGTGTTTTAAGGAAAAAATTCCAATCAGCAATGCCATGGAAAAGTGTTTGGATCTGGGATTTTTATTTTTGGGGAGTCAGAGGGGGGATGCTGCAATCCCCATTTGGTTTCACTTGTCATGGAGACCTGATATTTGAATGAGTAAGTTCACATCTAGAACCCACAGAAGAGAAATGTCACTGGGGATGCAGAAGTCGCAGAGGAAAAGGACTGGTAAAGAAAGAGTTAATATTCCTTACTGCTTCCCTGATGAAAAAGAGCTTCTTGAGGCTGTTATTTCTTACTGCAGGCTTTAGTACAATTTTTCTGGAGCTGTGTGGATAATGACAATTTTTTTTATAATTAAACGCCAAGTTTTCACAAAAATCATAAAATCTTGCAAAATTTAAGCAGTTTCACTGATGCAACCTTATAAACTGTAATGTCCTCTTTTGAAATCTCATGAGATCTTTTTCTGATTTCTGTGTCTGTTTATTGCTATAAAGTGGTCCTCAGGATTCTTGCAAGCCAGATGTGGGATCCCTATCTATAACACCATTTTAAACTTTACCTTCTTATTCTGAAGTCTATACTCCCAGAAAAGAAGAGGGTATTAAACTAGGTATGGGCAACATGACGACAGCAAGCTATGTGTTACGAACTAAGCAAACACTTTAGTTAAAAATCCTAATAGTTTTGTTTCTGCAGCAGGCTCATAATCCTGCACTTCTGATTGGCTCGCGAACAGCGGATTGTGATTGGCCGTTTCTGGCTAATCTGATTGGCTGACAGTGGGTTGCCGCTGATTGGCCGCTACCAGCGCGGCAAACTCAAACCATTGGTTATTGTGACAGCAGCCAGCCCTATAAAAGGAGCTGCTGCTCCCCAGTATCCCTGCTCTGTTCTGAAGTCACTAATAAAGAGTTGGAGTCACTATTCGATGTCTCATCTCCGTTCCTTGTGCCCACGCTCCAGACTTAACACTGTCGACTAAGGTGGGATGCGGAGACGATAGAGCTGATTGAACACTCACCAAACGCTAACACAGCACGTGGCTAAGAGTGCACCAAAAGCGGCAGAATGACCAGCAGCACTATACCACCCACTCCATTTGACCCGGCTAATGAAGACTGGGACTCGTATATGGACAGGTTCCAGATGTTCCTGGAAACCAATAATTTGAAAGATGCTATGCCTGGCAAGAAACGAGCTGTATTTCTGACCCATTGCAGGCCCGCTGTTTTTAAAATGGCAAAAGCACTTGCGAAACCAGCAGAAGTCAAGACAATGGACTGGGACAACCTCGCCCCCGTCCTACGGGCTCATTATGCACCCGCGGTGCCAACACTCATCAGGAGACACGAGTTTTACCAGAGGGACCAGCAGGAAGGCAAAAATGTTGGAGATTTCATCGCTGACCTTAGAAACCTAGGGGGACTCTGTGGCTTCGCAAACCTCGAGGAAGCCATGAGAGATCGAATTGTTCTGGGCCTAAAAGACCCCACGACCCAGAGCAAGATTATGACAAAGGGAGACATCAGCCTCGCAGATGTCATCGCCGATGCTATTGCAGCAGAAGCAACCAGGAAGTCAGCCGCTCGAATGTGCTAAGCGAACGCACCGCACCGCCAACTCGCCAGTGACACTACGCCTTTCTCCGAGAGGCACATGACCACCCACCATGAAGACCTCGAATCCTCATCAGAAAGCAAGGAAGAGGTGGTCAACAGACTCAGATCCGAATGCGACCAGCGAGACCAGTGGAATCGTAAGCCTTCGAGTCAATGTGTTGGATGTGGGGGAAACCACCCACGATCAGACTGCAAATTCCAAGACGCACTCTGCCATTCCTGTGGAAAGAAGGGCAACATCGCAAAGGTCTGCAGAAGCAGGCGAGGGGCCAGCCCAATCCGAAGAGAAAACAACTCCCGGCATACAACAGGCACTCCACCAATAAATCGGGACCGCCTAAACAACCAATGGAGCCAATACTACAGAAATTGAGCACCTGCCAATTCAACCAGAAAAGTAGAGGCCTATCACCATCAGCCACGCGTCCTCCCTTGATGCGAGGAAAATCATATTAAAAGACTACCAAGGAAACAAAATTCCAGTTGCTGGTTCCAGCCATGTCCGAGTATTCTTCAAACACCACACCGCAAGCCTACCTCTTACCATCGTCGATCGAGATCAGCCCAGTTTGCTGGGTTTGCAATGGTTCGCGCCACTAGGAATTGAACTAGCAGGCATCAACCAAACCGGAAGTGATGACTGGGAAGCGGCCCTCGTCCAGGAATTCCAGGATGTTTTCACCGAGAAGCTAGGCAAGTACAAAGGATCCCCCATATCATTTAATCTCAGCCCTGACATTGCGCCCATTCGCCTTAAGCCTCGTCGAGTGCCCTTTGCACTTAAGCCAAAGATTGATGAACAATTGGACAAATTAATAGCCCAGGGTGTGTTGGAACCGATCGATCACGCCCGGTGGGAGACCCCAATTGTAATTCCCATAAAACCTGATGGATCCTTAAGAATTTGTGGGGATTACCGGGCCACCCTAAATCAGCCTAAATCACCCTAAATCACCCTAAATAAACGTTTCAGCAGAGCGCTTACCCTGTAACTGTGGTCCAACATCTCCTTCGTTCCCTGGGAGGTGGGAAAATATTTGCAAAATTGGATCTAGCTCAGGCATACCAGCAGTTGCTCGTAGATGCAGAGACTGCAGAAGCCCAAACTATAGTCACGCATAGAGGTGCATTCAAGTGTAATAGACTCCAATTCGGAGTGAGTGTAGCACCTGGCATCTTCCAAAGTCTGATGGAAAGATTGCTTCAAGGCATAAAAGGGGTCGTGCCCTACTTCGATGATGTCTTAATAGCTGCCCCCACTAGAAGCATACTAGAAAAATGACTCAGAATGGTCCTCCAGAAATTTAAAGACGCTGGCCTGAAGGTCAAGAAAGACAAGTGCCAATTTTGTACTGAGAGGGTTGAATTCCTTGGGTACCTTCTTGACAAACAGGGAATTCACCCTACGGAGAAAAAACTCACTGCAATAAAAAACGCCCCAAGACCTAGGAATAAAACAGACCTCCAAGCCTTCCTGGGACTCATTAACTTTTATAACATCTTCTTGCCCCAGAAGGTGACCGTTGCTGAACCCCTGCATGGGCTCCTCAATAAGAAGGCTTCCTGGGTCTGGGGACATCGCGAAGAGCGAGTTTTTCAGCAAGTAAAGGACCTGTTAACTTCAGATGCCGTATTGATTTATTATAACGAGACTTTGCCTTTAACTGTCACCTGCGATGCCTCACCATTTGGAGTAGGAGCCATCCTGAGCCACGTCCTACCAAACGGTACTGAGGCACCTATTGCGTTCTTTTCAAGAACTTTATCTAAAACTGAGAGAAACTATAGCCAACTTGATAAAGAGGCTCTCGCTTTTGTGTCTGCGATTAAACGATTCCATGAATTTGTATATGGAAGACCTTTCTCCCTAATTACCGACCACAAACCATTCCTTGGCATTTTAGTGGGAGACAAACCAACTCCCCACATCTTATCACAGAGAATGATACGTTGGTCAGAGTTTCTAGCCGCATACGATTACCAACTGCTACACTGCCCAGGGAAAGCCATTCCCTACGCTGACGCTTTGAGCCATTCTCTGTTATCAGAAATCATAGATGAGGGAAGAAGGCAGAGCCTTCTCGCCAACAGACGGTAGATCGCAACTCTCTGTGACTATCGTTCATGCTCTTTCGTCGGAGAGCCCCAATTATCCTGATTAGGGGCTGAAACTGCCTTGGAGGGGCAGCGGAGTAGGAGGAAGCAGCAAGCCTGTCTGTGGGGAGCCGCATCTTCCCCCCCCCCACGCGTGGCTCTTTTTCCTCCCGAAGACGACTGCAGCGATGGTCTAAAATGGCCATCCCGAAGAGGATGACTCAGCTTGACTAAGATTTGTGCAGGAGGGAAGAAAGAGGTGGATAACATCTGAACCGGGACAACTGGGCAGTATAACCAAATAAAAGTACCCCGGGATTAAGGTAATATGGAATTTTTAGGAAAAGAAAAGTGAGCTGCAAAATTAGAAAGGGTCAGAGAGAAAAAAAAAGGAAAATATTTTTGACAGATAAATGGGGCTTCGAACCGGGAAAGGAAGAAGCTGGAATTAAAGATTTAATGAAATTGGACTAAAATAATTTGGGAATAATCAAGTATAAAATTAAAGCTGGACTTAATATTGCCAAAGAATAATAATAATAAAGTTTATAAATTGGAGACTGGATTGTCTTGGAATATTGAGGTTCGAAATACCTTAAATAAAAATATACGGGGGAAAAAGTGAAGACTTCGTATAATGGAGAGTGTCACCTTTTGATAAAAATTTAGTTCAAATAAAAAGGAAAGCATTTTGTTTTTGAATGAACTGGTATAAAATTACAGAAATATTGAAACAAAGTAAGAATTTTAGAAAGTGAAAGCAGAACCAGAATAAAGGAAAAAGCAAGGAAGGAAAGATTTTGGGACTGACTGATGTTTTTGGTATGAACCCTGAACTGGAATAGCTGAGAACTTTAAAAAATTGAAAGAAGAAAGAAGGAAAGCAAAAGTGGTTTTTTTGTTTTGTGGACTTTGAGGATTATAAAATATAAGAATGATGATATCTCTTTGGGACTTAAAAATGGAACTTAAAAATATGAGAGAATTACTACAGGAAAGAGGCGAATCACTTTGCTCTGTGCTAGAAAAAATGGAAATGGCGATTGAAGAACAAGAAGAAAGATTCTCAGAAGAGCAGGAATTGACATTTTGAATGGACAATTAACACAAAGAACATTACAAAGAAGTGGGGAAAGAAGGAAGGTTAAAAAGTTGAATTTTAAGAAAGCGATTAAAAGAGGGAATAATTGTGAAGTTAGAAAAGGCAGGAAGATTCAGCAGAAAAGGGAAAGGGAAGATATTAAGAAGGAGATAAATTGGAATAAGAAAAGTCATGGGGGAAAAAGAGGGAGGAGAAACAGTAAGACTAGTAAAATGTTGAAAGGAAATTGTTTCTTTACAATTAAAAGAAGGAATACTTGTGAAGTCAGGAAATGTAGAAAGAATGAGAAAAGACATGGGGAAGAGAGAGGGAGGAGACTTGGGCTCGCTCCCTGGACAATGCACCGGAGAAGCAGTAAGAAACAGGCATGCGACAGAAAGAACCACAGAACTAGTAAAATGTTGAAAAGAAATTGCCTTCTCAGAGATAATGGTTGATGAATTAAAAGGGGGATTCTGCAGGATGACAAGGGGTAATAAGAATATTTCTGCAATTAAAAATATTTAGAAAATAGGGTAATATAGATATTGATAACTCTTATTAAAGGGGGGGAAATATGCTGTGGAATCCAATTGAGAAGATGTAATGACTAAGGGTTTATTGGGAATTAAGATGAGGGAATAAAGGTATATTCTAATCATTAAGGTGTCACACTCAGAATAGTAAAAGAGGGGAAATTTATACTTGTTCTTTTTTCTTTTTGTGTGGGTGTGTTAAGATCTGTATCAATTTAGAACTTATTAAATGTGTGTAATTGAAAGGGAATGTGACAGACTAAAGAACCAGCTCAATTAATAAGTTTAATATAGATTATTAAAAGCAAGGAGAGACATTGGTAACTTCATTATTACCACTATTAGGCAAATATATATTGTTTATTTGTATTTTTAAAATAAATATTAAGGATTATATTTGAAATAATCGAAATGAAATTAAATGTTTAGATTGGGATTAATGAAATAATTTAGAAATAAACCTTATTAGTATTTATTAGGTAAATATATATTGTTTATGTTTAAAAACAAATACTAAAGGATTAATTTGAAATAATTGAAATGAAACAAAATTGATTGAAATTAAGGAAAGAGGCTAGAATTAATGTGTTTGTTTCTCTCCTTACTGAAAATTTGGAATGGAAAAGGTAATAATAAAATTAAGTATGCATATATCATTGTATAATTTGTCATATTTGTATGTAAAGATGATGACCCGGAAATATGTTGTCCACCAAAAAGAGATTTTTGTTTTTAATGTGAAAACTGAATAAAGTTTGTTATAATAATAATAATAAAAAAGAAATCATAGACGACCCAGCTCCAACCCTCGCTATGCTACAAATCGAAACTCTTCCTTCACCACCGCTGACTGCACAAGACATTGCCTCAGAAACAAGGAAGGATCCTTGTTTGGCACGGGTCCTCAGCTGGGTAGGAAGAGGTTGGCCTGACAACAAACCAAACGACACCTTCAAGCCATTCAAAAACCGGCAGACAGAACCTTTTTCCCAAAAGGGATGCGTCTTGTGGGGAGACAGAGTCGTCATTCCAGAGAGATTACAATATAAAGTCCTAAAATTATTGCACGATGGCTATCTGGGCATCATGCGAATGAAGGCACTAGCAAGAAGCTACGCTTGGTGGCCAGGTATAGATAAGCGAATAGAAACCTGGGTGGCCACTTGCAGCAAGTGTCAGGACACTCGTTCATCTCCACCTAAAGCACCACCAACTGAATGGGAAGCACCCCGAGGTCCCTGGTCCCGTATCCACATCGATTTTGTGGGACCTACCAAGGGGCATACATTTCTTATAGCAGTGGATGCATACTCCAACTGGCTGGAGGTCCTCAAAATGAAGAGCATCACCACAGAAGCCGTCACTAAAAAACTAAATAAACTATTTGCTACGCACAGGTTGCCAGATGTCCTAGTTTCGGATAATGGCCCCCAATTCACCGTTCTGGCATTCGAACAGTACCTGGCAGAGTGGGGGATATGCCATGCGTTGACATCGCCAGCTCACCCTGCGGCCAATGGCAGGGCTGAGCGAATGGTCCAATTCATAAAGAAAACTTTACAAAAGATGGAGCAAGGGGACATCGACGACAAGGTGATCCAGATGCTTCTCCTCCAACATATTACCCCAAACAGCACCCCAAACAGAACCCCGGCCAAACTTCTGATGGGCCAGAGACTTCGCTCACATCTTGACCACTTGCACCCTACCTATACACCAGAAAAGCCCGTGGGGTGCAGCAGCCTTCAAGGTTGGCGACCCAGTGCTTGCAAAAAACTTTTCTGATGACCCATTGTGGGTCCCCGCTACCATAATTCAACTTACGGGTCCACGTTCCTACCGTTTACAAACTACTGATGGAAAAATGTGGAAGCGACATATCGATCAACTGCGCTCCAGGCTGGCAATGTCGAACCTCAAACCTGGGGGGGGGAGGGAAATCGAGGGGACTGGAGAAGAACTAGCATACGACCCAGTACGTGAAAACCAGAAATCAGCACAACCACCCCGGAGATATTCACCTTCTGAAGGAGAGCCGGGCCAGACGATCACCTCACCACAGAGCAGCACTGCAACAGCAGCAAATCCAAGGGATCCGGAGGACAACCTTAACGGAAGCAGAGATGACAACCCCGAGTCACCCAATGGAGAGGGTGGAACATCTCTGCCAACAAGCGCAGCAAGCAGCCCACCGAGACCAGAGTCAGGGCCAGCACTAGTGGAGCAATGCAGATCAGGTAGAGAGGTGAAACGACCTGCCTACCTGCGAGAATACATCACCCCACCCCTCAGACGGAACCTAGGGGGAAGGGGTGTTACGAACTAAGCAAACACTTTAGTTAAAATCCTAATAGTTTTGTTTCCGCAGCAGGCTCGTAATCCTGCACTTCTGATTGGCTCGCGAACAGCAGATTGTGATTGGCCGTTTCTGGCTAATCTGATTGGCTGACAGCGGGTCGCCAATGATTGGCCACTACCAGCGCGGCAAACTCAAACCATTGGTTATTGTGACAGCAGCCAGCCCTATAAAAGGAGCTGCTGCTGCCCAGTATCCCTGCTCTGTTCTGAAGTCACTAATAAAGAGTTGGAGTCACTATTCGATGTCTTGTCTCTGTTCCTTGCGCCCACGCTCCAGACTTAACACTATGGGTAGCTCCTGAGAGTTCCAGAATTTCCCACCACTTATACTTCGGCGGCAAATCACAGAGCCCTTTAGTTTCCAACAACTAAGCTGACAGCATTAAATGGTCTGGTGATTAAGGCACCAGATTACAAGCTGGAAGACTGTGAGTCCCATTTTAGGCATGAAAGCTGGCTTTGACTTTGGGCCAGTCATTTTCTCTTCGTCCAACTCACCTCACGGGGTTTTTGTGAGGAAGATACAAGGATGAGGAAATATTGTGTGTGTTTGCTGCCTTGCATTACTTATAAAATTGATAAAGGTGGGAATATAAGAAAATAAATAAATAAATGCACTGTCTTACATCGGAAAAATAACTGCCACCCACCCCACTCAAAAATCCTTCTGAATACACCCATATGCCAAAGCAGAACATACAAGAGGAGCTTTTTTTTTTTTCTGAAGTGAAGGATACATCTGTTTAGGCTCCCTATTATGATCCATATTAATTACCTGTGGCATTGGCATATGCTTGTCTATTAGCGGAACAAAAATAAGGAAGTTAACATGTTTTCCTGTGAACTGAAAATCTCTTCCTCTCCTTCAGCCAGCTGGATGGGATTATGCTGGCTGACAATTTGGACTGCAGGTCTGGGGTGAGATGCCCTCAGCAGGCCCATCTCCTGAATTATGCTACTGCTCTTGATTTCTTAGCCAATCACTACAGTTGTTAAGAGAAGAAAAATAGGATGAGAAGAAGATGCTGCTTTTTTTCTTCTTGCTTGCTTCTCTTCCTCCTTGTTTGCTTAGACTTAGAGGAAAGCAGAGAACTGGCAGCGGTGACTGATCAAAGAATAAGCAGGACCAAAAGACTGAAGGACTTAGTCTCCCCTGCTGGGATGAAGGGCAGGAGGGGGGGGGAGAGAGAGTTGGATGGAAATGCCCAGTGACACTAAGCTTTGGTGCCAGATCCATGGTTTGTGTAAAAAAAGAGATTAAAACAAGGCAAAGTCTGAGCAGAAAGAAAAGTTAAAGCAGGACAAGCCTGATACAGAAAAAAAAAGGCAGTATTTTTTAGGGTGCTGATTTAGGGGGCTATTATGAATGCTGCCCACATTGCCTTTTAACCCTCAAAGATATCAGATAACTTTTTCCCCCCTATTGCAAGATGAAGTGGCTGTCATTATCTGAGAAGGTCTGTATCATATTGGAATCTGTCAGCGCGGGTCAGGGAGTCCATGGTGCTCTGGTCCCAGCTCCACCACTGAATTACATTTCCGAGGCACAATGGCTGCAGAATGGGTGGGTGCTTTGTCATTTAAACTGCATAAAGAGGCAGAAATTGATTTTTATTGTGGATCTTCATATCTAATAAAGCTCTGAGGGGCTCTTTTCTTCTCCGATTGAATGGCCATTGAATGCTTTCAATCTAGTTCTGTGTTTCATGCCTAAACTGAATAGTGGCAGGAGGAAAATAGATGGCGGCAGAAGAGGCCAAGTCACTTTCCAGATTGAAAAGGATACAGCAGAGAAAGAAAGAAATAAAAAAAATAAAGTAAAATGAATCAGAAAAGCATTTAAGTGGAAAGGGGAACTTTTCTGATGTGGAGGAAAAATTGCTTTTTGAGGTTGCTGTTATGTGGCTGCATGAGGAAGGGCAATATGCATTAATGCTTCTACAAGCTTGTGCTGCTGATGGAGAAAGATGGGCTGCAGCTGGAATTGTGACAACAGAAACCTTGGGATGAGCCAGCTACATCTTCCCATCCTCATTTCCAATGCAGAAAGAGAACCACTAATCACCTCCAACTCTTCTACCTATGTAACTCATTTTACCAAAGAGGACATTTCTTCCTATTAACTAGCACTGATTAACCTTTCATTTAGGTTAATGCCTTCCTAATATTCATCAGCTTGACTTCTCAGAAAAAGATTTTCCACGACAATATGGCTTGGTTCAGATAATTTATAATTTATAATTTATAATTTATTTTTTTATTTTTCTTTTATGTGTCCATGTATTTATAAATATGTTTTTACTTATACTATTATTTTGTAAGCAATCGACAATAAATAAATAAATAAATAAATAAATAAATAAATAAATCAGTAGGTAAGTAAGTAAGTAAGTAAGTAAGTAATTAGCAGATGCAGGAATGCACACCAGGCACACCCCAAACACTGAAGGGATCACATAATTTATTACAAGTGGCCACAATTTGTGTGGTGCAATCTTGAGCATGTTAGCTGGAATTTAATGGAGATTATTCCCTAATAAAAGGGTAGTCAACAATTCCATGCCTGGAGAAGGCTAAGAGCTGCAGTGAATGAAACATATATGAGTAAGCAGAGATGTTTTGTTTTCTAAGGTATTGGGGGGAAATACAGACTTTCTTTGTGTGTTAACTGATTTTAAGTTTATTTTAGAGTTTGCTATTATGTTTCGCAACTCAAAATATCAGAAATAAATAATTGGGGTTTATTTATTAAACAGATTGAGAGGATGGTTTTACACATTTTCTGTGAATATGTTCAGCAATGCCAGATTAATTATTTATTTTTCCCCCAGCCATTTTCTAATAAGCAAAAAGATTTATAAAAAAAAAAAAAAACAATCCTCCTGATATGAATGTTCTTCAAATGAAGAATAGCTACATGAGAAACATGTGGCCTTAGATTTGGCAGGGATTCAAGGGTATTGAATTTAAGCCTCCCACTTCTTTTGACTTTGAGATACCTGAAGCTGAAAATCCTGCTCAACCATAGCCATAAAAGTGCCAGAGATGCTGGCTAAAGAAGTTCAATATTTCAAGGTCAGGCTTCTTGAGATTGAAGTGTTATTTGGTAACTTCTGAATAGACAAAAAAAGTGGGCTACAAAGTCCACAACTTTCCATATATATATAAACTCCAAGCAGACCATTTCTGAACAGAATATTTGTTTCACAGCTCCCATTTCTCTGGTTTGTTCTATCAGATTCCTAGTTTCAGATGTCATGTTCAGATGTCACAATTCACATTTTCAGTGCATTGTAACTGAACCGAGGACTACCTATATATGACCTTGAACTTCTTGGACAGTGTTAAGTATGGAGCATGGGCGAGAAAGAATGGAGACGAGCCTCTGGAACGGTGAACTTCAACTCTTTATTTACATAGTGACTGCTCAAAAAAACAATCTAGGAGCGCTAGCTCCCTTAACCAATAAGAACGCTCCGTTAATGGCCAATCGGATTCCCTGGAACGGGCCAATCCGATCCTGCCGTTAACAGCCAATCAGAAGTGCAGGGCCAGAAGCTTGCACTTGACTCCAAGCTTAAGATATCTTTATGAAGGCCTATGCATTCACAACACCCCTTCCCCCTGGCTTCTGTTTACAGGGCGCAGTTACATAGTCCTTTAGGTAGGACAGTTGCTTTATTAGTCTTTTGGATTTTCGCTGTGTGTTTTGTGTTTGGCTGCAATCTTGCTGAGGTACATCGTTGTTTGTCGACAGGGTTGCCTCTGGTTCAGAGTTCACGTTTCCGTCATCACCACTATCTTCGGCAACTCCCTGAGGTGAATCTATCCCCTTCTCTAGTCCCAATTCCTGTGTCTCTATTCCGCCATCGTTCCCTTCGAATGGGTTTTCTTCTAATTGAAATTTGTCTTCTTCCGTATCTCTCCCCCTCCCCTCAGTTTGGTCATAAGGGAGTTCAGAATTGCCCGACCGGAGCCGTGATCGTAATTGATCGATATGGCGTTTCCATAGTCTATTGTCAAGGCATTGTACAAGGTAGGATCTCGGGCCGGTTACACGAACTACTGTCGCCTTAACCCACAGTGGTTCACCCGATAGGTTTTTTGCGTATACCAAATCGCCTACCTGGAAGGTACGACATTGGCCGCTGGATCCTAGTGGTTTTTCTGGTTCATAAGCTGGGTGTAGCTGGTCGAGGTGGGAGTGGAGTTTTCATCCCATTAGCAGTTCAGCGGGAGTTTTGTTGGTGACGCTATGAGGTGTGATGTGTTGTAGAAAAAGGATTCGGTTGATTTTGTCATCGATGTTATCGTAGTCTAATTTCTGCAAGGTTTTCTTAACAAATTGAACCATGCGTTCAGCCCTGCCATTGATCGTAGGGTGCGCAGGTGAGGTGAGCGCATGTCGGATGCTGCGGTCAGCCAGGTACTGCTCGAAGGACAGCATGGTAAATTGGGGCCCGTTGTCGGATACCAGAACGTCTGGTAATCCATGGGTTGCAAACAGTCTTTCCAATTTTTTGATAACCGCTTCAGTGGTTGTGTTCGTCATGCAGTGAATCTCGAGCCAATTCGAGTAGGCGTCAACGGTTAGAAGAAAGGTGTGGCCCTTGGTCGGCCCCGCAAAATTCAGGTGAATATGGGACCAGGGTCCCCGTGGTGTCTCCCATTCGGTAGGGATGGCTTTTGGTGGGGCGTTGCTCACTTCCTGGCATCTATGACAAGCTTTAACCCAATTTTCGATTTGCTTGTCAATGCCTGGCCACCATGCGTAGCTTCGTGCGAGGGCTTTCATCCGCACGATACCGGGGTGGCCATCGTGCAAGGTTCTCAGTGCTGCTTTTTGGAGTCATTCTGGGATAACGACTCTATCGCCCCAGATGACACAGCCTTTTTGAGAGAACAACTCCATTTGTCGTGTCTTGAATGGTGTGAAGTCATCTGATAATTGGTCCAATGGCTATCCGTGTTCTACCCAGCCTAGGACTCGCGCTAAGGTGGGGTCACGTCTGGTTTCTCTCGCGATATCTCAAGCGGTTAATGGCAGCGAGTGGAGTGTTTCAATTTGTAACATGGTTACCGTTGGTGCGGGATCGTCGAGAGTCTCTGGAAGCGGTGCTCGGCTCAATGTGTCGGCATGGGGAATGGCTTTCCCCGGGCGGTATTGCAGCCGATAATTATAAGCAGCCAAGAATTCTGACCAGCGAGTCATCCTGGGGGATAATATGTAGGGAGTCGGCTTATCTCCATCTATTATCCCCAATAACGGTTTATGGTCAGTCACGATAGTAAAAGCCCGGCCATACACGTACTCATGAAATCTTTTAACGGCCGATACAATTGCGAGGGCTTCTTTATTGATTTGGCCATAATTTCGCTCAGTTTTTGAAAGTGTTTTTGAAAAATATGCAACAGGGTCTTCGTTACCATTAGGGAGTACATGGCTCAGAATGGCGCCCACTCCAAAGGGTGAAGCATCACATGTGATATTTAACGGCAAAGTCTCATTGTACTGCATGAGTACAGAGTCAGAAGTCAGTAGTTTTTTTACATTACGGAATGCCTGTTCTTCTTTATGACCCCATAACCAATGTGCTTTCTTGTCTAGCAAATGATGTAACGGCTCAGCAACAGTTGCTTTATGTGGTAGAAATACATTATAAAAGTTGATGAGGCCTAGGAACGCCTGGAGATCGGCCTTGTTCTGAGGCCTGGGAGCATTTTTTATTGCTCTTAATTTACTGTTGGTAGGGTGAATAACCTGACTGTCAATTAGGTGTCCTAAAAACTCAACACTATCTGTACATAATCTACACTTATTCTTTTTTAACTTAAGGCCAGCGTCTTGGAATTTTTGTAGGACCAACTTTAAACGATCCCGTAAGATTTTTTTTGTAGGTGCAGCAATTAACACATCATCAAAGTAGGGGACCACGCCTTTAATCCCTTGTAGTAGCCTCTCCATAAGGCTCTGAAATATCCCCGGGGCTACACTCTCCGAATTGGAGCCGGGTACATTTAAAGGCACCTCGGTGCGTCACAATCGTTTGTGCCTGTGCCGTCTTTTCATCAACAGGTAATTGCTGATATTCCTGAGCTAAATCTAATTTGGCGAAGACTTTTCCGCCCCCCAGGAAATGGAGGAGATGCTGCACCACCGGCACCAGATATGCATTTTGCTGTAGGGCGTGGTTCAGGGTTGCCCAGTAGTCCCCGCAAATTCGGATTGAACCATCCGGCTTATTGGGTGTTACGATTGGGGTTTCCCAGGGAGAGTGATCGGTAGGTTCTAGCACCCCCTGAGCTATTAGTTTATCAAGTTGTTCGTCGATTTTCGGCTTTAAGGCAAACAGAACTCAACGAGGCTCAAGGCAGATGGGAACTATCTTTGGGTTAAGGCTGAACGATATTGGGGTCCCCTTGTACTCACCTAGATTTTCCGCGAATACGTCCTTGAATTCATGGATGAGGTCCTCCTCCCAGTCACTTCCGCTGACTCGGTTTATGCCTGCCACTTCAATGCCAAGTGGCGCGAACCATTGGAGACCTCGCAGACTAGGCCGATCTTTGTCGATCACAGTTAGCGGTAAGTATGCTGTGTGCTTCTTGAATGAGACCCGGACTCGGCAGGAACCAACAACAGGGATTCGATTCCCTTGATAGTCCTTAAGAATAAGTTTTTGGAAACGGAGGTCTTGGCGCTGGATCGTGGGGATGAGTTGCTTGAGAGTCTTCCAGGACACCATCGAGAGGGACGATCCTGAGTCGACTTCCATGTGGCAAGGCTGGTTCTCGTAATTCGGCCACTGTAATTCGGATTTTCTTGGCATCCAAGGCAGAGGCATGACCGATAGTGATAGTATGGTGAGCCTCTTCTCACTGCAAAACTTGGTTTCTGTAGGAGTAGTTTATGGTTCTCGCCTTACAGGACAGTTTCCTGTCGATTGGTGATAGTTAGCCCCTTTTGAGGCCTGGCCGGGTCCTTGTAAACTTCGGCAGACTGGTCCGATCTGGCCTCTCTTCCCACACTCATGGCAGAGTGCGTCGTGGAATTTGCATTCGGACCTGGCATGGTTGGCTCCACAGCCAGCGCAAGGGCGTAGTGACTTTGGGTGGTGGTCCCGGTCAGACCGCAGTCAATGGACCTCTTCTTCATCACTGTCTGACGACGAAGAGAGGTCCTCATGGTGTGTAGTTGACAGCTGCCCTTCTGACTTGGATAAAATTTCGCTTGTCGGTTGGTGTACCGGAGTGCGGTTGCGGCATAATTGTGCAGCCGACTTTCTGGTTGTTTCTGCTGCGGCGATGGCATCGGCAAGGCTGATGTCGCCTTTCACCATCAGCTTGCTCTGCACGCCTGGTGCATCTAATCCCAGAACTATTCGATCTCTCAGTGCTTCTTCCAAGTCAGCGAATCCGCAGAGGCCTCCCAAGTTTTGGAGGTCTGCTATGAAGTCGGTGACGCTTTCTCCTTTTCGCTGGTTTCTCTGATAGAACTCGTGCCGTCTCACGAGCGTGGGCACGGTCAGTGCGTAATGAGCTTTTAGTAGGGGTTCGAGGTCGTCCCAGTCCATCGTCTTCACTTCGGTAGGTTTGGCTAGTGCTTTAGCCATCTTAAATATGGTTGGACCGCAATGCGTTAGGAATACCGCCCGTTTCTTCCAGGCTGTGGCATCCTTTAAATTGTTAGTTTCCAAAAACATTTGGAAATCCATGTAGGACTCCCAGTCCTCTTGCACCGGATCGAAAGGAGCGGGTGGTACGACGACGCCGGACATGGTTCCGTCGTGTAGCGCTGTCAGCCACGTGCTTGATGTTTCTTCTTAGTTCAGTCGGCTCAGACGTCTCCATATCCCACCTTCGTCGCCAGTGTTAAGTATGGAGCATGGGCGAGAAAGAATGGAGACGAGCCTCTGGAACGGTGAACTTCAACTCTTTATTTACATAGTGACTGCTCAAAAAAACAATCTAGGAGTGCTAGCTCCCTTAACCAATAAGAATGCTCCGTTAATGGCCAATCGGATTCCCTGGAACGGGCCAATCCGATCCTGCCGTTAACAGCCAATCAGAAGTGCAGGGCCAGAACCCTGCACTTGATTCCAAGCTTAAGATATCTTTATTAAGGCCTATGCATTCACAACAGACAGGACAATATATTCCCATGCCCTTGATTGCTTTCTGATAGTGACTACATTGTGTCGCCTCATGCCTGAAGCATTCATGCATCTATTCTAAACAGAAAGAAGAAACAACCAGGAAGAGAATAATAGTTGGTGGGAGATGGGGAAATAAAGCAGTAAAAAGAATAAATAACCCTGAAAAGAAGTGAGACATTCTATGAAGATATTTGGGGTTATCTATAATATTAATCAGGGGATGAAGTCAAACTTGGTGAGTGGACGCATATTATCTCATGCATTTCCTTTCACAATGGAAGTAGTCTCGTGGAATAATGCAATGGACAGAGCTTTAGGGTAATTTCCCACTATAGGATTGAAATGCTATCCACTCATCAATATAAAAAAAATACCAGCATGAACTTCAATGTCCTCAATGTCAGGCGAAAGCAACCAGAACCACTCATGAATAGGTCCAATTAGATATTTTTTTGCTGATCACCAATATTACAAGAATTTTGTCAGCCTTCCCTTGGGAAACAGCATATATAGTCCTAAGAATTTGACCTCAGACATTTCCTCCCCCAAATCGACTCCAGGCTGGAACATGTCTTCATTCCAGAGCAGCCCCATCTCCTTCAGTTGGTGATTCCACAACATTCATGTTTATCCATATCCTGTTTCCATTGCCCTAAGTCATAGCAATAATTTGACTTCCCATTCAGGTAACAGAGCCTAACAAATATTATAGCCCTTGAGACTGTTCTTGGATGGGTAGAAACAAGGGGAAATACTACTTAACAAGACAAATAGCAATATAGCCTTTCTTAGTGATGGACTGGGGACACATTAAAAGTAATGTAATGAGGACACTGCAAAACAAAGATGTTAGCAGGATATATTTGTGCCATATTTACTGCAGGAGAGGAAAGCTCTAGTTGTGATCCAACATAATTCTTCTTCAGTTCTTAATTCAATAATAAAGTAGGAATTTTATTTATTTCTTAAATTTACATAGCCATCCATCTCAACAAAGGCATCTCTGGGTGGTCCACGGCAATAGATAAAACAGAAAAATATATAAAAAGAGCAATGACAAATATAAAAAAACCATAGTGATAAATGTTCTAAAAAGCCAACACACAAACTATAAGAGGAGGGAGAACAAGAAATGTCCCCCTTGACAATGGAACCATCTAGAAAAGACTCTGATTCCATAGGATGCATAGGCCTGGCCACATAACCAGGTTTTGGTGTCCTTACAGAATATCAAAAGGGATGGGACCAATCTGATTTTGGGAAGAATGTTACCATAAGGTGGGTGCCATGGCAAAGAAGGTATACCTCTTGGGACCCACTAATACAGGGTACCCTCAGCTTGTCTACAGGAACAGATGGGGCGAGTTTATACAAGTGGGGAGAGTAGTCCCTCAGATAGCCGAGTCCCATGCCATGAAGGGCTTTAAAGGTTAAAATCTGGATCTTGAATTGAACCTGGAAGAAAACTAGCAACCAATGCAGCTCATGAGCAGGAGGGTAACATGCACTGTTCTAGAACTAGAATAAATGTTCCAGCACTTATTGCTTTCCACATTGCTGCATTTATGTACCAATTGAAGCTTCCAGATACTCTTAAAGGACAGTCCCATGTTGTAGAACAAATTGCAGAATTCCAATCTGGAGGTGACTAGGACATGAGTGACTGTAGCAGGCCTGCTGATCCAGGAGTGGGCACAACTGGCACACAAGACAAAGTTGTGCAAAGAACTTCCTAACCATGACTGCCACAGAATTCCAGGGCTTGAAGTCAGTTCCTAATGACATACAATCTGGAAACTGGGACCCAGCAGCAAGAAACCGGAATAATATTCCACTCAATTAGGATTACCAGACATGCAGCAAAAGGGAAGATTTATCCTCATGACCTCCATCTTGCAGACATAGTCTTAAAATAAAATAATGTGAGCTTTTGGAGTATCTACAAGCAACCTCATCCTTAGCAGCCTTTCTCATGCAATACTTCCTTAAAAAGTGCTAAAATGTGATAAACTGGGCTCTGTGAGTTTAATTAATTCAATACTATAACTGGCACTGCTACCTGAAATTGACAAGACATTAATCAGTTACACACTGAAGGATTTTGTCTCCTAACCAGCCGTGGGACATTCCTGCCACTGGGGGAAAAAGGTTTTCTGATTCTGAGAAAAGTAATTTATTGTTTTTATTATAATTTCTATGACAGATGCCAAGAAAGTTACACAAATGACTGTTATCCTGCCACAGCCACAGCCCCTGGTTTGTCCTTTTTTTCAATTGTCTGTGCCTTTCTTTGCCTTTTCAGCTATTTGGTAACCCTACACTTAGAGGAAAATGAAGTACATGTAAGATTGTAGGAAGAAGTGCATGCAGAAAGATACTGGGGAGTTTTTGACCTTATCTGAAAAATAAACACCAGAAGTTTAAACTGGGTCTCCTGATCAAATATGGAGCCGATGAAGAGCTCTATGGCAGCTGCCCTCAACCTTTTGGGCATCAGGAACTGGTTCTATGGAGAGAGCTTCCGCGGACCGGAGGGGTTGTGGTTTGGCATGCTGCCTGCATCCCATAGATGGGCATTATTATGAACTAATAAAAACGCTTAAATAAAGTTTTAACAAACCTTAAAGAAAAAGCAGGGTTCTCATCCTGCTCTTCTGATTGGCCGATAATAGCGATATCAGATTGGTCCTGATATAGTTTGAGGCATGGGTTAAATGAATGGAGACAGTCTTAGTTGGTAAACTTTCAGCTCTTTATTACTTAGTGACTTTAGACTTTAATAACAACAACTCTGCCTTACATAGGCAACCTTAATGCGAAACAACCAATAGGAAGCTGTAACACGCTAGCTCCAGAACCAATAAGAGTCCTTCGTTAAGGGCCAATCGGATTCTCTGAGCCCAACCAATCCGATCGAGCCGCTTAACAACCAATCAGAAGTGCAGGGCCAGAACCCTGCACTTTACCCCAAGCTTGCTTTTATTTTAACTATTTACATACATAACACCCCCTTCCCCCTGGCTCCTCAATTATGGTGTGACTATATAGTCCTTCAAATAGGACGGTTGTCTTTTGGCTCTATCAGATTTTCTTTGGACTGGCTGCGTGCAGTCCTGTTGAGGTAGGCTGTTGTTTGGCAGTGGCTCAGCTTCTCGTTCGGGTGTGATTTCCCTTGGAGCGTATGACTCTTCCTCCTGCTCCAATTCCTGAGTTTCACTTGTTTCATCGCTTTCTTGGAATAGGTTCCTTGGAATGTCGTCTTCTTCCGTTCCTTCCCCCCCCCTCAGTTTGGTCGTAGGGGAGTTGTTGGCTGGCCGATATGAGTCGTGACTGTAATTGGTCAATATGTCGTTTCCACAGTCTTTCATCAACACATCTTACAATATAGGATTTGGTCCCAGTCTCGCGTATTATCGTTGCTTCAATCCAAACCAGGTCGCCCGATAAATTTCTTGCATAAACGGGGTCGCCTACCTTGAAGGTACGGTAGTGTCCGCTGGATCCTGCAGGCTTTTCTGGCTCGTAAGCAGGGTGCAATCGGTCGAGGCGGGAACGGAGTTTTCGCCCCATAAGAAGTTCGGCAGGAGTTCTGCCGGTTACGCTGTGCGGAGTGATGTGTTGTAGGAGTAGGATGCGGTTTATTTTTTCGTCAATATTATCATAGTCCACTTTTTGCAAAGTCTTTTTTACAAATTGGACCATGCGTTCCGCTCGGCCGTTGGTAGCAGGATGCACAGGCGAGGTGAGCGCATGGTGGATGCCATTATCAGCAAGGTACTGTTCAAACATTAGCACTGTAAACTGTGGTCCGTTATCAGACACCAGGACGTCCGGCAATCCATGAGTTGCAAAGAGTCTATTAAGGACTTTAATGACTGCTTCGGAGGTTGCATTGGTCATTCGATGAATTTCTAACCAATCAGAGTATGCATCAACAGTCAACAGCAATGTATGTCCTTTAATCGGCCCTGCGAAATCCAGGTGGATTCTGGACCAGGGTCCGCATGGTGTCTCCCATTCGGTCGGTGCAGCTTTTGGCAGTGCGTTGCTGGTTTGTTGGCACTTAATGCAGGCCTTGACCCATTGCTCGATGTGTCGGTCCATGCCTGGCCACCAAGTGTAGCTCCGTGTGAGTGCTTTCATCCGCACGATCCCGGGATGTCCTTCGTGCAAAATTTGTAACAGCGTCTTTTGGAGTCGTTCTGGAATGACGACTCTATCGCCCCAGATGACACAGCCTTTTTGCGAAAATAGTTCAGTCTGCCTTGTTTTAAATGGCGCGAAGTCATCTGGGACCTGGTCCAATGGCCATCCACGTTCTACCCAGCCTAGGACTCAAGCTAGGGTGTGGTCTCGTCTGGTCTCTCTCGCGATATCTCGAGCGGTCATAGGGGGCAAGTTGAGCGTCTCGATTTGTAACGCCGATACTGTTGGTGCCAGATCGTCGAGAGTCTCTGGTAGCGGTGCTCTGCTGAGTGCGTCGGCGTGGGGAATGGCTTTCCCTGGGCGATGTAACAATTGATAATTATAAGCAGCTAGGAACTCTGACCATCGAGTCATTCTTGCGGACAATATATAGGGGGTTGGTTTGTCCCCAGCGATTATCCCCAGTAAAGGTTTGTGGTCAGTTACAATGGTAAATGTCCTTCCATATACATACTCATGGAATTTTTTTACGGCTGACACAATTGCAAGAGCTTCCTTATCTATTTGTCCATAGTTACGTTTTGCATGGGAAAGAGTCTTCGAAAAGTATGCAACAGGGGCCTTGTTTCCATTAGGCAGCACATGGCTCAGAATGGCACCCACCCCAAACGGTGAGGCATCACAAGTTATAATCACTGGTAATGTTTCATTATATTGCATAAGTACAGAATCAGATGTAAGTAAATCTTTTACATTTCGAAACGCTTTTTCCTCTCGGTAACCCCAAACCCACAATGCTTTCTTATCTAATAACCGGTGTAACGGTTCAGCCACAGTCGCCTTATGCGGTAAAAACACATTATAGAAATTGATAAGGCCTAAAAATGCCTGGAGATCTGTTTTGTTACGGGGTCTGGGAGCATTTTTTATCGCCCTTAATTTACTCTCAGTAGGGTGAATACCCTGACTATCAATGCGATAACCTAGAAATTCAACACTGTCGGTATACAGATGACATTTATCCCTTTTTATTTTCAGTCCCGCTTCTTGGAATTTTTTAAGAACACATTTTAAATGATTCTGCAGAATTTTTTTACTAGGAGCTGCAATTAACACGTCATCAAAATACGGAACCACGCCCTTGATTCCCTGCAATAATCGATCCATTAAACTTTGGAATATTCCCTGGGCTACACTTACCCCGAATTGCAATCGGGTACATTTAAAAGCACCTCTGTGCGTTACTATCATTTGAACTTGGGCTGTTTTATCGTCCACGGGCAATTGTTGATAGGCTTGAGCTAAATCTAATTTAGCAAAAACCTTTCCGCCTCCCAAGGAATGAAGGAGGTGCTGCACCACCGGCACTGGATATGCGTTCTGCTGGAGGGCGTGGTTTAGAGTGGCCTGGTAGTCCCCACAGATTCGGATTGACCCATCTGGCTTAATGGGGGTTACAATAGGAGTTTCCCATGGAGAATGATCAATGGGTTTCAGTACCCCTTGTTTAATTAGTTTGTCAACTTGTTCATCTATCTTGGCCTTAAGGGCGAACGGAACTCAACGGGGCTTTAAACGGATCGGAGCGACCTTAGGGTCGAGGCTAAATGAAATTGGGGTCCCCTTATACTCGCCCAGACGATCTGCGAAGACATCGCTGAATTCAGAAATAAGGTCCTCCTCCCACTCGCAATCACCGACTCGGTTCACGCCGGCTACTTCGATGCCGAGTGGCGCAAACCATTGGAGGCCCAACAAACTAGGCCTGTCCCTATCGATGATCATTAAAGGTAAGTATGCCGTATGCTTTTTAAACGAGACGCGGACTCGACAAGACCCAACCACAGGGATCCGATTCCCTTGGTAGTCTTTAAGGATGAGACGTTGCATTCGAAGGTCTTGGCGTTGGGTGGTAGGAATGAGTTACTTTAATGTCTTCCACAACACCATCGAGAGGGATGATCCCAAATCGACCTCCATGTGGCAAGGTTGGTTCTCTATGGCTACTGTAATTCGAATCTTCTTAGCGTCCATGGCTGAGGCGTGACCTATAGTGATAGTATGTTGAGCCTCTTCTTTCTGCAACGCTCGATATCTGTAGGAGTGGTTTGCTGGATCTCGCCTTACAGGACGGTTTCCTGCCGATTGGCGAAAGTTGGTTCCCCTTGAGGCCTGACTTGGTCCCGGTAAACTGCGACAGACTCGACTGATGTGGCCTCATTTTCCGCACTCATGGCAGAGTGCGTCATGGAATTTGCAGTCTGCCCTGGGGTGGTTTGCCCCGCAACCAGCACAAGGGCGTGAGGGTTTAGGGCGAGGGTCCCGGTCGGACCGCAGTCGATGGACCCCTTCTTCGTCGCTGTCTGACGACGAAGAGAGGTCCTCGTGGTGCGTTGTCGCTAGCTGCCCTTCTGAGCTGGGTAAGATGTCGCCTGTCGGTGGGGTCGTTGGGTTTTGACTTCGCCGTAGTTGCGCCGCGGACTTTTTGGTCGCCTCAGCAGCAGTGGTTTCGGCGATGGCGTCAGCAAGGCCAATGTCGCCCTTCGCCATCAGCTTGCTTTGCACGCCTAGCGCATCTAATCCCAGAATTAAGCAGTCTCTCAGTGCTTCATCTAAGTCTGCGAACCCAAGTGTCGGAAGTCTGCCACGAAGTCAGCCACACTCTCTCCTTTTCGCTGGCTTCTTTGATAGAACTCGTGGCGTCTCACGAGTGTAGGTACGGTTGGCGCATAATGGTCTCTCAGGAGAGGTTCGAGGTCGTCCCAGCTCATTGCTTTAACTTCTCGAGGTTTCGCGAGTGCTTTTGCCATTTTAAAGACAGCCGGGCCGCAGTACGTCAGGAACAGTGCCTGCTTCTTGGCTGGTGTGGCGTCCTTCAGGTTGTTTGTTTCGAGGAACATTTGGAAGCGATCCATGTAGGATTCCCAATCCTCTTGGTTTGGATCGAACAGAGTGGGTGGTACGATGCCGCTGGACATGGTTTCTGTTGGTGGCGTCGTCTTAACACGTGCTTTGTTTTTCTTCCAAGTACCTTAAGATCAGATGTCTCCAAATCCCATCCTCATCGCCAGTGATATAGTTTGAGGCATGGGTTAAATGAATGGAGACAGTCTTAGTTGGTAAACTTTCAGCTCTTTATTACATAGTGACTTAAGACTTTAATAACAACAACTCTGCCTTATATAGGCAACCTTAATGCGAAACAACCAATAGGGAGCTGTAAGACGCTAGCTCCAGAACCAATAAGAGTCCTTCGTTTAGAGCCAATCGGATTCTCTGAGCCCAACCAATCCGATCGAGCCGCTTAACAACCAATCAGAAGTGCAAGGCCAGAACCCTGCACTTTACCCCAAGCTCGCTTTTATTTTAACTATTTACATACATAACAGGTCCGTTCTGGGGAATCTGATTGGCTGTTAACGAGCCACTCTCATTAGTTCAAGGGTTTAACACTTCCATGTTTCTCATTGGTTAATAGGTCAGCAGCCTGCCCTATAAAAGGGCTGCTGCTGCCCTAGGGTTTTCACTCTGTTCAGAATGATTAATAAAGAGTTGAAGTTCATTATTCACTGCTTCGTCTCCATTCCTTGCGCCCATGCGCAGAACATAACAGGCATCACTTGTTTGCATGGAGTGGTTTCTTGGCATGCCACAGCCCAGTGAGTTGGGGGCCCCTACCCTATTCTATATGGAAATATCAGATTAATGTGGAAGGCCCAAAAAATTACTGTTCTGGAGTAAAATTAGGGAACCAAGACAGAAATTGGAAACACCTCTCAGAATATTATACTATAAATATGATAGAGATAGATAGATAGATAGATAGATAGATAGATAGATAGATAGATAACAATAATCTAGGTATAGGAAGGAAAGCACATGCCAGTAACATTGCAGCCTATTCTATTCCCCATACAGCTCAATAAATAAATAGTTCAGATTAATTAAAAGCTTCTATTTTCACAAAGATGCATACTTGGTGAAGTTACTCAAATTTGAATAGACTGCAATTCCTCTTATTGGAACTGTGAAAGCCAGCAGCACTGGTTTTATTATAAAAAGAAATTAAAACCAGTGCTGCTGGCTTTAACAGTTCCAAATATGCAGTTAGAAACAAGTCTGAGGTATCTCAGGAAGATAAATGCATAGAGAATAAAGTGGATATTCCACAATAAGATGAAAATCAGATATATGGTAAGAAAATATATTGTGAAGTATTATTACACTGAAAATAAGCTAGGTGGCACTAAAGTATACCGACTGCAATGCTGCAGTGGAAGTTGAGTAAAATTTTCCTGGTTAAAAATTTCCTGAAAAAAAGACTTTAGTGATTTTTACTTTCTCCTAGTCGTATTTATGTCAAAGCAATGGCACCACAAAATGTGTCTTGTCATTTACACAAGGGAATACATGACTAAAAGGGATTTTTCAGAATAGCATTCACTACACAAACAGGGCAGGCCCTGGACATCTTTTTTTTTTTTTTTCATGTCCCATGCTGCTCTCATAACCAGCCCATGAGTGACACGTGCTTAAACCCTGTATTGTTGTTAAGGTAGTCCTTCTTTTCCTCCATTCCAACATCATTCAGAGTTTGCCTCAAGTTATATAAAATCTGTCATTACCCATTATCTGCCAGGGAAGTCAGGTGACTGCAGGAACAATATACAAAGTAAATGGAGGAAGAGGGGTAGAGGGACAAACAATTTCATGCTAGTATAGTTTTCTGCTGATTTAAGGGTGGCTGAATAACACTTCAGCTCGGCAGTAGGAAAAGACCCTAAAGATAGCCATTCTTTCCCTACAATAAGCAAATGCAAATTATATAAATACTGCTTCTTTTGGAGCATGCTTCTTTCCAATATATTGAAGATGAAATTTTCTGAGGAGGATTTCAAAAGTCAAACAGAACTCACCAAAGGCTAGAGATAATTCAGAATTGGACCCCAAAAGTACTCAAAAGCAGTTAACAATCCCAACAGGCAATCAATGATGAGAGAAAAACCCTGACAGAATTCCATTCCTTTTTGTCAGGTTACAGATTACAGATTAATAGAGTTGGAAGGGACCTTGTAGGTCATCTAGTCCAACCCCCTGCCCAAGCAGGAGACCCTATACCATTTCTGACAAATGGCAGTCCAATTTCTTCTGGAAAGTCTGTTCTGCCTGGGATTTTCTCTGCATTCATCTCTCCTTCAGCACAACTTTATTTGGGATGTTGTTGATATGTATCAATCAGGTTGGATGGATTTGTCTAACTTCCTGTCAAAGTGAAATTTTCTCCTCCACAGAAATCCATGGTATTTTTCCTATGTGGATTTTTTTACCAGTTCAAGTTGCTGAATTAAGTGTCCTGTCCATGTCAGCAAATAATTTAATCCCATTAACCTCTGCCGTCTTCAATATATTATTGAAAAGCTATTTATAGTCTTGCCAGATTATTCAAAATGAGACTTCCTTTTCTCTGATGGTTAAGCTGAGTAGCTGTATGTTGGTCTCCTGAGTAATATTCAGTGTGCAATTTTTGACCTATTAAAGCCCCATTTCTAAGGCACATATGGGCTGGTAAAAAAATCAGATACCATTACTGCAGGAGTGTATAAAGCTGGACAATAGCATTTTGACCAGGGTTTCTTAAACTTGCAATTTTTTAGATGTGTAGTTGTCAGAATTCCTCACCCAGCCATGCAATGCTTTAGGCCATCAAGTCTAATCCCACTGAGGGAGCTGAGTTAACATACATTTTGCTCATAGAGACACATAAATTTTGTATTGAGCATCCTTCTGATGTAGTACATCTACTGCTTTACCAAGGGTCAATTCATGGTCTCTTAACAATGTCTATTTCAGGGTGGCTGAATGTATTTGCACACTCTTGCCCTTTGTAAGTGACTCAGAAAGAGAAGACTTTAAATTCAAATATTTGAAAGAGACTTTTTATCTACATAATATATGAATCAATAACTTCTTCTGCTCCCTGAGTTCTGGTAAAAGGTATATTTTCCTCCAAGGAACAAAATGTGCAGCAAATTGCGTTTTTTGCTTATCTGCATCCAATGTAAACTAAATTTTGTTGTAAATCTCCCATTCCTCTTTGCTAGCAAAATGCAAAAATAAAGCACACTGAAGCTGTTCTTTCCACCTGGAACCCTTACTAATTAAATACAGTTGATATACCTGAACCCATTTATACCAATTCTCTGCAGCATTTCCTCCTGATACCAGGTCACCAAGGAATGGAAGAGAGGCAATGTAAAGCTCACTCACTTCTGGCACTATGTAGCATTTGCTGGCTCATTACCACATCATTGTTCTACCTTCAACAGAGCACAACTGTGTTCCTCCCTTCAGAGGGAAAACAAGTCACAGAAATACACCAATACAGACAGCAACTCATACATGACACAATGATACACGCTCCCAGAAAGGGATGCTGTCAATGCAAATAATCTAAATTAGACTTATTACAGCCAACTCTCACTAACAACTTTCCTTAAAGGTATAATATGTGGCCAGCAAACTTTTGGCCAATTCCATCTGGTGTGCCAGTTGCACCCTTTCCTAGATCAGGAACTCATCAGCTAGTCTCTCATGTCCAAATCATCCCATTGACTGCTGCAATATACTATACATAGATCTGGCCTTGAACTTCAATTGGTTCAGAATGCAGTGGTAATGAATATGTCTCTACATGTCCATGCAACACCTTTCTTTATGACTTTCATTGGCTGCTGGTTTGTTTCCAGGAATAATTCAAGGTACTAGTTATTACCTATAAAGTATAGCATAGGTACTACTTGCTTGTCTTTCATAACATATGCCCATCCGATTTAATTCTGCAAAGTTGACATGCTTCAGGTTCCTTCAATTAAACAATACGAAAGCCATCTATAGGACTCATGAAGTGCATCCTGTCTGTAAGAATATCTGGAACAAGGTTCCACCTGAGATTCCACCTGCTTGAAATATGTGGTACCTTGCTCAATACCAAGGTAATTGTGAGACGGATCTCAGAGACCTCATGAACAATCATTTAAATATGAGCCAACAGTGCTCCAGCTGCCAAAAAAGCCAACACAGTTCTAGGCTGCACAGACAGAGGGATAGAATCAAGATTACATGAAGTGTTAATACCACTTTATAAAGCCTTGGTAAGGCCACACTTGGTAAGACCACATCCACTTTGGTCACCAAAATGTAAAAAAGATGTTGAGACTCTAGAAAGACTGCAGAAAAGAGCAACAAAGATGATTAGGGGACTGGAGGCTAAAACGTATAAAGAACAGTTATTGGAATTGGGTATGTCTAGTTGGATAAAAATAAGAATTAAGGGTGACACGATGTGTTCCAATATCTCAGGGGTTCCACAAATAAGAGGGAGTCAAGCACCTGAGGGCAGGACAGGAAGCAATGGATGGAAACTAATCAAGGAGAGAAGCAACCTAGGACCAAGAAGAAAGAAAGATAGATGGATAGATGGATGGATAGGTAGGTAGGTAGGTAAGTAGAATTCTTTATTGGCCAACTGTGAATGGACACACAAGGAATTTGTTTTTGTGCAAATGCTCTCAGTGTACATAAAAGAAAAGATACATTCATCAAGAGTCAAGAATCATAAGGTACAACACTTAATAATAGTCATAGGGTACAATAAGCAATCAAATCATACTAGGAAACAGTCAATATAAATTGCAAGGATACAAGTGACAAAGTTACAGTCATTCAGTCATAAGTGGGAGGGGGATGGGTGATAAGGAGTGATGAGAAGGTTAATAGTAATAGTAGTGCAGACTTTGTAAATAGGTGGACAGTGTTGAGGGAATTATTTGTTTAGCAGAGTGATGGCTTTCGGGGGAAAACTGTCCTTGTGTCTAGTTGTTCGGGTGTACAGTGCTCTATAGCGTTGTTCTGAGGGAAGGAGTTGAAACAGTTTATGTCTGGAATGTGAGGGATAAATATTTTCACAGCTCTCTTTTTGACTCGTGCAAAATACAGGTCCTCAATTGAAGGCACGTTGGTAGTAATTGTTTTTTCTGCAGTCCTAATTATCCTCTGAAGTCTGTGTCTGTCTTGTTGAATTGCAGAACCAAACCAGACAGTTATAGAGGTGCAGATGACAGACTTAATAATTCCTGACTGTTAGAACAATTAATCAGTGGAACAATTTACCTTCCGAAGTTGTAAATTCTCCAACACTGGACATTCTAAAGAAGAGATGACTATTTGTCTGAAATGGTATAGGGCAGGGGTCTCCAACCTTGGCTCCTGGAAGCCTGGTGGACTTCAACTCCCAGAGTTCCATAGCCAGGCTGTGGAATTCTGGGAGTTGAAGTCCGCCAGGCTTCCAGGAGCCAAGGTTGGAGACCCCTGGTATAGGGTTTCCTGCCTAAGCAGGACCTTGGACTAAAAGACCTCCAAGGTCCAAGTGTTATTCTATTCTACTCTACTCTACTCTACTCTATTCTACTCTGTTCTAAAGATGTGGCTATTCACTGAGGCATTTGGTGAGGAAGAGTGAGACTCTTCACTTGATTATGTTTGCCATCTTTTATTTTTATGTTTTATTGGTTTGATTGCAATTTCTTTGTTTGTTATGGGTTGCCTCATCAGGTAATAGTTGAGAGTCAGATGGCATACAGTATAATATATCATTATTATTGTTGGTTGCATAGTCAGTCAGATGTCTAGACTGGATTAGCCATTTTTATTCACTTATTGAATACTTCCCAGGGATCTAGGAGATGATGATGATGATGATGATGTAAACAAAACACAAAAGATCTACTTGAACTCTCCTGGTAAGTTTCTAGACATTGGTCTGATTCAGTATAAGACAACTTCCTATTTTCTGTCATGGACATCAACAATCATGAGCAGTTTAATGGATTGTTGTAATGGATTAGTTAATCACTCTCCATAAATTCATATATAAATATAACTGTAAAGAAAAAGGTCAGATTAGTTAAGAATCACTACCCTGGTTAGGTGAAAAATAGAATTTCCATATTTCTGGGATGAAATGGGAGGAAGGGTCTAAAACTATTCTTGTATGAGGTCCTGCTGGTGAATTTCCCAAAAGCTACCACATCACTTCCTGAGACAGAGCAGTGCTGTCTTCCATCTTATTTATTTATTGCGAGAGTTTCATGGGGCACAAAGATTAGGCAGAATGGTGAGTTGGAAAGCTCAGCATTCAGCTCTGCATGCCTCTGTGCCTATAAAGTCTTTGGATCAGTGGAGGATCTCATAAGAAATCCCATATATGCAAAGCACAATCTTTTAATGCCATTAAGCAGGTAGCAACATTAATGCAGTAATTCTAAACCTACTGTAGTGGGGATGATAAGTAATTTTCATATTATTTTCATTATATTTGCCTGTGACAATTCTTTGCCTGTTGTTACATGTTCTTTGAAATAAACTGCCATATCCATTTGGGATTATGCTCTACTAATATCAAAGAGCACTTCTCAAAGCCCTAGAAGTCAGCATGGTCATTATTCCATTCCTATCCTTGCGAAGCAGTTGCAGCTGCAGCAACCGGCTGAGCCTGAGAAGCAAACATTTTCTTAGCTCCATCACTCTGCCACAGATCTTGTTCAGAGCAGGCATGTTTAGCATCTAAAGCTAGCTCTCTTTTTCATTTAAAAATATTCAAAAATCGTGTGAACAGGGGTGGGGGGGAATGGAAATAATTACAATTTGTTCTCATTTTCACTAGCAGTTCTTTTTTTAACAAATCTACATTAATCCAGTATTAAAGCAAGGTGGGATTATAGGATTTCAATCATCTAGAGCTTTGAGCAAAGGAATGTATATAATACAACCACCTCTATTCATCTGACACATGAAATCTACCATACTTTGTAGCATCCCCTGTCTTTTCTTGAGACATCACTTTCTATTACATGCAGTAGGCCTTGCATTTGTGAACAACTATGTAGAACTGAGGAAATGCATTAAAAATCTAGAGAGAAGGGGAACATTGCAGCAGATTAGTGATGCTTCACTATTTATGCTATATGATAGGTATGGGAGGATTACCAGTCATAGAAACACTGCAAAATAATCTTATGGATGGATTCATAAATGAGTAATTATGATGAAAACAACAATTAATGATAACAATATGATATATTAAATGCATTGCCTCTCCTAGTGCAAGAAATATATTTTTAGACTACTCTGGGTGGTAAAACTTTCTGCTTGACCTGCTGATTTTTTTTTCATGATGCAAAACTTAAGGATCAGTTTTTCTCCTATGGATTGAACTTTAGAAAAGGTTTTGTGATAGCAAATTTCACAGAAGATATTTTATTTATTTATCTTGATTTGTCAATCATGTCCAAGACAATAGATATGAGAATAAACATTAGTATGAATACAGGAAATAGGTACGAATAATTGGGGACAATAGGACAGGGACGGTAAGCACAATCGTGCACTTATGCACAAGCCCTGTCCTAAAGACATACAGATAGTCTTCTACTTACAACTGCAATTGAGCCCAAAACTTCTCTTTCTGAGTTGTAAAGTGAGTTTTGCCCCATTTTACAACCTTCCTTGCTACAGTTGTTAAGTGAATCACTGCAGTTGTTAAGTTAGTAACATGGCTGCTAAGTAAATATGGCTTCCCCATTGACTTGGCTTGTCAGAAGGTCACAAAAGATGATCACATGATTTGGGATACTGCAACCATCCTAAGTTGCAATGCATCCAAGATTGCAACGATCATAAGTGTGAAAAGCAGTCATTACTTACTTCTTTCAGTTCCATTGTAACTTCAAATGGTCATTAAATGAATGGTTGTAAATCAAGTTGTGTACATAATATATTTGTTTTAACCTCTTCTTTATTTTAAAAAAGTACAAATGGTTTACATATCTTACTCCCTTTATGATTGCTCTGAGAAAGACTCTTAGTCAAAAGCTACATAAATCTGATTAAATTCTAAGGCACTTCCTTTCCCCACTATTGTGTCATAGAATCACCAATTCATGAAACAGCAGAAACAGTTTGAAATCTGCTGTCCCCACTGCCATTCCTCATACCGCATAGTTGAGCAAATTGATCACTTAGTTTTTCTAGTTTTGTATTCCTTTCTCCCACATCATCTAATTGGAAAACATCTACAAAAACATCGTGTAAATAGAGTGGGGATAGGGCAGGATCTGTGAGCTTCTATATCTTCCCTTGATAAAAGAAGACTAAATAAAAGAAAGAGAACTGGGTTACACACAAAGCATTTGCATTAATATAGAAAAGAGCACAGTGAAGCAGAAGAAAATGCTCATGTGAAATTACACTTTATCCCCATTTGCAAGTGTTGCAGGAGGCTGGATCATGCCCTAATCTTATACGGGGCAAGTATTGTGCCTATATATATGATGCTTTTGGTGCCACCCATTGTGGCTTTTGAGATTATGGACAAAAAATGCAACAGCTGTTTATGTTGTGCCCAGTTGAGGAAATGGTATTATATTTGTCTCAAGCTGGGTTGTCTTTGTACATTATTTTTCAAT
This sequence comes from Hydrophis major, assembly GCA_033807585.1. Taxonomy (NCBI): domain Eukaryota; kingdom Metazoa; phylum Chordata; class Lepidosauria; order Squamata; family Elapidae; genus Hydrophis; species Hydrophis major. The sequence goes on from CM066331.1 coordinate 48,274,247, forward strand.
GTGAGGATTAACAGAGGTATGCACTCCAGTTCCATGTACCAGGGACCCTTTGACTTTATACAGTATTTTACTTCCTGACAAACGAGCCCAACTTTTGACTCAACTTTTAGCCAATTTCAATTGTAGCTAATCTTTATATGCAAAATCTAGTGCAGGGCAGCCATTGTGTAAAGCAGACTTGCAGAAGAAGTTTAGAACTATTCTCATGAAAAATTAGGTCTAAAATCTAGAATCTTACTATTACACAGCATTAACTCAAACAGTATATGTTAGAAATTCTGTACATAGGCCTGCAGAACAAACAGCCCACATGTGTTTTTCTGCTTAACTGCCAGAAGGAAGCAGGAAACTTTATACAGAGAAAAGACATTGAGCATACCATAGATGCAACTACAACTTTATAAACACTGCCATCTATTGATTAAATACTGATGTAGTTGTACTAGATACTGTACATGAACATTGTGTTCCAGCAGTATAATTCCAATATTTTCCTATTTTCCAAATAAGTGCATTTATAAGAAGTTCAAACTAAAAGCATTCATATTATGAGTACAGTGGAATGGAAGATGAAGATTCTTTCAGTACAAGCAGATATTTTTGCAGGGAGATAAAGTACATAAATGATTGATTAATTGAAACAAGTATACAGAATAAAAGGCAAAAAAGAGTTTGCAGCTTAAATGGTACAGACAATGCTGATCTTTGCAATTATACCTTGGTAATGGAGAGCCTAGGGTTTCTGATGCAAGCAGACCACTCTGAGATTCCTGAATCAGAACACATCTATGCAGAATAAAAGGTGTAGGGTTGTGCAATAGTTTTGAGTCACACCATGCTACTTCACTTTATCTATCTATCTATCTATCTATCTATCTATCTATCTATCTGTTTATTTTGTCAAGCGATTATAACAGGTATAAATATAAACATAGTTATGAATACATGAAATGGCTACATATAAGAAAAATAAAAAGAAACAATAGGACAGGGACGATAGGCACGTTGGTGTGCTTATGCACGTCCCCTACAAACCTCTTAGGAAAGTACTATTCTACTTAGAATAGTAGACAGTCACTATGCTCTCCGTGAAGGTCCAGAAAAAGGGAGATGCTTAGGACATAGTCCAGGTTACTAATGAAAAACACTGTAAAAAGGAAGACAAAAATGTTAGTTACACAGAGGTTTTCCCTCTCTGTGACAATGCCTAACAACATATTAAATAATGGGTCTTGTGTGCTTTCATGTTTCCATATATCCACAAGCCTACTGCAAACCTTCATAAACAGTAAATGTAATAGGTGTCCCAGCACTTTCTAGGAACAGAATGAAGGTGGAGTTGGCTGCTCACAACCTGGAGCGAAAGAGTATATCCACATCTGTTTGCAATGGCCAATAAATGCCAAGCTGATGCCACCTTCTATGACCATCCGAGTATGTTGCCAATAGAAAGGATAGCAAAGCAGGTTATCTATCAGCTTAAGAGGGCAAATAGTAAAGTAACATACATACAGGTAAGGAGAGCTTAAGCCTATCTCATATGGGCTAGAGATGAAATGAAAGTAATATTATGGGAAGTCAGTATAAAAATATGTCGTAGGACATAATTGTTCCATATTAAGGAATAATGGAAAAGATCAATATTCTGACACTTAAATCACTTTGGCGTTGTATTATCTATAACATATTGTGACAAAATCTGCAATTAGATTGTAAAATCTGTGGAATTTGGAATTGCTATTATCAAATATTCCAGGTCACAGCATAAAATATAAATATAATATTTTAATATTGTTATTTACTAGAAAGTAGCACAATGAGCCTATGACACAAAATACATACATACATATACATACATACATATATATATATATATATATATATATATATATATATATATATATATATATAAATTCTTTTGTTATTAATATATTTTACTCTTATCTAGATGGTACCCTGGATGGTAAATGCAAACTGTTTCACATTGCCACCAGATCTGATCATGTAAGAATATGTTCCATCTCATTTTTATTTCCCTTATTGTATATTTCTGCTTAATACAATCAAGATGGCAACAATAAACTATAATCTAGTGATTGGAGGAATTAGGTTTCCCATTTTCTTCAACAATAGCATTTATTGTTTTGATTATCTGTTCTGGACTTTACAAGGAGACTCTGACCAGAATGAAACAGAAGATAAAGGTCTGTGTAATTCAAATCTATGTTCTTTTTCCATTTCAGTTTCTTAATTACTTTAAATTTGAGGCACTTGGCTATCTCATCTGGACAGGTCTAAATGAACTATAACTGAATCAATAATAGCTTGCCCAGACTATGGTTTGATCTTTGAGATGCAGGGGTAGTGACCAGCAGAACAAACTGCAGGTGTAAGAAAGGATTCCCTCTCTATACTGCATCTTAAGTAGCTTATTTTTTAAAAAAAAATTATTAACCTTAGTGCATACAGGAAAATCTAAATATATTACAATATTTTGAACAATCAACCTAAGAAAAATACTTTTTTATATATCCTGTGTCTTTTATTGTCTTATAAAATCAGTCCACACACAAAGTAAGCATCCTTACACAATGCCTGATGACTTGGTAATGGCTTAAAACAGAAAGAGGCAACATGGTGTTTTCCAGAAATGTTTGGACAACAATTCTCACAATATTACCTCTGTGTGTGCATGTGAGTTTTATGTGTGTGTGCGCACACATGTGTGCATGTCATGTATTTATATTTATATGTTGTATATACATGCATTTACACACACAGTGTTAAATTAATCAACAACAAAACATGCAAGAGCATGTTAAATAACACATTCTTATAAATTATAAACATGCTTACTTAAAAAAATAGAAGGAGAAAAGAAAAAACAGAAATTATGGGAATTGTTGGGTTATTTCCTGACTCCACTGAAATCCTGGAAACCATTGGACTTTCTTATTTGTTTAGGCCCAGTTTTAATATTTGCATTTAATGCTTCAGAATTTTTTTAGAAATGGTGGGTTACAGATATAATTTTAAATTATTTACCCATGGTAAGCTTATGCTATGGCACCATCTGCTTCAGCAATAGCCTCTAAAATTTCATCCCCACAATAATTTAATGTTGTTTTCCTCCCCATTCTTGAGTTGGAGAAAGTCTATCAACACAAATTGCAATACTACCACAGCCTACCTTTACTGTACTTAAAGAACATGACTGGGCACAGCAACAACCCAATAATCGATAAAATAAGCTGGCTAAGAATCCTATAAGAATGTCAAAAAGCAGAAATAGTTCCTAATACTGAGAGAGGGAGGATTTAACTGGTCAGTTTTTATTTTAGAACTCACTTCTTCCTTGCATCAATTAAAGCAACCCAAAGATTTATCCTGTAAGTGATTCCAGGCTCTACTTAATGACCTGAGCATTTTAGGATAAACCAGACTAAAATATTACTAAATAAGATAAAATAGTCGAGAAACTACCGTAAGCACGATATCGTTGATACTGATTGGTTGACAGATTTATCCACAAAAAGTAGAATATATGTTCAGTCAAAGTTGTTCAAAGCAGTTTATAAATCCAGTATTTTAAAAAAAATAATCTAAAGTATTATGCAACAGTGATTAAATAATCCAGGAACAGAATGTAAGAAACAAGGGATTAGAGACAACTCAGTTGTCATACTGAAGCTGAGCTAGCTGGGATGAAACAGTTTAAAGGGCAGCACTGAAGCATCTTCAGCCTAAGACTGAACCAAAGTCCCCAGTGTAGGGAACTGTGTGCATTGCTACAAAGAATACCCTCTTTCTGATTAAATCTCCAAAACAAGTTTAACTTTATGACATAATCCCTCTATATTCATAGGAACAGAGAAGTGGCTTGTCATTGCCTTTTTCCAGAATATTTCTTTGACTTCACAACTGAATCTGCAACTCTGATATTTCCTTAGTCTCCTACCCAATTGTGAGTCTCCTACCCAAGTGAGAGAGAAGATTTTCAAGCAATGTGGTCAAACTTTTTTGGCTCATTCTGTTTAATGTCAGCCATATTGATGTGGATGCTGAGAGCCACTGTATCAAATAACTGAATGGCTTTAGATTATTCTAACCTCTCTTAAAACATAAAAATGATTGCAATTTAATATACACATTAAATCTGCATTAAGGAAACTCTGTACATAAAAACTTTAAATTCAATGAAAAGTTCATTCCTTCAAAAGCCAGTTTCAAAACATTGAATTAAAAATACTAAGATCTTTGGTAGTCACTTTCTGGTCACAAGAAAATAGACCTAACTTGTCCCCTGTTATTCTCTAAGGGGAAAATAGCAATAGCAATAATAGCATTTAGATATAAATACCACTTCACAGTGATTTAGAGCTCTCTCTAAGTGGTTTACAGAGTCAGCATATTGCCCCCAACAATCTGGGTCTTCATTTTACCGAGCTCAGAAAGATGGAAGGCTGAGTCAATCTTTAGCTGGTGAGATTCAATCTGCCAAATTGCTGGAAGCCGGTGATCAGCAGAAGTAGCCTACAGTGCTGCATTCTAACCATTGTGCCACACCAGCTCTCCAATAGTTTTTGAGACCAATTGTTAGCTAGTTGTATTGTCTATGAGCTCCCAAGACCTACTACTGAACCTGCTATCATCTCTGTAAATGTGCTACTTAACAGACCACTATCATCTCTGGAAATATCAGCCATGGGTGCTAGTGAAATGACAGGATACAATGTAATTAGACTCATTTCTAACAGATAGATGCTGGTTTTAAAAGCTTACAACAATATATTTAGTTCAAATCAAATCAAACCTTTATTGTCAATGCACAACATTTATACAATGAAATTGAATGAGTCTCCACTGGTGCAGCCCACCCACCCCAAAACACAAAATGCATCTAAATAATTCAATAAATGAAAGAAATAGAAATCCCTAACCCCAAATAAGTAATAACTAACACATATTCCCATATATATGTAGCATTATATTATATTACACTAGTATGAACATGTTGCACATTGTGCTGGCCCTGCAAGTCTATTATATTAAACCTAATTGTGACGTTATGTTGCATTCAGAGGTCTGACAGCCCATGGAGAAAAGCTATTTTTCAGCCTATTTGTTCAGCTGGCTATACTTCTATATCTCCTTAGTTAATTAAGTAGTTAAATACTTAATCCAAGTTTCCCTATTCTCCATTTCTAAATGCACCTAAAACAGTACTAGCTTTGCTGCTGCCCTGATTTTGTTACTGACAGAATTTTCATCTGATCTTACACTTGAAAAAATGTTGATAAACAAGACAGCCTCTAACATTTAGGTCATGTTGGCTAACATTTAGGTCATGTTGGCACAATGTATCTGGACAGCACCACATTGGATAAAAGTGCTATAAATATAATAGAGATTTTCTGTGAAAATCCTCATTTTTTTTCTATAGCTGGTATATATACTAATTTCTAATTTATGCTAAGGTTCATCTAAAACATATTCAAGTATAGCTTAAGTCATGGCAGTGTATATTCTGGGTCAGATGTTTTTTTGATTTATGCTATATTCAATCATTCAGCAGAGTCTGCAAAAGAAATGAAAGCCCTCTGCTCCAAGCAATTTCTCATTGCAAGCATTACCAAATGGATAAATAATTAGAAAATTCAGCAACAGTTTATTTTGTTTCAACTAGGCAACAGTTTATACCATTGCTAATCTCCATGGTTCTTATTTCATTTTGCAACTCTCAATTAAAGAAACTAAATTTAAGGATACTAGAATGCTATCTCTAATATGTCCATGTCATTAACTGGTACTAAATTAAAGAGATCTAATTTGCAGATATCACTGTCAAATATAAAATACTGTTACTGCAGATCTCTCTCTCCATCTTTCTACAGAGAAGTTGAATATTTTCATCTTTATCAAGAACTTTATTACAGGATAGCAGCCTTAAGTTTGTTCACAAGCCTTAAACTAAGTAAATGTTCTCATAGAGCAACAGAGAAGTGCAACAGACAAGACGAAGAAGCATTCTTTCAAATACGACCATGTGTTACTTTCATTTTAATGTGATACTGCCGACAACTGATAGCAAGCCACAGAGACCTTTGCTATAATGATTGGTAGTTCATAACAAATTCCTATTTTGTTTTGGTTACTTAAGGAGCCCTCTGATAAACAGGAATGCAGATGAATGCTGACTTAAATAGATGAGGCTCCTTATGTCCACAGTCAGTGCCAACTTGCTGGGCAAAATATGCCATCTGCATAGGGTGCTATTAAGCAAATTAATGTTGTGGATTTTTTTTCTCTTTTGGGGTCAATAATTACTGTAGGACACAAACAAGGAATCCATTTTCCATACAATGACAATTGGCAAGAAAAATGGTAGCAATCAACTAGCACCCAAGCCATTTACCACCTAGGCCATTGTATCACGAAGTTTTCTTTGTCTCCACTTCTGTTCAAAGATCAGTGTGCACTATGAGATATTCCTCTTTGGAAACAGATGTTTATGAGATGATTGAGTTCTTTTCCTTTGCCTAAAAGAAGAAAAGTGCCCACGTTGTGGCTCGCAAAGGTTTATTATGGAATGGATAAGCATGCTCCAAGTCCTGTCCCTTAAACAATTGCCACTTTGCAGTCCTTGGAAGTGTAACTTTTCTGTTGCAGCTTTTTCTCCAAGCACAGTGATAGTATGAAATCAGAAGGGAAGGAGAGTGTTGTGCATGGGGAGGTTTGGCTGTGGCATCTGGCTTTTCTGGTTTTGGTTTTCTTGTTTCCTATTTTTACTGGTTGTATGTATTGTTTTATCCTTTGGTTATGAGATGCCCAGAGTTTGGTTTTTAAGAACAAGTTGTCATAAAGTGTTTTAACTAAATAAATAAAATGAAGAAATTATTCACTTTGGAGCTTAAGGATTTGAAAATAAGTGTCTATTTGACACATTAAATACGGTATTGTGTTTATATCTTCATGAAAACAATAGTTTCCTGGTTTGGATTGTAGAGGGTGGAGACACACACTTTCCAAACATTAATATCTGTGGCTTAATGGGAAATTGCTGCCTCGTTCCTGCTGTCCTATTCCATCAGACCATCTACCGAATGCAAGAAAACCAAAGTCCTCTTTCCACACATAGAAGTTATTATCGCATATATATATATATTTATTCAGCCCAAACTCTGCAGGAGTCCAATTAAAAAGATTTATTCTCCATGGATCTTACATAGAACACTATATCAGCTGAAGCATAATAAATATACAGAAGTCATCAGAATTTCTTGCTGGATTTCATGAAAGCATTCTTGCAACCACTATTCAACTCTTTGTTTTTTTCTTCTCCTGAGTAAGTAGCACCTGCTTCAGGATTATAATTTTCTAATAGCACTAATGTCATCATTTATACAATTAGGTTGATATAATAAGTATTGATATAATAGATACTGTATATAGGCACTTTGTTAATCCTGTATTCTTTAAATTAGATTCCAATGGTCCAGAGATTCTGACTGCATCTTCTATGGCACAGAGTGAACCAACACCCAACAAGGATCAATATGTATTGCCCTGGTAATTCTATGTGCCAAAATCAGAGGTGAAAACGAATATGGGTGGATTTAGATTCTCCCAATAAACAATGAGTAGCAAGTTGAAAATCACCAAAAGAAACATCACAATCATTGGTGAATACCAAGCTGTGGTGGCACAGTGGTTAGAATGCAGTATTGTAGGCTAATTTTGCTCACTCAGTCTTCCATCCTTCTTAGGTCAGTAAAATGAGAACCCAGATTGTTTGGGAACAATATGCTGACTCTATAAACTGCTTAGAGAGGGCTATAAAACACTGTGAAACAATGTATAAGTGTTATTGCTATTGCTATTTTTTCTACATTTTCATATACTAATTGATATGAATAAATAGAAATTTAGAAATCTTCTATCACAGTTCAAACAGAAACACAATACATCTCATATTAGTGCTGAAGACTGTGATCTGCTGACCTATGTGCCTGCTCAATCTGCTGTGCAGCTGTGGTTTATAGGCAGCTTCAAGGTCTCAGTCATTCAACTGCATATTCTCATTGTTCTTGGAAACAGCTCTTCAAACAGCAAAGAGAAAAGAAAAGGTAAAATAGGGCAATAGAAGATACGGTAGTTGTGAGACTATTTCTTTATCTTAGGGTAATTTTCAGTTGATTATCAAGGATTTCAGAATTTAATGAGGAGATAAAAAAAAAACCATTTGTTTCCTCTCACCCCAAATCAACTTCCTAAAATGAAAAAAGCAAGGAGTTATAAAAATTAATTTCTTTGTGGGGAAAGACTACATATATTTTTCATTCCCATACTGAAAAAAGACCAGAAACCACATCAAATTCTTGAGTTTCAAGTGCATGTCTTTGTCTGGAACTCCAGTTGAGAGTTTCCATACAAAGATTCAATGCTCTTGAAGCCTGACCAACTTGACATAGAGGAATGTTCTATAGGGGAATGACAAAGTGGGTCACATTTGGCTAATACTGTTTGCAGCTTTCTTATGTAATAATAGTAAATCCTCAGTCTTTTTCTGAAAGGTCTTTTAAAATTCTTTCTGGGTCCCTCTTTTCTGAGAGCAAGTCTTTCTTTAGTAAAGTGAAAAAATATACTGGACAAGCTATGTTCACCTTAAACAGATTTCCAATGATGGATCAGAACAGTAGTTTTGAGAATAATTTGCAATGTTACACACATTTGAGGCAATCCCATAAAGAAGAAGGGAAATAACTATCCACGTTTATTGCAAAATATTTTATAATATAAATGTTGATAATATTTTTAGTTTATAATTTAGCAAATCTTATTATAGGCAAGGTAAAAATTCCCCTTACACATATGTGCTAATTGTTTCTGGCTTTAGGGGGGCAGTGCTCATCTCCGTTACAAAGCCAAAGAGCCAGTGCTGTCCGAAAACATCTCTGTGGTTATGTGGATGGCATGACTAAATGGCAAAGGTACATGGTGTTATGTTTGGAGCATGGGTGCGAATAATGGAGACGAGCCGGTGAAAACAGTGAACTTCAAACTCTTTATTTACATAATGTGACAGCTCAAACTGGAGGGCTGCTATAGCCTTCCTTATATAGGCAACTTATTAACTATTCAACCAATAGCAATCCGGGAGCGCTAACTCCGTTAACCAATGAGAATGGCCTGTTAATGGCCAATCAGATTCTCCTGAACGGACCAATCCGATCTTGCCATTTAACAGCCAATCAGAACCCAATCCGATCTTGCCATTTAACAGAACCCTGCACTTGACTTCAAGCTCAAGATAAACTTTATTTAACATTTATTCATTCACAACACCCCTTCCCCCCAGCTTCTGCTTACGGGGTGCGGTCACGTAGTCCTTGAGGTAGGACGGTTGTTTTGTCAGTCTTTTTGATTTTCGCTGTGTGCCTAGCATTTGGCTGCGGTAGGGCGTTGTTTGGCGAAAGGGGTGCCTCTGGTTCAGAGTTCGCGTTTTCATTGTCACCAATATCTTCGGCAACACTCTGAGGTGAACTCACTCCCATCCCTGGTTCCTGTTCTCGCGTTTCTGTTCTGCTATCATTCCCTTCAAAAAGGTTTTCCTCTAGTTGAGATTCGTCTTCCTCTGTGATCAGTTGGCTTTAACACT